>JAHZTW010000001.1:178427364-178542935 GCA_020283515.1 Alliaria petiolata
AAGAATTGGCGAACCTCGAATCGAATTATACCGAGAAATCTGATCGGGAGGGAAACGGGAAGGATCGGAGAAGAACTCCTTAAGACGAATAGCTTGGGCATCGCGGCCATCGTCGAGGAGGTCGTGAAGGAGCTCAAACGCCGTTAAGAGGTAGTTCTCCTCCATCAGGAAGTTCACAACAAAGTTGCACAACGACGATCGCTCCGCGTCCATATTTTGTTACTTCTTCGTGCACAGTAAGGCTTCAAACCCAATCAGAGGAAACCCCCTCCTTCGTTCCAATATCACCCGTGCATTCGGAAAGGTAATTCAAAATTTTCTCTATCGATTTGATCTGATGCGCGATCGGTTTCGATTCACCATATCATGTCGGTGTTCTCGCCGAGGAATCTCTCCGGAAGGGAGTGACGGTGGTAGGAATCAGGTGCAACAGTGTAGCGGTACGTAGCGTGGATCTAGTTGAATCAGAGATGCGATTGAGTAGATAGTGAGCTATAAGAGACACGTGGACGGTTTAGATCAAACAAGCAAATTCGCCGTGTGTGCGTGCGTGCCTAGGCGATTACGTAAGTCAATGTTAGACGTGTCTGTTGCTCTTTCTAGCCAAAATAAATAAAACTAAAATGGTGTTTGGCCTTCTTTTTTTTTTTTTTTTTTTGTCATCGTTTAGCCTTTTAGTTTAATTCTGCAAAAATGAGAATATGCTAAATTACAATTTACAACGACTGCCAAATGTTGGAATTTTATCATATGATCACAATTCACAACAACAAAATGAGTGAAAGAAAGATCAAAATGGCTGAAAGAAACCCAAAAAAAATATGTGTGGGAACCAAAACAAAACTTTAAAACCAAACCAAACCAATGTGCAGTAGTCATAAATTTTGGCAAATTTATTTTGTTTAAATTTTCATCCAACAAATATTTCTCGTAGTAAGTTTGAGGAGGGAAATAGCACTTTCAAGTCCATGTTTACGTCTTAGGGCTAATCTTTTTCGTTTGCTGTTTTCCGTTTCATATTAATCGTTTAAGTAACATTTGATTGTAGATTAACATATAACAAAAAAGGTAAATTGTAGATAAAATAAAAAGAAAAGAAAGTTATACTTGGTTTCAAGATTCTCCAAAGTCCATAAACATCTAAGACTTTTTTAAAACAGGTGACTTAGAAACTTTATATATGGAGAGACGGAGATTAGCACTAATATATATGTTTATTTTTTTGTTATTATATAAAAAAATTGGAATTAATTAATTTCTACATGTTAATTAATGACTTTATCTTTAACTTTGTTTGGAGATTTTTTTTTTTGGCATGTTTCATTTAATATTTTGTAATAATTGAGATCTCAGACAAAAATCCATATAAAATTTAACAGAAAAATCATCACATATTGTAAAACAGAGATTTGAAGGATTTTTGGACGAATTTTCGAGATTTGGGATTACGATTTTTTATAGTTAAACTTTAAATGTTTAAATTGGTTTCGTTTCAAACTTACAATTTTTTGAGTTTTTTTATTTATTTATTTTTGTTTTCTTTCCTAAATCAGTTATTTAAAGGTTGTAGAGGCTATAAGTTTTTTTTTTCTTACAACAAAAATATTAAAACTACAACTAAGAAAATATATATCTAATTCTACTACACTGAATCTACCGTTACAACCTAACCAACCATCCACTATATATTTCATTTGGACGTTTTCTCTACTGATATCCCCACTAGAAATCAATATATTGCAATTTTAAATTTATGTAACGGTTCTACGTTATAGAATCACAATAAAACTTTACTAAAAGAATCATCAGTTATACCTAAAAAGAAGACCAAAATTGTTCTTATGTTCGATAAACACAATTGTATTATAACATAACGTCGAATATCATGATATCGTATCTAAAAGTGAATTCAAACAACTTTCCTTCACGGTTCGATTTTCAAGTGCAAAGAGAACAAATCTCATATATAATAGTATTACTTGGTAGGTTCTTTGTGGAGTAGAACGACCCGTAATGGAATATTAAATCGGTCAATAACGCCAAGTTATGGTATTTGGTGACTTATCATTTCTGGTTTTGTACTTTCATTATTCAATCAATCAATGGTACAAAAACCAAACTTTACTTTACGACAACTTTACTTTCGAGCAACGTCCAATATAGACCGTCGGTTATGCACTGTATTCACTTACTTTGTATGACAATAATATTATATTATTGCGTTTTCTCTCAATAACATTAGAGCATGAACAATGTAGGGATCTTAGTGAAGTTCTTAATGCAAAAAGGATTAAAATTAAATGAAAAATAATTTGTTTACTAAGAATTAGTTCTTAGTTAAGAAGTTTTTTAGTGGATTCTTAATGCCATGTGTCAATGTCTGATTCGCCGGATTTTTTTTTTACTTTTTTTTAAATTTTTCTTAACTTTAACTTTAAAAAAATTTAACTTTAAAAAACAAATTTCTATGTTTAACTTTTTTTTAAAAAATCTATGTTTAAAATATTTTTATGTTATTTATGTTTTAAATTTCATTCAATGCAATATAATTTTATGTTTTATTCAAGAAAATAAACTCTTCCTAAAATAAAATAATTTTCATAATTTGTTTTTTATTAAGAACCTTATCAAGATTTTACTATTGGAGGAGAAAACAAATTAAGAGTTTTTAGATAAAATTTATAATAAAAAATTGATAAGAACCTTATAAGTAGTTCTACCATTGCACATGGTCTTACATTTCTTGCGAAGAGAAATATTAAATGACTTCTTTAAGGTCTCTATTGTTTACGGCCATTTCTAATCTGAGAACCAAATTTCCATGGTTTTGGTTTTAAATCTCTAGACCACCAATGAAGATATTATTCGGGATCCGGCTATAATTGACAGTGACTTTTAACAAAGAAAAATAATAGTTACGGAGGTTTTTAAGTTAATGTTGTTTAAGTGCCTTTATTTTTTCACAAAAAAAATGGCTTTTCTTACGGGAGTTAAACATCGAAACTATTTATGAGGTTTGATGAATCCTTCCAATAATTTTAAACAAACGAATTATAGTAATAGATAGACTAAAAGTTAAACAATTGTCCATGTGGGTTTGCTTACGGAGTAGAACTATAATTAATCAAAAATTTAAATAATCAATGAGAAGAGAGAACACTCCAACTCAAGTCAACTCTTCTTGTATATATATAGAGAGAGATATTCCTACTTGTAACGCACAAGAACAAGAGAGAGAAAGAGAGAATCAAAGAGCTCTGTTGCGGGGAGAGAGAGAGAGAGAGAGAAGATGTCGATAGCTTTGCTTTTGACCTCGCCGGCGGCGATAACTTCTCCTCATCGTGGCTTGGGATCTTCTACTTCTCGCCCTCTTCGAGTTTCGTGTGTCGCCACGAACCCTGCTAGGTACAAATTTCTTCGCTTTTTTTTGGATATTTTTTATACTTATTTTAGATCTTCGATTTCACTTTTTTCCCCTTTATTTTTTGTTTTGTTTAGATATATATGAACATAAATTAGGTAGGGTCTTAGGGGTAACCTGAATATCATTCTCGATTTCGCTGTTTTCTATCATGCAATTATGCGGATCTATATCATTCCGCCATTTTCTAAACACAAAATCAATAGTAAATAAAAAAACTTATTCTGCAGTTTCGTTAAATATTGTTGCGTAATTGAGTTAAACGTTTTATTTCATATTTTTGTTTTTCAAGATTTTTGTTACTTACGCGATTGGGGAGGTCTGTATTATTATATACACGAGCATAAACATTTAACGTTTAGTTAAAGTTATCATTGATTGTTATGTCAAATGGGACTATAATACTGTTTAAAATACATTGGATTCCATGCATCTCTCTGCTAATCCCATTCGTATCATGATGCCAACTTTTGTTTTTTGGTCCACCATGTAAACTTCTTTTAATATTGCAGAATCACTATACTTTATGTGTGTGAGTACACATGCATTGCTTGGTGTTTGTTTTCACACGGATCATGACATTAGGTGACCTTAAGACTAAAGAGATGAGTTTGATTGATTCTTTTAAAAGATACCATTTTAGTAAAATAAAAATCAATTTACGATAAATTTTCAAGTTCTTAAGGTTTTTATTACGGTTGATTCAATAATAACATTTAAATCGAAAATTGGGTAGCTGGTTAGGTAAAATATATTTTGTCAGGCAAAGTACCCATTCTACTTTTGCTGAGTTGTTTTCTTCTTGTTTTGCGATTTTAGTACCATGCAAAATTATTGCACAAACGTTATAGTTGAAATATAAAGATTGAATATCCATAAAATCTTTCCTGTCGCGGTATAACCTTACTAAAGTAATTAGAACTCCCAATCTTTCCAATCTGGAAACAGTGACCCAACGTCTCCACTCCCCACATAAAGCAAACATGAATGGACCAATCGTATAATTAACAAAGTGTTTTCTTTTATATATATTAAATTTTCAGGACACAATTATTGCAATTAACGTCTCAAAGAAAAACAAATTTTCAGATTAACAAATTAATTTAATTTTCTTCTATAACTATTAACATAAAAATAGATGAATATGAAGGAGTTTGTGTGACAAGTTACTTGTTAGTTAAATGGTTATTTTCATATATTTATCGATTTTTTTCTTTAATTGTACTATTTAACCTTTTATAGTTTTGTACTCTAAAAAGATATCGCAAATCTTTTTAGCAACGTACGAAGGACCCATTTCTGCGGGTATTTAATATGTTTTCTTTTATAGGAAAAAGAACGAAACATACAATCAGTTTCGTCCCATCAAAGAAGTAAATAACCAAATAACACACACAATACCACAAGAGAAGCTAGAGATCTTCAAATCAATGGAGAATTGGGCAGAAAACAAACTATTACCTTATCTCAAACCAGTCGAAGATTCATGGCAACCACAAGACTTTTTGCCGGCGCCGGAGAACGACGAAGAATTCTTCGACCAAGTCAAAGAGATGAGAGATCGAACAAAGGAGATTCCTGACGAATAATTTGTGGTTCTTGTCGGAGATATGATCACGGAAGAAGCACTTCCAACGTATCAAACGACGTTAAACACACTTGACGGCGTTAAGGACGAAACCGGTGGGAGTTTATCGCCGTGGGCGGTTTGGATTAGAGCGTGGACGGCGGAGGAAAACCGTCACGGTGATTTGCTCAATAAATATCTTTATCTAAGTGGTCGTGTTGATATGCGACATGTTGAGAAGACTATACAATATCTAATTGGTTCTGGTATGGTACGTATTCAAATTTTTATATCATTTTTTTTTAGCATTACTTTATTTTATTATTTTCGGTTTAAAAAAAATAAGATTTCGGTTTTTAAAAATCAGACTCGACTTTTCTTGGTATAAAAAAATTATTATTTTCGTTCTATTGAAAAGTTTCCAAGTTTTTGTGTGGCACTGTTGGAGATTTGAGAAATTTCTTTATAAGTTATTTATTTTAACTAAGCTTTGAGTTATATACTCTTTTTTTTCCGTAACCTTTTTAATGCAAATATCGTCAAAAAAAAATCAGTGTTATATATTCGACGTAAATTTATCCTTTTTTTGTTTGTTTGAGTGGTTTTTGTATGGCAAATCTTGGGATTATTTTTGTTGTTGCAATTTGTTCAATAGTAATTTGAAAAAACTCGCACATTTTGCTGTGATTTATGTAGGATTCGAAATTTGAGAACAATCCTTACAATGGATTCATCTACACTTCGTTCCAAGAGCGGGCGACTTTCATCTCTCACGGCAACACGGCGAGGCTAGCCACGACCTACGGAGATATAACACTCGCGAAGATCTGCGGCACGATCGCCGCCGACGAAAAACGACACGAGACGGCTTACACGAAGATCGTGGAGAAGCTATTCGAGATCGATCCCGACGGATCGGTTCAGGCGCTGGCGAGCATGATGAAGAAGCGTATCACGATGCCGGCTCATCTCATGCACGACGGAAGAGATAACGATCTTTTTGATCACTACGCCGCCGTGGCTCAGCGAATCGGAGTTTAAACGGCGGCGGATTACGCTGGGATCCTCGAGTTTCTGCTGCGGCGGTGGAAGGTGGAGAGTTTGGGTTCAGGGTTATCTGGGGAAGGGAGGAGAGCACAGGATTATCTGTGCACCTTGCCGCATAGGATCAAGAGGTTGGAAGAAAGAGCCAACGACAGGGTCAAACGTCAGTCAAAACCCGCTGTCTCGTTTAGCTGGATCTTTGGTAGAGACGTGGAACTATAGAGAAATTTTAAATAATAAACAATAAAATAACCAAACAAGATAAATAAATAAATAATGTTTGTGAACAAATATGACTTGTGCGACTCGTGAACTTTTTGACTGTGATTAATCAAAATGTTAATCGATTTTCATGTGTTCTATCGTATTTTCAAACTAGCTAGTGTCGTTTTATTTTATTTTTTGTTTTTTAAAATCGTGTGAAAGTTTGTTAATGAAGCTTTTTATTGCTATGATGACATTTCAGTGAATGTTTTTTGTTCTCGTTTTTTGGGTAAACTCAGTAGATCTTTGTTGCGTAAATGATTTTGCTACGGTAGCGTGAGTACAAGTGTTCATGATACGACAAGCGAAGCTAGCATCAGGCTTCAAAGTGTCGATGGATTATATTAACTTGGCCCATGGCCCAATTAAAAAAGAATAACGACAGAAAGTCAGAAATATATTAATAGGAGAAGGGAAAAAAATCCAGAGAAAAATAATGGCATTGTTGTGTAATAAAGCAACCTTAGAAGGATATTTTAGAGAGTTAAAAAAAATAAAAATTGTGCATTAAATGTCACGCTAAAAAATCACACCACGTTGCAGAGTTTCTGAATTTGCTCGTTTGTTTCTTCACCTTTCCCGTCCTTTGCTTTCTATTTCCCTCCTTAAATACACAATTCACTCTTGTTATCATCGAAAACTTGTAATTCCGGTTTTCTTTTTTTTTTCCTCAATCTCTTCTGATTGTCTCCTTTTTTTGTTTGTTAAAATTCGTTAGGAAGATATAAGAGGGGAAGCAATCAATGGCTATGGCTATGGATCGGATCGCTTGTTTCTCTTCCTCATCCGTTTATCATCGTTCTTCTCCTTCTCATTCTCATGGCTCCAGATCTTCCAGAGTTTTCATGGCTTCCACTATCCGTCCCGCTTCTACGTGAGTTTCTTCTCGTTTCGTTTCTGTTTTTCCCATATATTTTTTTTCATGATCTGGGTTTAAAAAAACAAAAAAAATTTCTGAAGATTTAAGTTTGAGTAGCGAGAATCATGATGGACATTGGGTTTTATATACACTCTGTTTCTATCAAATTTGTATTTTATTTATTTCGTTTTGCGATTGCTATTGTTGACATGGATTTTCATACATATAAACGCTTGTGGGCTCTGCTCCCATGAACACATAATTCAATTCTTAAAATGATTCATACATCAATTCCATTTGCTTTCTGCTCAACAACAAAATATCTCTTAGTTTTTTTTTTCTTACAAATTTTAATTATTTTGATAGAGAAATGGCAATCTGTGTCTTTTCTTTATGTTCTTTCTTCTACAATTTCAACTGTTTTTTTTTTTGTGGTAATCCCTCGTTTTCTCTTACAATTGTGATTCTTGAAAAATATGAAACTTTTCAAATGCATGCATGGATATGGATTGTTCCCTTTTTCTATAATTATCATAAAATATCATTTACCATTTAATCTGGTTGTTGGCCAGTCAGGCTACAAAGTTCATCAATCGCTCTTAATTTATTGCTAGTGTAAGTAAGGCTATTAATAAAATCACATTACACAAAAAAAGAAGTTAAAAAGCCTTTAAATAATGTCTTTGCTCTTGGTAGATGAGCTTTCCTCTATGTTTATGCATAATGCATACATCTCTATGTGTACATGCTCTGTAGTTGGTCAAGTTAGGTCTGAAGTTTTTCCTGTGTTGCTTGTTGTTTTGGTGCTACTGTTTTGGTCAGAAGATCTAGAACATGCCTGTCTTGTACTGTAATTTGTCATCTATGTTGAGCATTGAATCACCGCATCAGTGTCTTTTTCTTTTGTTTTCAACAACTGATTATTCTCGTGTTGGGATCTTCTTTTTGGAAGTGTCTTATAGAAGACTGTTGTAACTTGTTTGCAAGTTGGCTACCTGAAAAACACGGAACCTTATCATCTAATCCTGTTGGTCGTGTTAATAAAGTTAATATCTGCAGTCTTTGGAATTTCTTATTCAAGATTCGATTCTGTGATGACCCTAACTGAATACCTTTCGATGATTTCGGAATCTCTTTGATGGATTGCAGAGAGGTTACGAATGGAAGGAAACCGAATAACCCTCCACGAGAGGTGCATGTCCAAGTGAAGTATTCGATGCCACCACAGAAGCTGGAGATCTTTAAGTCGTTAGAAGGATGGGCTGATGAGAACTTGTTGGCTTACCTAAAACCTGTTGAGAAATCGTGGCAGCCGACTGATTTCCTCCCCGAAGCCGAGTCAGAAGGGTTCTACGACCAAGTGAAGGAGTTAAGAGAGAGGTGCAAGGAGCTTTCTGATGAATACTTTGTAGTTCTTGTTGGTGATATGATCACAGAGGAAGCTCTTCCGACTTATCAGACCATGATTAATACACTGGACGGAGTTAGGGATGAGACCGGAGCNGGAAGGGTTCTACGACCAAGTGAAGGAGTTAAGAGAGAGGTGCAAGGAGCTTTCTGATGAATACTTTGTAGTTCTTGTTGGTGATATGATCACAGAGGAAGCTCTTCCGACTTATCAGACCATGATTAATACACTGGACGGAGTTAGGGATGAGACCGGAGCGAGTCCTACTCCGTGGGCAGTGTGGACGAGGGCGTGGACTGCGGAAGAGAATAGGCATGGTGATCTTCTTAACAAGTATCTTTATCTCTCTGGAAGAGTAGACATGAGGCAGATTGAAAAGACAATTCAATACCTGATTGGTTCTGGAATGGTAAGTTCCTCTAATATGTGACACCTTTAGTACTATAGTTGAAGGTTTTACGAGTATACATTTCTCTTCTTCGTAGTGACAATTCAATTATTTTGTTATGTTAATGTTTCAAGTTACGAAGATAAAGTTGAACAGAGTTATCTTAGTTAAGCCACACGGCGCACACTGTGTTATTTCTTTTTGTATGCTGTGTTACCATAACTTACGTATTGATTGTTTTTTTTTTCTTCTCTGTTTCTTAGGATCCAAAAACCGAGAACAATCCTTACCTGGGTTTCATCTACACTTCTTTCCAAGAAAGAGCCACCTTCATCTCCCATGGAAACACTGCAGGGCTGGCAAAGAAGCTCGGGGACTCGAAGCTGGCCCAGATTTGCGGCACCATTGCTGCTGACGAGAAGCGCCATGAAACTGCTTACACCAAGATTGTAGAAAAGCTCTTTGAGATCGATCCCGACACCACGATCGTGGGATTTGCTGACATGATGAAGAAAAAGATCTCGATGCCTGCTCATTTGATGTACGATGGTCGTGATGATAATCTGTTCGAGCACTTCTCGTCCGTGGCCCAGAGGCTTGGTGTCTACACCGCCAGGGACTATGCTGATATACTGGAGTTTCTTGTGAAACGGTGGAATGTAAAGAACTTGACAGGCCTTTCTGGTGAAGGACACAGGGCCCAGGTAACTACATTCACAACCATGAAACCATCTTTCTTTTGGTTGTGAAGTATTTGACTCGAAATGAAACCTCCAAGTTCTATTGAGAACTTTTTTTCCTTTCTTCAATACCTCTTCTTGCATTAAGGAACTTGGAAAATGGAATCGAAATCCTTGTTCTGACTTTTGGATTTCTTTTATTGCTTCGAACAGGACTATCTCTGTGGATTGGCTGCTAGGATCCGCAAAATTGAAGAGAGGGCTCAAGGGAGAGGCAAAGACGCTGCAAGAAACATACCTTTCAGCTGGATTTTTGGTCGAGAGATCAGGGCTTAAAAGAAGTAGTATGATGCAATCCCCTCCACGGCTCCACATTATAAGCTCAAGCAAGCGGTAAAGCCAGAAGAATGATGTATCGGAACATGTGTAGATAAAATATGTGTTTAGCGTTGTCTGGACCACCACCTTAAATGAATTTGCTTTATTCTAGCTATTTTTTAATTTATTTCGCGTTCTCTATATTTGTTGTACTGTGTATCCAAATTCTCCAATGTTTTTCAAGTCTGGAAATCTAATAATTTGTAATTTAAAAGATTGCTTCGCAGCATTTTGTTTTCGTTCTTTCTCCTTTCAAATTTGTTTCCTTCGTGGTTGAGAGAGAGAGGACATGGTGATTTATAAGAACCTCAACTTTTTTCATAAATGGTCTGTTTCTCAGATCCAAACTGTTATTTTAAAAATGTTCAGTTATTTTTGGTATCAAATTCGGGTCTTTTTGGTTTTGTTCTCCGCTCAAGTTCGAGTTTATTTTTCACCCAATTCGAATGTTTGTGGTCTGGAGATTTGTTACAAGTTTATGAAGAAAAAACAAAGTAAAGAGCAATCAATCCATAAGAAACATATTATATATATGTAGTAAACCATTAACAAATACATCAAACACCGAAAAAACAAATGAACAAAATCACAATACTACCGATAGAAACAGATCAAAAACCAACATTTGATACTGTTATAGCTCAAACAATTCTCACCACTGATCAAAGGACACTCATTTCAAACTTGGAACGGCCATGGCCAATCCTTAGGATTCTCCTCACTCTGTACCTTACCGGATCTCTTCATCGCAACGCCTCCACGACTATCACCACCATCGACATAAGCATAGTACTTCATGAAGAAAGCCAACACAAGAACGACCCAATCAAAACAAAAGATCACGACACAGAGCGCACCGCCGAGTTTCAAGATCACAGCAGCATCTTCCTCACGCACATACGACTTGAGGCTCCCAAGGAACTTCGATGTGTTGGTGAAGATGAGAACAGAGACAGATCCTTGGAATATAGCTGTGAGCACGGTGGCCACCATGTGAGCAGCGTACCACCGGTTTTTCCCGCAGGAAGCGGCGGCGCAGCCTGAGACGGCGGCGGCGATTGTGGTGGCGTGGAGGAGGATGAGGAGGAATCCGCAGATCGAAGGGATTAGACGGAGAGAGAGTGTGAGGAAGATGCAGCTCGAAGCGGCACCGAGAAGGATGTAGTTGGAGAGCAGGAAGATCTTGTGGGTATGGTAATGAGATTCTTCGACCGATGAAGATGAAATCAAACCCATGATGATGATGATTTTGAGTTTTTCCGATTAGGATCTTAGGAAATTTCGGAATTTGAGAATTGGGTCTTTTTTTTCTCTGATGGTCAGAAGAAGAAGAGAGTGAGATCTGAGGATTTGGGATGAGCACAAGGAGTTCGTTTATGTAGAAGGGAGAAGAGAAAGATTCGAAACGGTCAAGTTTCTAAATATGACCGTTGGATCTCGAACGGCTAGTTTTGTTTTTGTCTTTTATTGTGTAATGGTTTTAATCAGGTGGGCCCAATGGGCCGTGTATGGGTTCATGTTTATCCTTGATCATGGTTATCCGAGATAAGGACAAGAGTTTCTCTGTATCCAAACGAGGTCAGGGTCTTCTACCGTCTTCCTCCTGCTTCCGCTTTTCTTCCGACTTTTTTCCTCGTCTCTCGAAGGCGTCGTCACTCTTATAAACGGTTTTTTTTCCGTGTCAGTGTTCGTGATTTTTGAAGGTTAACAAGAAAAAAACAATGTCCGATTACGATAATCTACAGCTTCAACAATCATCGACAGGTGAAACCCTCTTCTCTCTCTGATTCAATTTTGTGGCTTACTTGGCTTTTCCGCGAGGCGTGTGTTATAAAAGTAGCGGTTTCGGACAAGCTTTGTTAGAAAATAAATTTGGAGGGATTCGGAATTTGTTTTATTGTGTGAGAGAGTTCCTAGGGTTCGGAGGAGATTGATCAGAGATGAAATTTGTGGTCGTTTAGCTCAACATAATTGTATTTTTCCCAGTTTATAATATTTTTGAAGAGAAGTTGTTTAAGGACATAAGAAACTGAGAGCAAAGGAGCAAACATGATATTGTGTGTAATCCAGCTTATGGGTCAAAAAGAGTTGGTCACATGGTAACGAATGTGTTTCTCTTCTTTGTTTTGGCGTTTCACTGTGAATGACTCGGTTCCAATAATCATTGGGAATGTTGGAAGTGTAGTATGTTCTCTATAATGGCATAGATGATCTGAAGGTGTGGTATGAGGTTTTTTTTCTTCTCCAGTTTGTGAATTTAAGTAGTTGGGTATGTGGGGGTTTACTAATGCCTTGTTTGTAACATGTGTCATGGTCAAATCAGTCTATGCCTTTTGTAGGTTAATTGGTATGCTCATATTGATCATCTGTATTTTCTCTCTTCTAGGGGCAAGAGTTGTTGATGGGCATACAGCTGCAGCTACTGATGTTGGTTGGTACATTCTTGGTGAAAACCAGGAAAACCTGGGCCCGTATACTTCCTCTGAGCTATGTGGTAAGTGTTTCATGTTAACATTATTACTTGCTGTATTAAGGTTCTTAAGACATCTAGACTGTCCGAAAAGTTGATTATGTGCAACAAACTGATGGATTTAGAAACTAATGGGATCAGTAGGCATTTTAGTGGCTATATTGAAAAAATTTGTACTGTGAAATTAGATATGAAATGTCTTTCCCAGTAATCAATCGCATGGTTTTAAGACAGTTGTCCGACCTGTACCTTTTTTGTTTGGTGTAACGGGCTAACGGAAAAAGTTCGACTTGTTTGCTTTGACTGGCAGACCATTTCAGGAATGGTTTCCTACAAGAAACTACCCTAGCTTGGGCTGACGGAAGAAATGAGTGGCAACCAATTTCTGCAATCCCCGAGTTAATGTCAAGGATTTCTAGAGCTGAGTTTGAAGGTAGTTGGATTCTCGTATTCTTTCTTGTGTTGTTTCGTTTCCCAGATCTATGGCACTTACTATCTGGTATCCGACCAGGTTCATCTGGGTTGCTTAATGGATCTAATGCTGGAACCAAGCAAGAGAATCCTGGTCAGTTATTTAGACAGAAAATGAATTTCTTCAATGTTATGATTTGCAAACTGAGGGTGACACTTACCGCATTATGGGTGTTTCTGCAGCCTCTACTAGTATTGAGGATGAATTAGAGAAATGGCAGAGAGAGATTAAAGAGGCAGAAGCGGAGGCTGAAAGATTGAAAAATGGTTCTGTCTCTAGTAGCTTTGGTACTGAGCTTGCTGAAGATGATCAAGGCAGGGCTTCTTCACCACCTGATGGGGAATATGAGTTCACAGATGGTGGAACTAGATACAAATGGGACAAAGCTCTTAGAGCATGGGCTCCTCAGGTGAGGCTTTTCCTCTCCACTGAATCAATTGTTTTTTTTTCCTGTTTCTGCTATTTTAATGGGAATTCAGGTTGTCTACCTGGAATTTTAAGTAATGAGAGGAATCGTTTACATGTGTCATCTTGCTTGGTGGGTCATGAGTTTCATATGACTTTACCTAATGCTCATTTCCATATATTTTATTTGCGTTTATCAAGACTGACTATAAAGGAAACCTATGAAGCCTACTCTTCGTAATATTTATCTTATTCTTGCCTTAATTGTTTTGAAGTTTTCCTGTGGAGCACCTTTTGAAAGAGTAAGATACCATTAATATATCCGAAGTGCTGATGCTATTTATTGTAGGACGATCCACTGGGTAGCGTTGACCCGTATGGACTCGAAGAGATGACTTTTGCTACGGAAGACGAAGTATTTCCAGCAATAAATATTCTTGATACTTCTGCTGAGAAGGAGGATGCCTCTAAGGATGAATTGACCTGTAAGAAAGAAGAAGATGGCTCTGATGAGACCGCTGAAATAAACAGCAACGGCAAGAGAAAGCTGTCAGAACAAGAAACTGAAAAGAAGGTTTTGTTTTTGTCTTTTTTCTTAGTTTCCCCCCCATTAATCATCTTTTCTCTTTCTTGAGGTCATGCATGGTGGATTTCTCACCAAATCATGTTTGTTCACTCTTTTGACCTTGCACTGTGAAGGCTGGATTTTTTTATTGGAGAGTATTGATTTTTCTTCAGCTGCTGAATTGTGTTGGGTACATCGTAGAAGGAAAGAAAAACCAAATTGTTTCTGGTTCTTAGATATCGTACTTATATTAGGACTAGCAGACTACTTTTTACCTTCATTTTTCGTAATTAATAATGGTTGTTTGTGTTGTATGAATTAAAGAAATAAAGACGCATTTCCTCATGAAAATTTCTGCAAGCATTTCTAATTTTCAAAATTAATTTTCAGGAAGCAAACAAGCCTCCGGAGTCGTGGTTTGAGTTAAAAGTAAACCCACATATATATGTTACTGGGCTGCCCACTGATGTCACTCTCGAGGAAGTAAGTTGTGGCCGTTGCTTTTTCTATTATTATGAATATCCTAAAGCTTTGAAATGGACTGATAGCAGGAATATCAATGACAGGTAGTTGAAGTTTTTTCTAAATGCGGCATAATTAAGGAGGTAAATAATCTCACTATTCTGTGGTTTTTTTCTGTGTTATTTTGGAGTCTTATGTGCGTTTCTCCTAACAATGTAGATCTGATAAACATGGCAGGATGACACTGGTAAGCATCGCATAAAGCTTTACAGTGACAAGGCTACAGGAAACTTAAAAGGCGATGCTCTTATCACGTATATGAAGGTAATGACTAATGATAATACTTGAAGTTCTTCCCTCCTGGGATTTATAAGGTTCTGATTCTTAAACATTGTCTCCGTTCTCTCGTCATGTGTATCTGTCTTTATTTTCGTTAGGAGCCCTCAGTGGATCTGGCAATTAATATTTTAGACGGGTCTCCTTTACGTCTCGGTGACAAGCTCCTCATGTCAGTTTCTCGAGCTAAATTCGAGCAGAAAGGTGAATACTGTTGCACATTAGTTGTATCACATCTTACTTGTCAGTTTCTCCTCATGTCAGTTTCCCCATCCGTGGCCTTGGTTTCTACAATATATTGGTTATGGTTCTTACTAGCTTTTACTATTTTCGCTCAGGGGAGAGATTTATAACTAAGCAAACCGACAACAAGAAGAAAAAGAAGCTTAAAAAGGTCGAGCAAAAGTTGCTTGGATGGGGTAAGTTCTCGCTTCTTTGTTCTAGAAACCTACCTTTATTACTAAAAAGACACAGAATAAAGGAAGATGTGAGCAGATGCTAGATATTCATTTCTATTACTAGAGAAAAATGTATATATATTCTCTATGCTTTACCAAACTCTTTTTGGAATTCTCTAAAAATAACCAGTACTTAGCAAAAAGACTACACATAAAACTTCTAGGAATGACATAGATCTCGTTCTTTTCTTCTTCTTTCTGACGACTTGTGATGTCAGAACTGATTATTGAGACATTTTTTTCCTGCTCTCATGTGTTTTTAGCTCTTGGTGGGCCATTTCGTAAGCATGAGACCGAAAGGGAGCATTTAGTTGATATTCTCTATTTGTTTGACTGGTCTTTTTTCCGATCATTCCTAGTTGATTTCAGCATAAAGAAGTGGCCATTTTAGTTCTTTAAGTTGGATTTGTTCCTAGTGGATTTATACTAATTGCGATGGCGCCTTGATCTCTTTTCTTGGCATAGGTGGTAGAGATGATGCTAAGATCTCAATACCTGCAACGGTTGTTCTGCGTTACATGTTCAGTCCTGCTGAGATGGCGGTACGGTCTTGTCCACAATGTTAATATGAGAGATGTTGCCATTTTTGGGTACCTGATATTATAGCTTGAGCATTTTACTCTGTTTGCAGAGTGATGAGAATCTGTGTGCTGAGGTAGAGGAAGACGTGAAAGAAGAGAGTTCGAAGCATGGACCGTTTGATTCAGTGAAGGTAAAATATGTTGCGTCTTTTTTTTTCTTGAGCTTGTTGGTACCTAGTGCTTGCTGTCTTGGTTGAAAGTTGAGATTATAAATCCGATTATCAATCGATTCCTACTTTTTACAGGTCTGTGAGCATCATCCACAGGGCGTTGTTCTTATAAGATTCAAGGATCGAAAAGATGCACAGAAATGCATAGATGCAATGCACAATCGATGGTAAGATTCGCGTAACTGCCATTAGAGTCGGTCTTGGGTCTGATTTGTTGCTTATTCGGTTGTTCTGTTTGTGGGTGAATGCAGGTATGCAAAGAGACAGGTTCATGCGAGCTTTGATGATGGATCAGTGAACCATGCCGCGGTTCGAGATTTTGATTTGGAAGCCGAACGATTAGATCAGTTTGCAGCCGAACTCGAAGCTGAATAAAAACAAAATCACAATAATCTTGGGGACTTTTTGTAAAATACCCCTGTTTTTTAGTTAAGAGATTTGGATATAAAAACATGTCTTTCACTGTTTGACCCGAAATATAAAAAAAACACGTCTTTCACTTTTTTGTTTTCATGTAGTAAAACACTTATGTCACTCTATTTATATATAAAAATTACATATTTGCGAAATCATCAATACTACAAACTGCAGATAAATTCTTTTGTATTGTTTGTTGAGTGATGACACTTTTCAGCTTTTATGTCCCAAAGTTCGGTCTAAATCCTCATAATTTCACTGAAGAATGTTTAATCAGATCGGGACTTTTATTAGTTGTAACTAAAAAGTTCGAAATTTTCATATTTCCCGCAACGAGGCAAAGAAGGCGCCCAGTTTAAATGTTTTGGAAAATGGAAAATTATTTAAATCAATTTAGTTGAAGTTAAATGTATTGTTGGGATAGTTGACAAAAAACACAATTGTTGGACTAAATGATCTAAATCTAAAGCTATGTAGGGCCCTCTCGTGTCTTAACCAATAGGAGCACGACGTATGTCATGAAAACTCGTGTTCCTTTCCGCACCAAATCCCTCATTTAATCGGAAATCAACCAAAGATCCAAATTTCGAAACTTTTGCATATNCTTGGACTAAATGATCTAAATCTAAAGCTATGTAGGGCCCTCTCGTGTCTTAACCAATAGGAGCACGACGTATGTCATGAAAACTCGTGTTCCTTTCCGCACCAAATCCCTCATTTAATCGGAAAATCAACCAAAGATCCAAATTTCGAAACTTTTGCATATTGCATATTGAAATCTCTCTCCCACAAATTTTACTATTTTCTCACGTTTTTTCTGGGCGAGTTAAGCTGTTGTTGTGTCTGATCTCTAACAACAAAGAGTATTGTGTCTGAAGATTCTGCTTCTACCGAATTGGGAAGTTTCCGTGAAATTAGGGTTTCCACGAGGACTCTGTTCAATCGAGCTGTTGAGCTCGGATTGGTGAATTCTGCGGTAATTGATCTACCCTCTGCTCTGTATTCTACTTTCGAAGCTCGTCAAGTAGCCTAGGAGCGTCGAGAGTCACTTCTCCGTGGCAATTTCGAGGCTTTGTTGTGGGTTTGAGCTAATTTGGGTTCTGTTGTCCGAAGTTGGAAACTTCCGACTTTTCTCTATATATGTATCTTGGGTTGAAGATTTCTCCTTTTGTTTTTACTGGGTCGGAAAGGATTTAGTTTTCTGATCAGTTTTTGAAGCTCAATTTTGCTACGCTGAAATTCTGACAAGTTGCTTCCTTTTTTTTGTTGAAATTTTAGGGTTTTCTTTGGGTCTCGAGGACGACGAGGAATGTTTTATTCGCAGTTTATATTAGCTAAGAAAGGGCCACTTGGGACAATATGGATTGCAGCCCATTTGGAGAGGAAGCTTCGAAAGAATCAGGTGGCTGATACTGATATCGGAGTCTCCGTTGGTGAGTCATTGCTATTTTTGCTTCTTTGCCCAGTCTCTCTGATCCAGGTCTCAGTTTTAGGGTTAGCAGAGGCTAAAGAATCATTCTTTCACTTTTTCTCTGTCGGTTAACTGTATGTTTGGGCATTTGTCAATTTACTTTCGTTTCTGTAGTGGTTATGTGGCTCATGAGAGTTGTTTTATGTTTGACATCTATGATGTCTACTGAATCACTGTTATCTTCACTTAACCATATATACGCTTGTCGGAGTAGCCTTTGATAGTTCGAGTATGCTGCAACGAAGTGTTTTTGTTTAGCTTTACCATATAAGGCCAAATGAATGAACATAACTTTTAATTTTATAAATCTGTTGGATAAACTGTTTTCTTAAAGTACTGAGGAGAAAATTATTAGGGTCTGAGCATGATAGCCTATGTGCACACTTACTTATCCACCTTTTGTCAGAATTGAATGGTGGGGCATTGTGTATGACCCTTTCTCTCTGTTGGCAAATTTCTTGATCGATGTAATTGAACTTTATGCAATTCTTCATTTAATATGCGGCAATTCATCAAGTCTACAAGTCTTTTCTATATTGGAATTCTTCTTATAACCTCAAATTAAAGTAAAGTATCTTCTACATATGTATACAAATGATGTCATATGCATTTCGCCTGCCTAGAATTTTTTTTGGGTATCCCAGCCATCTAACGCTAAGTCAGTTCCATGCCATGCTGTTGTTTCCTCTTTACGCTACTAGCTCCCATCAAAATATTTCCTAATCCAGCTATTTTCTTTTCTGAGCAGATTCTATTCTCTTTCCGGAAGCTCCAATCGCATTGCGATTGTCTAGTCATCTTCTGCTTGGCGTGGTGCGTATTTATTCAAGAAAGGTGAATTACCTATTTGATGATTGCAGCGAGGCATTGCTTAAGGTAAAGCAAGCTTTTCGCTCTGCTGCGGTTGACCTACCCCCTGAAGAATCCACAGCGCCATATCACTCAATTACTCTGCCAGAGACATTTGATCTTGATGATTTTGAGCTTCCAGACAATGAGATCTTTCAGGGGTTAGTTTCTTGGTGTTTTAAAATTCACGCTCGCTGTTTCCCTATTTTGTCATGCTATGGTATTTGGAGTCTTGACGAATGAGCTCCGTTTTGATTTGTACTCCTCCAGAAGCTTTATTTATCCATTGCTCCTTCTTTTTTTTTTTTTTGTCTAGCAGTAATTACGTCGATCATCATGTTAGTACAAGAGAGCAGATCACCCTTCAGGATACTATGGATGGTGTTGTATACTCAACATCGCAATTTGGATTAGATGGTCAGTGGTTGTTTCATACTTGCTTGTCTTTAGATTATTTATAGCTGCGTCTTAAATAAGAAAACTCATTTTTTTATATCTTTCCAGAGCGATTTGGTGATGGCGACACTTCTCAAGCTGCTTTGGAGCTTGACGAGGTATTTTTCGTGTTCATGGAACCTTAATATTATATTTATTTTCAGGATAAGGAATAGGATAACCATATTGAAAGATGTAAATACGCAGAGAATCTTTTGGTTTAGTTGTAGATTTTCATTTGCTTCTAGCTTTTGGGTTCTTTCTCTCCACGGTTTGGTTAGACCATGAAAATTTTGTAATCTGAAGTGTTGCAGGCTTGCAGCCATGTTGTAGGGTCAGGATGATATTGATGTTTTCTTTTCATAGTGAAGCTTTACATATTTGAAATCAGAACTTCTTGCTTTTTATTTTAATTTGGGTATGATATTTTCTCATCCCTGTATTGTTCTGCAGGAAGTATTCCATGATAAGGATGCTATTGGATCCGAGGATGAGGGAGTTCAAGGGTCAGTTTTTGTTCATAATCTATGCTCAATATATTGTAGCATAATTGTTTGCTTCCTTATGGTTTCTCTTTATTTTATATGCTTCACATGAGTTTTAGAACAAGGGAAAACATAAGTTGACTGAATGGTAAAGAAGCCTTGCGTTTTGGCGCTTAAATGTTTGTTTTCAAGCTATGCAACCATGCTTTTTAAATTCCATGATATCCACGATTTTTGTGTGTTCTGAGAGTGCATTGTGAGTTAGAACTGCGCTTCTGTATGTCTTATCCTTCTTGGATGTGGTCCTTTGGTGTATAATTTGAATGTGTACATCACCAATCAATTTTTTTACTTATGGTAGATATTTTATTTGTTGATAGCAATGATCACAATGCATATCCGGATGCGGCAACACCAGAGATGAAGGATGAAACGGTGGGAGTTTCTGAAGCCATGGCCCGAGATTTCAATCAAGAGCAGGTGCGTACAATCAGAGGATATAATGCACGAGGGATTAGTAATGGTTGCTGAACAATTGAGTCACAGTGCTTAATTTTTATAATTTCATGCGGCTGAATGTACTTTGCAATGACAGACATCAAGTGTGCACAATTTGTATTTCCACAGACGTATTGTTTTAATTTTCTGGTAAGACTATTGGAATTTATTATTATCACTATTTCTTAAAAATAGAACTTTTTGATAGGTTGATGATCTTGCTATGAGGAATGAGTTCGTCGAAGATGCTCAAGCTCCTCAAACCCCTGGATTAGTGGAGGTACCAAATTCGTCTAGTGTCAGAGAGCAGCTGGCATGCGATGATCACATGGAGGTAGAGGATCTGAATGCAGAAAAAGGTAGGAAGGCCTCTGGAGAACTGGATGCTAATGAGATGCATAAACGTGATGAAGACTTGTCCTCTGAATATAATGCCGGAGAATCAGCAGTTACTCCCATGGAGGTGGATAAGTCGCTGATAGATGAAAATGCCAACGCACAAAACGAGCCGGAGGAGGAGAGGGCAGATCATGTACATGTTACATCGCCATGTTGTTCTCACATCACCACTGAGATGGAGGATCCTGGTCAAGTAATGACTGAGGCAGGAACCGATGTTAATAATGTTGTAGCTGATAAGTCAGATGCTGTTCCTCCAGTTGAGTCCCCTGGAGGGCCTGCAATGAGTAATGCTGAGCACTGTTCATCCCAGGAACCAAAAGATCCTGGAGAAGAGAACCAAGGTTTGTCAAATAAAATGCAAACCACCTGAGTTATGGATGTAACCTAATGCAAAGTCGTAGTGCCTGCCTTATTCTTATAATTTTTTATTGTTTCTGCCAGATCATTTTGCCATTGCCACTGAGGCCAATCAGGAAACAGATTCGAGTTTACAAGGAGATGGGCAAGTGCTTAGTAGGCCAGACGAGCAGCTGAATAATGCACACGCAACTGATGAAGAGTTGGGAAATCTGACTGGATTTACTGATTCTGATTTGCCTGCACCTGAGAAGGTATTAGCTGCACCTGACAGACTGGAGGATGAAAATGGTTTCATGGTTGAATCTACGCCAGATAAAGAAGACCCTGGCACATGTAACGAGGATACGGGAAATACTAACATTACTGGGAAAAAGCGCACTTTTACTGAGAGCACACTAACTGCAGAAAGTTTGAACTCTGTTGAGTCAGTTGGACTGATTCAGTCCAAGAGAACTGCAAATTCTGTTCCTGATGACGATGACTTGTTGTCTTCTATCTTAGGTATCAGTTTTTTGTTGTTGCTTTGTCCGTTCTTTTATACATCAGTTGCTCTTGCCTATATAAGGAGTGCAAAAGGGTTTGTGAGGTTTTATGTAAGTTGTCCTCTTTGAGCTAACTTTTTGAATAAATGATCATTTACTTTTTTTCAGTCGGAAAGTCATCTTTTCTGAAGATGAGGCCTACCCCTGTGCTTGAAGCAGCATCTACAAAACGGTTACGATCTGCTCCCCGTTCTACAGCCACAAAGAGGAAGGTTCTAATGGATGACCCGATGGTCTTGCATGGCGAGTATGTTTACCTAACTGTTTCGTATCTCTGAATTTTCTATACCTTAGCTTTTATTTCATTGCTCCTTCTGCACTATTCTTCTTTAGGTCTTATGCGTGTAATTACCTTGGAGCGATTTTTTTTTTCTTTACTTCGTCTTAGATTTTAGTTGTTTTCTGATCTTGCTTACTTTTCTATTTAGCGTTATACGGCAACAACTGACAAACACTGAAGGTATACGCCGTGTGCGAAAGAAGGCACCTTGCACCATTCCTGAAATCATAATGCTCCAAAGGCAGGCTTTGGAGGATGGACTCTTGAAGGAGCCAATATTCACTGGTATGTTTACTACGCTAAAAAGTAGACCGTTCTATACAAGTTCTCTCAATTGTTCTTGTAAACTGCAGCCACACAGGTAATATGTTTCAATGGTTTTCAGGTATGTCAGTGGAATTAGTATCTCTGCACAATGAGCCGTATGATCTAAGAGGAATCATCATTATCAAGAATGATGACCGTCATGCTTCTATTGGCGTGGTGGAAGATAATGAATGCTCTGTTAGGGCTGTGGATGAAAATGAAAATGAAAATGAAGAAAGCTCTGCTCTTCAAACTCGCCAAAATGGTTCTGAGGAGCAACCTGCTGAGGCTCATACCCAGCCACAGGACCAACAAATCACAGATCAACGGGAAGAAGGGAAAGATGATAACGAGCTTGGTGAAAAAATATGTGACTTGGAAGTTTCAAAGGAAGGCGATGGAGCTGCTGATGAAGTAAATCTTGTAGTGAATGATGAGATCAGTCAAATGCCTTCTGAGGAGAAACTCGATCGTGTAGAGGGCGTAGAGGATTTACAGGTGGAAGGATATCATGAAAACCATGATGGAGGGCTAGGCGGTCAAGATGTTAGTGCTGATCGTAACGAAAAAAGTTGCAGTGATGTTATTGAAATTGCTGAAGGTGATGTAGATAACAACGACGTTCTCAATGAGACAGACTTGAAAGTTGAAGACGAACTTCCACATGAAGATAAGAAGACAGATGCATCAGCTGAAGTTAGCGAGATTGGGATAGACGTCCTGACTCCATGCGATAACGCAATTGGCTCTATTGAAACTGGATGCGTAGAAGCTGGCGACTTTAGTAATCTGGCTTTGGAAAGTTGCAACGAACATCTTGTGGAAGCAAATAATGATGGGGTGAATCCAGAGGTAGAGTCTGATAACAAATACGAACCACATAATGAGATGTTTAATGAGGAGGCTTATATGCAAAGTGCACCAGATGCAGAACCTACTTCTCGCGATGGTCTTATGGGAGATAATGATGTAAGTTTCTTTGTGGCTTCATATCCTTATTCAAGTAAGACATGCCTCTGAAATCTTCTTTGGTTGTTATCTTATGCTGTAGGAAATGGATTCCATGGAAGTGGCACATGACACAGGTTCAAAATCTTTTCAAATTTTAGTTTAATTTATCCAAATGGTCTGTATCGACTCAGTTTGATCAATGGGGCTAATACTCCGGTCATCATAGCCTGGTTAAAACTGGACTAAACAAGCTTAAACTCTTGAGCATGATTTAGATTTGTGAGATGCTGCTATTCCCATGATGTCTCAATGGTTCTGCTTATAGTTTATTTCACTGTGTCTTCAGGATTTTTGAACGTGGATGATGATGAAGTAGATGAAGACCATGAGGATGATGGCATGCAAGATGGTGATGAAACTCGTCTTCTAGAGAACATTGGATGGTCTTCTCGTACCAGGTCTGTACGGTTTATTATATTTTCAACATTCCACAAGCTAAACTTCTGCACATTTTAGTTTATAGCATTTGAGAGACATAAAGATTGAAGATTCTTGTTTCTCTTTTCTTATAGGGCTGTGGCGAAGTATCTCCAGACGATATTTGATAAAGAAGCTGAGAATGGGAAGAATGTTGTTGTGGCAGACAAACTTTTAGCTGGGAAAACCCGTAAAGAAGCATCAAGAATGTTTTTCGAAACTCTGGTACGTCCATAATACGACCCTAAACAAAACAAAAAGCTCTGAATTTGCATTAGAGAAAACAAACTTCACAAGTAATGGATAAAAACGCCTAGACTCTTACAAGTTTATGATTTTTAGCTTCAATCCCAGACTAAGTAGTTGTGCTTTCTGGTGAATTTACGGTTTTCCTGCTGGAATGTTAGGATCTTTATTGTAAGCATGTCTAAGTTAGGATCTTTAAATGTAAGCGTGTGTGTGAATTTATCGGCTTTAGTGCATCAATCACACACAACTTGTCTTTAAAAAGACCGGAGAACAAGTTTGGTCTTCCTCTGTTTGGTCAATTTCTTCATAAACTTGATGAGCCTGTTTGGTCTTTCGTTGTCAATTTTTCAGGTTTTGAAAACAAGAGATTACATCCAAGTTGAACAAGCCAAGCCATATGAAAGCATCGTCATAAAACCGCGACCAAGACTCACCAAATCCATCTTCTAGATGGAGAAGATAAAGTCTTGTAGTTGCAGATAGGTAGTTTGGTCCAAACCCGAAAATATCATCCGAAATGATTCTCCTCCTCTAAAGTTATACACTTTTCCCTTTTTAAAGGCAATGTTAGTAGTAATAGCATCAATGGTGTTGTAGCTTAACCATCCAAGTAGCTGGAGAGGTTGGTGTTTGTCATTATTTTCTCTTTATATATAATATGAGTTGTTGTTGTACGTGTATATAAATTGGTGCCACCATGATCTATCACCAGTTTAAATTTGGAGATTCTAATTTTATTTTCTTTGGATAACCGAAGTTCTCCGGTTTGTGATACTGAACGTGAGAATGCCGAGGAACCATTTTTTTTATTGAATAATAATAATTTTCATATCTTATTATATAAAGTCAAATGTTTCTTGTGCAAAGATTTTCTTTTCAGGGAAAATTTGAAATTGTTTCCTCAAATTTGTTAGTTGACACTTGAAAACCAATTGAGAAATTTTAGAGACATGAATTTTCTTTTTGATAATTGGGCATACGACATCATTTAATCCTCCATCAAATGATTCAAATACCAGTTCTTTTGCATTTTCACATTTCTCAAAATTTTCATAAATCAGACATAATCTAATCTAAATAAACGAAATAAAACTAACTCATATAGTTCAGCTAAATAGAATTAAACTTTAAAAAGTATTAACCATTTAACAAGGACCAAGAGGATAGTCTCTGTAATCTTTTATTCCACAAACAAAAGTAAGATTCATTTTTTCTCCTTTGGCGTAATATAAAAAAAAATCATATTTCTCCTACCATTTCTTAACAACTTGCTACAATCAAAATTGAAACCTCAGACGTAAACCATCAAAATGAATACACAGAGGACAACGAAACATCATAAGAGAACATTCTCATGCTTTCTAGTGGACACACATCCAACCACTCGAGAGAGAGAGAGCTATAAAAGCTCACTCAGACTGAAGAACAGTAAGGTAATAAGGATAGCCTTGGCATGTCCCCGATGATGTTGATGCATTTCCATGCTCGGAAAGCTCCCAGTTAAGTTTATACGAAGAGAGATTGTAGATACCTGGAGAGAAAACCGATATCTGCAGCGGCATTTCGGTTGTCGACAATGGCTGGATTTGGACCTTTGTGGAACTTAAACCTGACCATATGAAAGGAGGAGAGCTTTCCATGGAAGATGGCGGTTTCCCCAGACGGCTTCCCATGACATCTGCAGTTAGTTTCATTTCCTCTGTTACGGTTGGCACGTAGCGCCATCCGGATTGGTTTCCAGAGGAAGGTGTTGGTGCTGCTGCTTCTGGTAGGCAATCAATGGTGTTTATGCTCACAGATGCTAATCTATCAGATGTGTTTCTGATTATCATCTTTAGTTTTATTTCACACAAGGAGGTCGAAAAGTCGTGGTATATGGTTTGGGGACCGTCTAGTGACCACGAGAGCGGGTTTGAGCTTTTGATACTGTGATCGAACAACACTGTGATTAGAAATAGGGAAAATAGTTTCGAAAGCTGAAGGAAGATACGTTTGTGGGGATACTCTTACCGATTGTGACATGAATGGTGTGACAGAATCTTTGGTAAATCGGGCACTGCTGATGGATTGCTGCTTTTTGCCAGGCGAGAGATTAGAATGAAGTCAACAGTATTCGGATTTACCTGTTTCATAAATGCAAATATGAGCTCACTACAGTTCTGATGATAGAAAGTTACCAGTTAAGTTATGTTAAAGATAAAGTAATATATACTATAAAAAAAAAATTCTCTTGTACATAAGATTTATGTCCATGAACTACGATTTTCGCCTACCTGATCTGAGGCTCCCTGACATGACCTTTCACTTTCATGGAAGTTTGCTAAAGGTGAGTTAACGATATCGAAAAGCTTTTCATTGTCATCCTGAGTAAACAGTTTAACGTCAGTTTGGCTGGGAGGAAGGGACATGGTTTTCTTTTCTTCAGTCTCGGATTTTTTGCAATCCTGAAATTTGAAGAATAACTAAAATCAGACTTGGAAAAGAGAAAGACCAACTAGCTAGTAGAAGTGCATTAAAGGAACTTTCTAAGTTCCAGTGACCTTTATCATGAAGAAACAAGATAAAGCTTGCCCAGCGAGTAGAGACTTGGAAGGTAAGATGGTATCAACTGGCTGCAGCAACGAGATACCCCACCGGCACCCAACTGTTGACAACTGATGAATTTGGAAACAATCAGAATTCGAACGGTTCACAATATCCATACGCACAAGAAATTCTTGCAATCTTGATGGAGAGGGGGTGATTCCGAAAGATGTCTCTAGAGATGGTAAAACCTAAATGGCCACGTACGATATAGAAATGGTTAGACTTGTTGGCCAATGCAAATCTGCGGCCTATAGTCAAATTTTAAAACAGAACAAACAAAATGCAGCCTAAAGATTCATCACCTGCAAACTATAATGCATCCTTAGAGTGCGGTATTTCATGATGCTTGATACATTTTCCATCTCATAGTATATTGTAAAATACAAAGATATCGTTCCTGGGAAGGCAGCTCGAAGCCAAAGAGGCCATCTCAAAGATCTGTCTCCTTGCAGGGATACATCCTGAAAGAGAGCAGCGTTCAGAACCATGTTAGAATAACCTGACATGTACATTCGGCTTTGACGCTTGAAGAAGAGGTTTGCAACGGACCTTTGGGAATGCAAATACACTACTTGTTCTACTTGTTTCATGCTGAACAATACTATGTCCATCGCCCTTCTTTAAGCAATCTGGAAATTCGGTTGTCAGTTCTTCTTCGTGATTTCCAGGACTCACAAATCTTGGATGGCTAATCTTCATTTTAAGATTCTATGAGGACATACATACTTTGTTAGCACAAGAATAATGCAGTGGATACTTTAGGGCATCACATTATTCGGTCATCAAGCAACAATAAATATGATAAACCAGACCATAACAAACTAAATTTATAGACAAGTAACAGCCACACAATAGCAGAACAAGATGAATTAATTGGCTAAACGGTAGAGAACATAAATGATAAGGATTGATCATAAAAAGAAAACTACCTTTATTGGTGAATCTGACTTATTTTTTAACTCTAAAACAAGATAACGTAGATCTCCAGCATGCAATGTCTCAGACAGATGATCAATTGAACCCTCAAGCCTGGGTAGACTCTGCACAGTAAAAAAATTTGTAATTAAGAGATTGCAACGAATATTATAAAATTAAACTATAGAGGAAAAGTTTGCACCTTGATGACTAAGAATTTCAAGGCATCAGTAGGAGTAAGCTTGTTTTTCCTTCTTCCTTTGGCAGTTGTTGCCTTTACAGACACAGATTGGAAGTAATGCACACCTACGATGGAGCCAGACAATTCCCACCTTACACCGACAATTTTGAGGATACCTTCTTCACTGGGGGTAACCGTGAGTCTCACCTAGAAGAAAAAAATCGAAACAATAAGTAAGACGTAACAAATAATCAGCAGCTAATAAACAATAAGTAAGACGTACAGTACAAACAATTAGCCGCTAATGAACAATAAGTAAAACGTAACAAACAATTAGCAGCTAATAAACCCTCAGAACGTCACCACGGAGATACAGTAAGAAAACGGAAGATATAATAGTCAAAATTTAAGGTTAATAGGAATGATGTATAGTCTCATACTTTCAGTAATATGGCAATTAATAGAGTACAACTCGTTGATTAGTTTCTTCGCACATTTGACCAAGCATTTATTTCATAATTCTCTTCGGAAATGAAAACACATGCAATTCAAATTCCTGATAAAGCAGAGTAAAGAAAACAACTATAGGTGAAACATCAAGACTTTAAAAACATGTTTCTATATATACACAAGAAGAATGAAAATGTCAGATAGAGGAATATTTTAAACATTGAAACATATCAATCAGTCTAAGTAATCAATGTAGCTGACTCACCAATTTTTTCTCGCCTCCACCTAATGTGAAGTCCACTTCAGACAAGATGAAAGAAGATAAACCAGAGGTTGTGCCCCTGTAGTATTGTTGACATAGATGGCACAGCTTAATCATTCAAATATAGGTCAAAAAAAGTTGAAAGAAATCTGATTGTGGAGATAAGCTGCTTACTGATTATGTTCTGTTGAACTCTCAGGCCCCAAGCTTGAGCTACTTGGCTCTTTATCTACTTTATAAAGTCCAAATGTGGAAATAAATTTCGCATATACAAACTGAAGGATGTAGAAAAATTATAAAGTGAACATCAAATAATGAAACAGCTTACCTAATTTTAGGTCATCAGAATTTGAGGTAAGCTCACAGATGAGAGAAACACTTGTTATGGAAGTAGAGATTAGCAAGGGATTCCTAAACTCCAGATCCACTTTTACTGACTCTGAAAACAATGAAGTACACGTAAGAATCCACAATGACAAACATTTTCAAACATGCTACAGCAGAATATCATGTCCTCAACAGTCAGTAATATGGCATCAATGTACTGCTAAACCAAAAGAAATCCTTCCTCCTTGGCAGGCACGAGTGATAACATTTACAGATACTTCGATATCACAAATAAAGAAATCTGATACTCCCTCTCTCTCTTCCATATCTCCATGAAAAAAGTATCATAGCTAGTCATATCAAAGATATATATTTTCCAAAGTCAAATCAAGTCCATAGATCAAATTGAAATGCCCTGCTGCTGGCACCATAAGGTAAAACAGATTTTGCATATAAGTGTGCCTATTTTAGCTGGACTAGATTGCATCTTTTTACCCTTCAGGCTTCAAGCATAAGTTAAATGCAGGATAATCAAGAAGAAAAAGCTTGCGATTCAGGTAAACAGCGAATGCATCTAACAACAACCTGCATACCTCCAACGACACAAACATTTGATTCCTTATATTTCTTTGGCAGAAGCTTTGACTGTAACTCCAGCCAGTTTGACTTGCCAGAATTTAAAGATGGAATGATATCATCCTCCAGTGATTGCCAGATGCTCTCTTCTACAAGAGCCTGACCATGACATGTCAATCATAGTGGCAGACAAGAGATGCAAATTTACCATTAATGAAAAAGAAAGAATTATACATGTGAATCAAACTTTGCCAATTTATGTTGTTTATAATGGAGCATAAATGTAATACATCCTAGGAAATTTATGATGGGTATATGTACACACTTTCAAAGAGTGAATTTGTAACTTACAGAAGCTTGAGATGCATAAGTGCGGTGGTCTTCATATATAACTTGAAGAGACGACATATTAATAACAGGTAGTAGAAGACCCACCACCTCGTGCTTCATTCCAGTTTTCTTCAAAATGACAGAAAAATGAAAGTAAATTTATTTTGTAATAGACAAAGAACAAAGAATAGAGAGCAGGGGTAATATTCAAAGCACTATCTTTTCCACTGAGTAGCTTCAGTAGAGCGTATCAAACTGCACGTATAGACTAGGCACCTTAACAATGTTGAAAAAGTCCCTGAGAAAAATCTCTTGGGTTGCCTTGGACTGGTAGCCACAGTCCAGTACTTTGAGCATGTTTTTAACTGCAACATCATGCATCCCAACAATTGCATACCACCTGAACAGGAAATTTCATAGAAAGACTTAGACCGCAAATTTCTAAACATCACGTCTTCCGAGACCGAGACCAACATTCACCACATTCAAAACTTACTGTCCAATATGAAAATATACATGGTCTTTGATATGGCTCCATGTTGTTGATTTATAAACAGAGATTGCACTTCTATATGTACGAATTGCATGGTTAACCTGAAAAGGAAAACAAAGTGTATTCTTTAGAATGCAAAGCATGTAAGAAGCTTGAGCCCTTACAGCAAAGTGAGATGTACCTGATCACAGTTTTTATAGTGGTCTCCTGAGAGAACTAGATGAAATCCATACTTGTGTAGCATCGCTGGCTTAGTTAACACGAAGCAGTAAGAAGCTTGCTCTAACATGACTGCAGCGTGCAATGGTTCCTGCAAAATTAGTAAAAGTTAGCAATTGTATAAAGTGCATATGTTCTGAAGGCATAAAAAGAAGCACCTCTCCACATATGCGGAAGTAAACAGAAGCAGCTTCTTTGTACTGGTCTCTAGCCTTTAGCATCTCTGCCCACCAGAGCCCACATCTCGTAGCATTTTGGAAGCCAGACTTCCCAAGTTTCTGCATGAGATTTTAAAGACATGTTTCAGCACGTACTACCACGTCACTTGCTTAAGTTAAGCGATTAGTATTTCAGTTTCATGTTTTTCTTATAACAAACACCAATTCAAGTAACCCAGGAACATCCACTAAAATAACTGTTTTAGGTTAAAGACTGCGTTATAAAGACATACCATATAAGTGCTGAATGCATTTTCCATGCAGTACTCAGCTTCCTTTTTTGATTGGTCTGAGATGAAATATGCAAGTCCCATCATTTCCTTCCAAATGTGCATGAGAAGATGAGTTATTGAAGCGACCACAAGTAACAAACAATGAAATATAAAGACCAAGACAATCAGTTTGATAACTTGGCAAACCTATTCTATATGTAAGACTATAAATATAAGACGAATATTGTTAAAAAAATAATGTCACCTGAACACCTCTACAGAAACATAATTACAAAAATGTGAAGCTACCTGAACACCAGCATAGTGCTTCCATGCTTTATCGAGCTTGTAATCTGTTGATATTAAGCGATAGCTTGACAGTGCAAGTTCATAATCATGCAACATGAAGGCGTAGTCACCCAAAATTCTAATTTGAGATTCGGTGGAGCTAAAGGTATACCTTCAAAAGTGAAAGCAAAATAGTTAGAGCTTATGATGACGTCAATGACATCATAACAGGAGCAAGAAGTTCAAGAAAGCATACATAGAACCTTTAGTCGAATCCGGAGCATCGTCTTTTCCTTTTCTCCACCATAAGTTTTTTATCTGGTTTCTAAGTCCTTTCCTTGTTGCAGAAATCTAGTGACAAAACAAAATGCAAACTAAATGATATGGAAAGAGAACAAAAGAACTAAGTAAATCTAGTGAAAAAACAAAATACAAAAGTTCTCACAAATAACTTGTTAGAAAATCTAAAGCTAACCTGTTGATTAAGCTCTCGAACTTTCTGCTCCATGTAAGGAATTATATGCCTGGAAGCAAACTCTTGAATCAGATCTTTGATCTGCTCCGAATATGCCAGGAAAAGTAATAATGTTGGTTAAAACATCCCACAATGGTTGAAAGGCGTGAGTATCATAAACAAGAAGCTTTTAAATATACCTCCACAATATCGTCACCAGTGAGAGCACATCCAAGTTTGTCGGCCGAAACACTTGATTTCTTTCAGAAAAAAATGGTAATCAACATGTTGAACTTGCAAAATGTACAGAGATTGATATATGAACCTTGAACTATATGTTGGATAAAAGTTCTGATGAGTGACTTACAAATGAAGCCCAGGGATTAGCCTGATGTTACACGTTCCCCTCTTTAGATGAATTAGTACAAAGTAAGTTGCATTCATTATTTCCAAATGTACTTCTCATCTCAGATAGAACTTTAGACGTTCTACAGAAGAAAAAACATCCAGTAAACTAACACCTTACATTTGACACCCATATAATTAAGATGACAAACATATCATAAACAATGGAGTAAGGAACAACTACCTCTCTGTTGTTGCATCTTGATTGTCATGCACCAACAGGTAATGCTTCAAAATCTTTGGGTCCATTGCACCATCATTAAGCAAAGAAGGTAATCTATTGGTGTTGAAAAGATCTACAAATTTCTTGATAGGTTCTTCGTCTTTTGATGAAACGACCAAGAGACCTGAAAAGCACATATAGAATTATTTGATACGCAAAAGAAAAATCTATGAGACATAATAGAACAGCAAATTAAATTTAAAGAGAGAAAGAAAACAACAACGAATTTCTAAAACCCATTAAATGTCTTACAAGCCACAGGATGATCGAAAGCTTCATGGTCTGAAAACGACAATGTACGTATAAGTTCTTTATTGTAATACTGAAACCATGTGGGTGCAATTTCAGACTCTGGATCTGCAGGGAGGAAGATACGTCAGCATTAGAAAAGCAAAGAGTTAGAGAATTCACCTTCTTAATTATTTTTTACTTTTTTAAAATCAGTGCATGATGTTAAGAAAAAATTCATAAAAGCACCGTCCACACATAAAAGCATACTTCAGAGTAGAAACTTACTAGAGAGTATATCAGTAATTGGAGGAGGGTCAGATTTCAAATCCTGAAAATCCTTCTCCCCAGCCTGAGTAATAACATGCTCTAGCCGTTGCTTTGCAACCTAGCCATGAAGTAGATATAATCAAATTTGAGCTCAACACCAAAGATGCAGAACGGAGGAGCCTCCAACACCAAAAATACAAGCATACGCCTAATCCAAATCCATCCTCTTTCACATTGCGTTCTTGGTGAAAACAGGTTCTAATATGTTCAGTTGGTGATACGCATTGTTGCTGAGTAAGAGCTAGTTTTCAAGTATTTTAATTGTTGGAATTTGAACATACTCAACCGAAGAAGATTTACATACCTCTACGTTTGGTTGTCTGATATCGGACGCATAAAACAATCTCAACGTAAACTTCTTTAGCCGATAAAGCTGGTCGCCTGAGGTCCGAACAGGAACTGCAACACAGGTTTTATCATTCGATTAGACGGCTGGGGAAGCAAACATTGATAAACGCTTGAAAACGCAGAAGATAATCAAAACTAGTAATCAAATCAGAACTCACCATCGATGTTACTAAAGTTGCAGAATGGCTTGAGCGTTTCCACAAAGGATAGGCCATTCCTGAGGAAAGTCTCTTCAACAAGGGGCGTGCAGAGAACCATGACCACTGGACTGACCTCCTCCAAGAGCATTTTCCCAAGCGAAGAGTTCACCGGCTCCACCATTCTTCCTTCCGCCTAAGTCTCTCCGATTTCTTCAAATCTCTTCACTCTATGTCAAAATTCTCTCTAATTCGATGTCAGGTCGGATAGATTTTCGAGGCGGTGCGAAGCAATAACTAGATCTCCTCCTTTTTAGCCAATCAGAGCTGCGACGTCGTCGTCGGCTGACGCCGGACTTGATGGAGATTGGGTTGAAGATCTCGGTAAATGGTTGAGTATAGAAAACGGAGAACGCAACGTGTATGGTGAAATTCACCGGAGAATGGAAGGATGATCGTGATCGGGATCGAGATCGACGTAGAGGCCGAGATGTAGGCAGCAAAGTCGATTGGAGGAGAGTCGAGCGACGTGAAAAAAAAAAACAATTTCATTTGCCTAAATTTATTTATTTGTGTGATTGCCCCTTTATTTAGGTAAAAATTGCAATTGTGCCTCGTTAATTAGAAAGAAGGAGAGTTGGAATTGTGTAAGCCGGAAAATGAAGATGCACCTGGGCCTAGATGTAGAGACCGACCATAAATCACCAACTACTAATGAATGTAGGTTTTTGTTATTTTTATTTTGTTAAAGGAATGTATATATTATCTCAAATTCTTTTTTTTTTTCTTTTCTAGATATCCAAAACACACTGACCATTTTATAATGAGAAATTTGGTTGAATAACCATATTGACATCGTTAATTAAGTTTATAACCATAGTAAAACTATGGTTATGATATTATGTGTATAATATGTATAATACCGATTCTATCCTTCTCTATATTTTTTAAATGATAAGAGATCTATACTGTTTTTCATATCTGTATAGTATAATTTCATCTATTTGTTTTGTAACCTCTTGTTTTTTCACTTCTGGTTCCATCGTCTAGGTTGACAACTCTCGCTCTCTCGAGCTTATCTTCCATTTATCTTTCTCTCTTCCGTCTGTCGTCCTCTCTATCTGTTGTAAACCCTTTTTCAATCCCAAACTTGATGTATATGTTTTCTTTCGCATGTTATACTATTATATTTAGATAGTATAGAACATACAAACTGAATAAAAAATATAAGAAGTTTATATTGTTTTCCATGTTGATATAGTATAGTTTGATCGATTTCAAACTTGACTTCAAAGATATATACGTTTTCTTTCACTTGTTATACTATTATATTTAGCGGTATAGAACAGACGAATAAAAGAATATATGAAGCAAAGGCATTTTCGTCCAACGAAATAATGCTATGGTTATCCATTTAATTTTTCAAACTCTATGGCTATATTCTTAATATCTTTTCCCAATACTGTTATCCACCAAAAGGACCCTTTTATAATTTAGTAATAACAAAAATATGTTAATGAAAAACTTAATTTTTTTGTAAGCTTTCTTAGGAATGATTTTTAGGTTACCAGAGCAGATCAATCACGAACAACAAACACGTTAATTATCTTATCACCAAAGTACGTTAGTACGTTCGAAAAAATTGCCTAACTCGCTTACGACCATATCTTTTCAATTTATAAACTAAAATCAGAAAACAATATTTTCAAAGCAAACCAAGGACAAAACCCTATAAACAACGGTTTAAAACGTGGTAACTGTGGCCCCTACTATGATGGGTATGCATTTTTGTGACCAAGACAAGAACCACCGGGATTAAGCCAAAATTAAGATAAATAACACGATCAACGTACTAGATGTCGACTTTTTTTTTTTGTAAACAAGTTCAAAATGATATATGTTTATGTTACATGATGTATACCTATCACACTTGTAAAAAACGACTAATCAAACAATGAGGAAGCAAAAAAAAAAAAAAAATGTATGTCGGCCGAAACAGGATTTTAAAGTCTCTTTCACTAAAGTGAAAATCCAAAAATGCCCAAAATGCAGTTGATATAATTCTACTACCTAAACCAAAATAATTCTTTAATTATATACTAACAAATTGTTGGTTTTGATATGTAAATTTTTTAACTTTATACATTGCTTTTAAAAAAGAAAGAGTGTTCATATTTATTCAACTCGATTCATATAAAAATTATTCCTATATGTTGAATGAGTTCTAAAACTCAAGAAAGATGGTTGATATACAAATAATACGAATTTTGTTATTTTTTATTACTAATAAATTTCACACATTTGAAATTTGGTCTATAGTCTTTTTGGATCGAAAGATCATAGTAGATTGATACAATGTCTCCACGATTCGGTCGGTGAACTCGAGATTTTGAAACCCTTGTTCTAATTAAACAAAGATTTGTGTTCAACATACGAGGTCCGATTCGTGCAACGTGGTAACTGTTAACTTACTCATTTCATTTGATCTCATCCGTTATCTGAATTTTTCAAATACAAATTTCCAGTAATGGAAGAATGGTGAAGACGATTGTTTAGTAAACAAAGACTGAGAACTATTTACTTAGTAAACAAAGACTATTAGAAATATAAAAACACGTGATGTTATATATAAAAAAAAGAATATGAAGACACGTTATAATAAAAACAAAAACCATGTCGTGACCTATGAAAGCTTTTTAGATTAAATAAATATGTGAATGGTGATCACTAACTTGTAAACAAAGACTGAACATTTGTTTATTTAGTTAACAAAGACACTTTGAAATATATATATTTTTTGTCGCAGACACTTTTAACGAAATTATAGATAAAAACGCTATCAACGACAAAGCTAAACCACGTTTGGGAAAGCTTTTTAAATAAAAATGCGAATGGTAATCACTAACTATACTTGTATTTGGTTATTTGCTATTACTGAAGCTAGAAAAATATTATTTCACGTATGTTGTCCACGTTAGGTTTGTGGGCAAAAAAAAAAAAAAAAAAAACCAAATCGTAAATCGAATTCTCCATCTTTATCTCTAGGACAAACCACTAGACTATATATAATCCATCTCTAAAACATATAATTAGACAAAAAACGGAAGAGTAATAGTATTAAATAGATTTCGGTCTGTGTGTAATCGAATTGATTATTAATACGGCTTGTCAAACTTCTCCTCCACTCGCAGCCCACCAAATAGTAGCGAGCCCTTTGTCAACCCAAAGTCTCTCTTTCTTCTCCTTCTTCTTCTTCAGCTGTTTTCCGCCTCACAGCGAACCACCATCTTACTCTCCCCAGCAATGGCGGCGACTACGACGGCTACTGCTGCTTCACTGTACTCAGCTCGTGTCCACTTCCAGAATCCGAACAAGGTTTATGGGTTTCCGTCGAAAACCCCCAACTCCGTGCAGGTAGCCCAAATCTTCGACGGGAGGAAGATGAGGAATGCCGCTCTTCTCTCCGCTGCTTCCACCGATAAAGCCGTCACCACTGGCCAGCCTGTTTCCCCCACTGCATGTGACAGGTGCGCGTCTTACAAGTCAAAACGCTTGTTAATTTCGTTAATGCGTCGAGAAAAAATCGAGTCTTTTTTTCTTCTGCAGCTTCGTTCTCACTGATTCGAAATGGGTCTTTCGTCTCTTTCTCTGTTTCGCATCCAATTCATACACTTTTTAATCGAAAACTTGACCTTTATTTAATTTTATGTTGTTGTTGTTGTTGTTGTGTTGCCAAACAATGTTTGGTTTCGTCAGTTTCTTTTGGCCTTGTGTGAACGGCGTTAGATACTGTATTTCAATATTAGTCTAGATCTTCCCTTTTCCCAGTATCGGAATCGAAAGCGTGGTCAACATCAAAGAAGATTCTGATTCCTCTTTTCACCAATGAATAGTGGAAATGTTTTAACTTGATATTTCTTCATTTGATACTACTTGACCGCTAATATCTTCAATCTTCAAAATATTTTAGTAATCGTGTGTGTGGATCAGACAGTTTCAGTCTGTATGAAAGTTTCTAGCGGTTCCCTCATTATATTTAGGAAATAATGGTTTTCATGTCTCGTTCCTTTTTGTATACTTATTCGTGTAACTACTCTTTTCGTTCAGATGAACTTTTTAAAATTAAATTATCGTGAAAAGGATGGCCTAATCATATGAAATTTATACTTCTATGTGGATTTGGAGGCTTTGTTTTATCTGGTCAACAAGCTCTTTCTTGTCGGTTGTACAGCTCTGATTATGTGTTCTGCGTCTCTCCGACTGAAAATCTCACCATTCGTTTGTAGAGTAAGGAGGCATACAATCTCGGTGTTCGTGGGTGATGAGAGCGGTATAATAAACCGGATAGCTGGAGTGTTTGCTAGAAGGGGATACAATATTGAGTCCCTTGCTGTGGGATTGAACGAAGACAAGGCTATGTTTACTATAGTTGTTCTTGGGACAGATAAAGTCTTGCAACAAGTAGTAGAACAGCTTAACAAACTCGTCAATGTCATCAAGGTTTTAATTTTGTTCTCTATTAACCATAGTCTCTGCTACAACTTACTGCTTTGGTTGAGCTTAGCACGCAACGTGAGACGTGTATAGTTTCATGAATCATAACTCTAATCTTGCACTCATTATGGCTGTTCAGGTTGAAGATCTCTCCAAGGAGCCGCATGTCGAACGTGAGTTAATGCTCATTAAACTTAACGCTGATCCAAGCACCCGCTCAGAGGTAAAAATAGTTGATCTTGCAAGAATGAACTACACTCGGAACTTAATTTTCAATATCGGTTGGATGGTCAAAGTTGGTTTCTTGATAATTCAGTCACATTCGATAAGCTTTAAGGATATGGGTGAGAGGAGGCTTTTAAGCTGTTTTATAAGTTTTCAAGAAAGTTATATTTGTACATGTGCTATACAGATCATGTGGTTGGTGGATATCTTTAGAGCAAAAATTGTTGATACCTCGGAGCACACTCTAACGATCGAGGTCAGTCCTTTTCTTCGATTAATATGTACTCATATCAAATGGTCAAGATGGTTCAAATAATCCCATTTTTTTACATTCTTTAGGTAACTGGAGACCCGGGAAAGATGGTTGCACTAAAGACGAACTTAGAGAAGTTTGGAATTAAAGAAATCGCTAGAACAGGGAAGGTAATCTTTCAGTTCCAAAAGCAACTATTATATTCTCCATCCTTCTTAATTGTCAACAACTTCTACTAGTAGCCACTTGTGGCCTTTAATTTTATTTTATTTTGTCTTGAAAAGCTTTTTTGAACAGTTGGACTCACAAGTATCAATACTTGTAGCCACTTGTAGCTTTTATTTTACTTTATGTTTGTCTGCAATGTCACACTTGGAAGACTCGAACCCAAATGTCTTTGGTAAATCTCAGGACACTCTATATGGTAGAGCCATTGTTACATGAGACTTTTAGTTTTAACTTTGAAATGACATGTTAACGTCTTACAAGAAAACTCATTAATTTAATTGATCTCATAGATGGAATCATTAATTGTTCCATGTAGTCAATTTCTGCGTTTCAGTGACTATAATGAATCATTTCAAGGATCAGTTTTGTCATCCCTAACCTTTGTTGTATACTACTGTTTAACCCTAGATTGCTCTGAGACGGGAAAAGATGGGAGAAACCGCTCCATTTTGGAGATTTTCAGCGGCGTCATACCCACATCTCGTAAAGGAATCATCTCATGAGACTGTTGCAGAGAAAACAAAGCTAGCATTGACTGGAAATGGCAAAGCATCAGCTGGGGTATATATAACATTAGCTTAATATTTTATTTTTTCTCATTAGCTTAATATTTTATTTTTTCTCCTCTACATATCTAAGTAGCTTTGGATTGACGTTGTTTCAGGGTGACGTTTATCCAGTGGAGCCCTATAATGATTTCCAACCGATCCTTGACGCTCATTGGGGAGTAGTCTACGATGAAGATGTAAGAAAAATTGCTCAGTAACATCAATTCGTTTCATAGAGTTTTCATTTTGAGGTCAAAACAAACGTTAAACTGTTTAACTTATTGCAGTCGAGTGGTCTCCGGTCCCACACGTTATCTATACTTGTGGCCAACGTTCCCGGAGTTCTCAATCTAATAACCGGAGCTGTCTCCAGGAGAGGTTATAACATCCAGGTCATTATGCAGACACTCTTGGTATTAGTACACCGATGTGAATGCATATTGCTCCTCACTTTTCTCTCAAGAGAATGTGAAAATTGTCACTTTTATTGCTCTAGAGTCTAGCTGTTGGTCCTGCTGAGAAAGAGGGTTTATCTCGCATCACGACAGTTATCCCCGGAACTGATGAGAATATCGACAAATTAGTGAGGCAGCTTCAGAAGTTGATTGATCTCCATGAGGTGAGCAAATGGTTTGAAACGGTACTAGTTTTGTTTTTTGGTTTATAGGTCTAATAATGTTTCATTGTGTGTTCTAGGTCCAAAATATAACCCACATGCCATTTGCGGAGCGAGAACTGATGCTCATCAAAGTAGCTGCTCATACTTCTGCGAGGAGAGATGTTCTTGACATCGCTCAAGTTTTCCGAGCTAAAGCCATTGATGTCTCTGATCATACTATCACTCTTGAGGTGTGATGGCAACAAAAAAGGCTTGAATTTTATGGTCCTTACTCCAGAAAATAAAAGATCTTTCGATCTTAGAGATAAGATATAGGATTTATCGCTGATGAAATCATCGGTTTGCAGGTAACTGGCGATATCAGAAAAATGGCTGCATTACAAACGCAGTTAGAGGTCTATGGAATCTGCGAGGTTAAACAAAAAAAAAATCTTCCTTTTTTTTAATCTCTTTTGTCTTCACAAGCGCAATAGCTATTGCGTTTGAAACCTGATTTTGGCGATTCTTATGGTTTGTGTATTTTGAGAATTGAAGGTGGCTCGGACAGGAAGAGTGGCATTGGTAAGAGAATCCGGAGTGGATTCGACTTACCTTCGTGGATACTCTCTCCCTTTGTAGTTTCAAAGGTTAATAATCTCTCTAGCAATCAAAGATGCATCATCGTGCATTTGTCGTCTCGCATCATCATTATCACCATCTGAGTTATATAAAAACGTTCTTATGCAGAGGACTTGCCGCAAGCTTCACTGTTCCTGGAAACTAGTCAAGGACTCCCATTCATCATGAGAGTGTCTGATTTCCCCCTCGCGAGTCATGGCGTTTCGAGTTGTTGTTATAGGGAGGACTTATTTAGTGAACTAAATAAATCAATAATTGTAAGATTATGTTTGTTTAGTTTAATGCTTTTCTAAATCTAAAACACCCTTTTTAGTCTATCAGTTGTTACGAGCTTTCAAAGACATATAAATTTGGTGGCAAAAATGGCAGAGAAAGACCGTATTCCCCATAAAGTATAAATTTGGTGGCAAAAATTTGATCTTAAACTAAGCCAATTAAAGTATAACAATACCAATTACCATACCAGACCGGTTTGCTATCTTGGTTAGAATTCTTCCTATTGCGAACCCGAAAGAGGGTAAATTTGTAATTTGGTAGGAAACGCTTAATTTCTTTCGTCTTTCTTCACAGCAATGGCAGAAGAAACTCGGACAGAAACTAAAAAAAAAAAAGAAATCAGATCTTAATCGCGGGATTTATACTTCTGAATCTGACGCAAAGCTTTACCAGATCCGATCAGATCCGCTTTGTTTCCCTTCTTATCCTTCAGTCAATGGAAGGTATGATGTATTGCTAGAGAGAATACGCACCAAGGCAAGCGCGCGAAACCATGAGGATGTCATCGGCTTCCACCGCGGACTACCGGTCTGCCTCCGTGAGTCTTGGCAGTACCGGAGGTGGTCAACGAGATGCGGAGTCTCTGTTTCGCACCAAACCAATGTCGGAGATTCGAAATGTGGAGTCGGCGACTAGGAAGAACATCGAGGATAAGAAGGAGGAGCTCCGGCAACTCGTTGGGACTAGGTACCGCGATCTAATCGACTCAGCTGACTCCATCGTGCACATGAAATCACTGTGTGAGTCGATCTCGGCCAATATCTCTTCGATCCACGGTAACATTCGATCGCTTTCCTCCTCTTCCGTAGCGGAAACTCCCGAGCTTGCTAGCCCCAACCCAGCCCGAGTCAATGTCTATGGGATCGCTTGTCGGGTTAAGTATCTGGTCGATACACCGGAGAACATTTGGGGATGCCTTGACGAGTCGATGTTTCTAGAAGCCGCGGGGAGGTACATGCGTGCTCAGCATGTACAGCAGAGACTGGTTAAGTTGGAGGGATGTGGCGGTGGTGGTGCAGCAGAGGTGGATCAGAGTAAGCTGTTGGCGAATTTTCCACTGTTGGAGCACCAATGGCAGATAGTTGAGAGTTTCAAGGCTCAGATTTCGCAGAGGAGCCATGAGCGGCTTCTGGATCCGGGTTTAGGATTGGGGGCTTACGTGGACGCCTTAACTGCCGTTGCAGTGGTTGATGAGCTTGACCCAAAGCAAGTGCTTGAGTTGTTTCTCGACTCAAGGAAGACTTGGATTCTGCAAAAGTTGAATGCTTGTACTGGTGATGATGCCGGTGTTGTCGTTTCAGTATTTTGTGATGTGTTGAGCGTGATTCAGGTTACAGTAGGACAAGTTGGGGAACTCTTTTTTCAAGCCTTGACTGATATGCCTCTATTTTATAAGACAATCTTGAGTACTCCTCCAGCTTCCCAACTGTTTGGTGGAATTCCAAATCCAGAGGAGGAGGTTGGGTTGTGGAAATCATTCAGAGATAATTTGGAAGCCGTCATGGTCATCCTTGATCAAACTGACATTGCTAAGGCCTGCCTGACTTGGTTGAGGGAATGCGGTGGACAGATTGTTGGTAAGGTTAGTGGGAAGCATTTAATTGAAGCTATTGTTACTGGTGAAGAGCTTGGATCAGCCGAAAAGTTGATAAGGGAGACCATGGATAGCAAAGATGTCTTGAGGGGTAGTTTAGATTGGCTTAAAAGTGTTTTTGGGTCTGAGATAGAGCTGCCTTGGAATAGAATCCGGGAGCTTGTTCTGGCAGACGATTTGAACCTATGGGATGAAATATTTGAGAAGGCGTTTGTGGAAAGAATGAAATCCATTATTGACTCCAGATTTGAGGATTTGGCTAAAGCTGTCAATGTGGCAGAGTCGGTTCATGCTTTTAGCGAGATCACTGGTGAGAAGATCAACTTCCAAGCATACTTAAACAGACCTTCTACAGGTGGTGGTGTCTGGTTCATTGAGCCTAATGCAAAGAAACTTGGTCTTAGTGCCGGAAATAAATCATCACCTGAAGAAAGCGACTTCCAAAGCTGTCTAGCTGCGTACTTTGGTCCTCAAGTTAGCCAAATGAGAGATGCAGTTGATAGGCGCTGCCAGAGTGTTTTGGAAGACCTCCTAAGCTTCTTTGAGTCAGAAAAGGCAGGTCCGAGGTTAAAGGATCTTGCTCCATACGTGCAGAATAAGTGTTATGACAGTGTCTCAACACTTCTTACAGATGTAGATAAAGAACTCGAATTTCTCTGTGCTGCCATGAAGAAAGAGAACAAGGACAGTGAAGCGATTCCACCTGCTATAATAATTGAGAAATCTCTTTTTATGGGACGCCTTTTGTTTGCATTGCTTAACCACTCAAAACACGTTCCCTTAATTCTCGGTTCTCCAAGATTGTGGTGTAGAGAAACTATGACTGCAGTTTCTGATAAGTTGTCATCCTTGTTGAGGCAACCAAGATTTGGCTCAAATACTGTAGTCACTGCTGACAGCCCTGGAAAGCAGTTTCATACCGATCTTAGAAAGCATAGTTCGCTAGCTGTTGCTGCACTACTTGGAGCAGAAGAGAAGACAAGTCCAAAATTCGAAGAGCTTAATAAAACTATGCGAAATCTGTGCATCAAGGCTCATACATTGTGGATACAGTGGTTATCTGATGAGCTTTCAGCTATTCTCTTGCGTGATCTTAGGAGGGATGATGGATTGTCTGCTACAACTCCTTTAAGGGTAACTAAAACTATCCTTAATCCTTTTTTGCTTTGTTGCTAGTTTATGTTTACGCTCCTAAAGGTCTGCATTTCCTTGTCTTTTAGATCGTTCTGCCTAGCTGTCTCTCCTGCATTGATTTAAGAATTGCTGACTAAGTATACATAGGTGGTTAGTTGCTTACTTTTTTTGTTTTTGGTGGAAATATTTCCAGGAACTATACTACGCCCTGACGTTTATGAAATTTTAGTGAGATAGTTTAGGCTTCCCCTTATGTTTTCGAGTATCATGCAAGGTTCACTTTGTAGTGTCCTTACTCATCTTTGAAAAATAATACAGGGTTGGGAAGAGACAATAGTCAAGGAAGAGCAGGGGGAAAGTCAATCTGAGTTGAAGATATCACTTCCATCCTTGCCTTCGCTCTATATGATTTCATTTCTCTGTCGGGCATCAGAAGAAATTCATCGAATTGGAGGTCACGTACTGGATAAGTCTATTCTGCAAAAATTTGCTTCAAGCCTGTTGGAGAAGGTGTGTTGTCTCTGTTTGTTTCTTTTCCTATGTAAATTTTCTATCTGCTATGTAGCAAGTAATGGTTCTCTTCAGGATGGTTCGATAATTTTTTCCCTGGTCGCACTTTTTTCCTTTCATCAATGAATATCTCCAAGCTGGTGATTGCGTATAAGAATGATTTTTTTTTCCCAATCTTCCATTGTACGATGCAGATCACCATTATTTATGAGGATTTCTTATCTGCCAGGGAGGCCAACGAACCCCAAATTTCAGAGAAAGGAGTTTTACAGATTTTGCTGGATTTGAGATTTGCATCTGATGTTCTTTCTGGGGGTGATACAAGCACCAACGTGGAGTTACCAAAGAGCACAATGAATAGATCGGCTTTCAGGCGAAAGCAGGACCAAAAGACAATAAAGTCGGTCAATAGAGGTCGCATTGATGGAGTGATCTCTCAACTAACCCAAAAGTTGGATCCCATAGACTGGCTCACGTAAGGAACCTTTTCCCTAAACTTTGCCAAAGACATATAGCTTTACTTTTTTGGCTTTGTGGAAAATGTTTTAATCTACTTCAAGATGTTCATAATCGTTTATTCACTCAATCCATTCTCTGATGTCAAAAAAGGTACGAGCCTTATCTTTGGGAGAACGAAAAGCAGTCATACCTACGCCATGCTGTACTCTTTGGATTCTTTGTGCAACTAAACCGAATGTACACAGACACCGCGCAGAAACTACCAACTAATTCAGAGTCAAATATCATGCCATGCTCCACAGTTCCCCGCTTCAAATACCTTCCCATAAGGTAAGATTTCGTTCTTCCACACCAGAAACTGTTTGTTAGCCTTTGTTGAATTTTGGGAAAAGGGTTTCTCATATTAAAACTATTAGTTTCGGGTCCATGCAGCGCTCCGGCTCTGTCTTCTAGAAGTACCAATAAGGTCTCTATTCCAGTAACATCAAATGAAGCTTCGTCAAGAAACTCATGGAAGCCATTTACAAACGGCGAGCTTTCTCAAACGAGTGATTTGGAGGATAACTCCAGTTTCGGTGTGGCTTCCCCGTTCTTAAAGTCTTTCATGCAGGTAAGAGTCTTCGGGTTAATTAATGGCGTAATAGCTCTGTGATCTGTTGAAAATCTTAAGATCATGTAAAATATGTTTCAGGCTGGTAGTAGATTTGGGGAAAGCACATTGAAACTGGGATCAATACTAACTGATGGACAAGTGGGGATATTCAAGGATAGATCAGCAGCGGCTATGTCGACATTTGGGGATATATTACCTGCTTCCGGTTTACTCTCTTCCTTCACAACCACCAGGTCTGAGTGATGATCTTCGGTTTCGTGACTAAACCATCATTTTCGACCCAAGTTTCTGCAATCACGCAGAAGATATAAACGCAGAAGCTGATTTGAGTTCATGAACCAGATATCTTTGTTATACAAGGGTTTTACATAAACGAAGAAAACAGGTTTTGTAATAGCTTTTTGATTTATTGTTTCTTATATGCTATTTTGATAAGGAACATGTAATTAAGCAAGAGATTTGATTCTACAAAAATCCTCAGACCGAATACAATCAAACCTCATTAATAATATCCTGGCAAAGCGGATCTAGATTCTAGGTATTACGTCTGGCCTTGTCAATGAGAGGCTTCAGCTTCTTCTTATCTGCAAGAATCTTGAGGAAGTTGAAGAGGAAAGGGACATAGTTGTGTTTCCTTCTGATGTTCTCTTTCTTCCAGTTCTTAGACTTCTCTTCCTCCATTACAATCTTCTGCGAAACAGTCTCGATCCCGACATTGACTTCCGATAGAGACTTATCCAGAGCCTCGTAACTGCTTTTCTCGGCGTATTTATCAGCTTGCAGACTACCTACCTGCTGCAAAATCCTCTCTCGCTTCATTTGATACTCTTTCAGTTCAGCTCGATACATCTCTTTCCTGTTCTTAACCACGGCTAAGAGACTAAACCGAATCTCGTTCTGCAAATACCGGTCAATCCGCTCTTGTACCACAGGCTGCACCATTTTGAGCCATTCGATTCCATCTGGCTCACCGAGACACTGTCCAAGACTAATGGGTCCTTCTTTAAGACCATCGAGCTCATATAAGATACCATCGACTGGCAAGTAGCTGATGTAATGATACACATCATCATCTTCCTCTACGTTTTTCGCAGCAGCTAGATCTTCCTCTTCCGTGGTGGTGGAAGATGAGTCGGGCCTGGCAAATGTGTTGTGAGCTGCACGTATCGCTTCGTTGTTGTTGATGGCTAGACCTTTCAGTTCAGGTGGAAAGTCTTTGGCGAATGCTTTCAGTTCTGATAGCTCCGAACCAATTTCGATACTGGAAGAGTTCATGAGGACGGATAGTATCGCTTGGGTAGCACAAGCATTGTTGATTATCTGCAATAAAAACACATGGTTCTTTAAAAAGGTTTATGATTTGCAAATCACGATTATAATCTTCCCCATACAAGTCAGAAATCTAATATGGACGGTGAGTGAGTGAGTGACCTGGCTGGCAAAGAAGAAATTGGGGTTTGGCTCCGTGATTACGACACGGTTCTCCTTTTCCTCAGGACGCCATTTGTAAAGCAATATCAATCCATATACAGGCCTGCAAGTGTATAGGACAGAAAATAGTAAAGATTTTTTTTTAATTTCTATTGGAAACAGGAGACGATCAAAGTGTAAACTACCTTATTTCATCCAGAGAATTAATGTCCAAGGAATACAATTCCTCAACTTGCACACCTTTCACTTGCATTTGTTGTATAATCTCAGTGAAAACACCTAAGCATATAACACAGTGAAATTACGGACAAACAAACAAGATAGCGACAATGTGTCTTGCAAATATAGCTATGGGCTATAGAGGAAAAGAAATACAGACACTATCCACTTAATATAAGACCAACCATTGTTGATGATTCATTTTTTCAGAGATCATCATCATTGCTTTTAAATTCCAATCATCTAACACATAAAAGAATCAAATTTCCTTTTTCGCCATGTTTAGTCTTTTTCAACACTATTTGCTTCTAATTTTACTCAAAATCAAAACATAAATGTAAGATTCTAGTGCTCCATTATCACGAAGAATCGAGAAACCGAGCCACGTTCCGGACATCGTCATCTATGTATAAATCCAATACAATCTACGAACAATTTTCAGAGGGTTTTACTAACTTGGAGAGTGAGAAACATGAATGACTTAGAAAGAGTTAAGCAGGACATGAAATTTATTTACAGGAAGCCGAAAACAATATGGAACTAAAAAATCGACAAAAACCCCAAATTGAAGGAAGAAGAGATACCAGGATCAGATTCTACAGGAAGCCAAGACATGATTTAACGATGACTCGCCGCGCAAAAAAAAAAAATGAAGATGGGATTGAATTTGGAAATTAGGGACTTCTCTCTCAAAATTTCGCTAATCTCCCTTCGAATCCATCGTCGTTCTGATTAACTGTTGACCCGAGAGTCTTACACTAGTGTGGTGGTCTCGAGTCTGTCTAATAGGGAGGGTCGCAGATAAACCGAGTCGAATCCTAAATCGAATAATTTCATACGATTTGATTTTTAATAATACCGAACAAACCGAATCAGACCACACTAAAAATTTCGGTTTCTGTTGACCCCAAAAAACAAAAAAATTCGATTCTGTTGACCCCAGAAAACAAAAGAATTCGGTTGTAATTTTATTAACATGATAATCGAACCGGACCGGTAGCTGAATGTCAACTCCTATGCGGCACAATATAAATCCGGCAGATTCGCGATCGCCGGTGAAAGCAATAGATTTTCTAGGGCTTCAACGATGACGGCGAGTGAAACGATCGCCGCCGCGATAAATCGGATTGATGAGAAGAAGGAGAAGCTGAAGAAAGCTTTCGACGATCTTCAGGCACACCGTTCTCTCCTTTCACCGTCTTTCTCGCTTTCCTGGTCTGAGATAGACACCCACTTTTCCTCTCTCCAATCCTCCCTCTATAACCGTTTCCGCCTCCTCCAATCTGCAGCTCCGTAGGCGGACGAATCGTGAAGACTCGACACTTCTGATGCAGAGACGTCGTCGGAGGCAACGTTTATTCGGCCGGAGTTGAGAGCGTTGTGTGAGACGATGGACGGAATTGGTTTGAGCAAGTTTTTGGTTGATCGTTGGGATGATGACGCGCCTCCTAATCTGGAGCTTTCTGCAGCGTTTCGGTACTCTACGGATCCGGCGTCCATGGTGCTTGACGCCATCCAGGGTTCGAACCACACTCCGTCATCGGGGAAATCAGTTGATGTGAGGAGGGTTTTCGTTTTGTTAATGGAGGCTTTGATTGAGATCGATGCGAATATCACAGTCGAAACGAGAGAGAGGGCCGAGGAACTAGCCTACGATTGGAAAACGAAGATAGATGTCAAGCCTTTCGAGGCGTTGTTGTTTCTGCATTTGGTCGCAGCTTTCGAATTGGGATCGGAATTCAGCTCGGAGGAGCTTTCTGATTACGTTTTCATGATCGCCAAGTACAAGCAAGCAACCTCGGTGTGTAACAAGATTGGTTTAGACAGCGAGAGAGTTGGAAATCTCATCAAGAAACTCTTGGATTCTGGCAAACCAATCTTGGCAGTCAAATTCATGTATGAATGTGGGATGAGTGATGGATTCCAACCAATCCCCATTATGAAATCTTACATCAAGGACTCGAGAGAAGCTGCTCACAGACTTTGCGTGGAAGATAACCACTCCCTCAAGTCACTGAACGAAGCCACTGATAAAGAAGTCGCTGCCTTGAAAGCGGCGATCAAAATCATCAAAGAACAAAACCTTGGATCCGAGTTTTCTCAGGAGAAAGTCGAGGAGCGTGTGGAAGAGCTGGAGAAACAAAAGGCGCTGAGGAAACGCAGCGCCGCTAATCCCCAGCAAGAGCCACAGCCAAAGGGGAGAAAGCGGGCTCGAGATCACAATGGTACACAAGTTCCAGCTACGAGTCAGCAGCCATTTTATAGACCAGAAGCTGGTGTTATGCCTGAACATGGTCATCGTGGCTTACAGTTAAACCCTTTTGGTCTTGTGAGCTCAACACTTGGTGGTCTTGTTGTCCCTTACGTGAACCCATTAGCTGGGCTCTATGGTTCAGCTGCAACTCCTCAATCTGTTTACTATGGTCAGCAAACTGGATTTGTGTTGCCGCCTCAATATCATCCTGCTTATTATTCTCAGTAGCAGCATCTCGACCGTAAGATCTAATCTCCTGAAAGCAATAAAGAATCGTTGTAGCTACGTCTGAGGAAGGAAATTGACAAATTGTAGTCTTTGACTATCGACTTGTCTCATGTAAATGTAAAAGCAGAATGTTTTTGTATACTGGAAACATAAAAATGAACAGCTCTTTGTGTCGTTTCGTTGAATAGGGAAGTGACACGGAAGAGAAAGAGGTTTTTGGGATCATAAGAGGCAGGAAAAGTCTTTGAAGCATAGCGTAATTCATTTATGCATATGCCATATTTCATAGATTGATCTGCTAAGAAATCCAAATCCAATTAATGACAATTTATCATGGAATTTGGCTTATATCTAAATGTCTAGAATTCCTGGAAATAAGGATTTTATTTAATTGTATTTTACGACTACTGTAAATAGTTAAAATACAATTTCCACAATACAAAGAAAGCAGTAGCAAAACCACTCTTAGTCATCAATTTTAGTGATCAAGCATCCATAATACCAAAGCCGGTATCAAAAACAAGTGCTAACTAAGTTGACACTTGTAGTTGTTGTTGTCCAAGCTGCCATCTATAATTGACATAACTGCAGCGAGCCTTTCCACAGGAACTTTCCTAACATCGTCTCTCACACCAATGTCAGATTTCAGACGACCCATACAGTAGTTAGTATATCCAACAACAGCCATAGCACCAAAACCAGAAATTACAAGTCCAAGTGTCGTAGTTAGAGCATTGGTTGCAGCAGAAACCATCAAAGCTGGAGACGCCATCGAAGCTGGTTGACCCCTCTTTGCCACCCCTAAAACCTTGAGCGTCAAAGAAACAACACCACCACCTGCTGCACACACCGAATTGACCTGGCTACTACATCCCGACTTAGTGATCGATATCGGAATCAAACCAGTTTTGCAATAGATGGCGAAATCTTCACAGTTGTTGGCCACGAGATCGTAGACACCAAACCCGTTTCTCGATAAGAGGTATTCCGCACGGGAAATGACTTCATCACAAGGATCTGAAGGTGCTGTTGTGCAGGTGCCTCCTCGTTGTTTGGCGAGAAAGATAGCCTTAGAGGCATTGTACTCGAAGAGATAGAGTTTTCCTCCGGCGAGAAAGCAGTCAAGACAAGAAGAGATTACACCATCGAGAATCGACTGATCTCCACAGTTAAGACACGGGTTGTCTCCATGATTCGGAACTGAACTAACGATGATCTTGTCCAAATAAGTTCCGGTTCCAATTTCTAGACCACCTCCACGAGTGAAATGAATGACTTTCCCATCGCCTACATAGATTCCTGTGAAATTTCAAACAGAGAAATCCGCGTTATTCATTCATCCCCCGAGGGAGAAAAATTCAATTTTGGGATCTGAGATAAACCCAGATTTAAATAGTTGTATCTAGGGAGGGAGAGAGAAGGAGATGGAACCGTGATGGGAGTAGATATAAGAACGCCATGAATAGATGTGATCTCCTGCCTTGAGCTCGTCTCTGGAGATCTGGTTGGAGAATAGTCCCATCTTCTCGTTCTAGCGAGCGACAAGGAGAGAGATCCGATTTTGCTTAATGAGTTGGGTTTTCTGTCTTTCTTTTCTTAAAATTTATAATCTTTAGATCACTCCTTCGTGGGTATTATTCTCTTACAGCTTGGGGGAAAAAAGATCATATACCCTCGGAGTTTCAAATGTTTGTTAAATAACCTCCAAACTATGGAAACTACAAAACAGTCATCGGATTAATTGGAAAACAGCAATGTGATATATATGTCACGCAGCTTTGTAACATATGTGTCTTTTAAGTTTCAATAAACCATAAGCGACAAAGTTTTGACGTTACGTTACATACGTCGAGAACTATATATTGATACATACTATTTTCTAATTGGTTGGATGCTTAGTTTGTAATTTTTGTAGTTTAGTCTTATCTTGCAAATATTGGTTAATTTGAGGATAGTTTTGCATTTTCCTAAAAAAAAAAATGGATTAAAAACGAAACATCTGTTTATACTACAATCATTTTGGCAAAAAATATTTTGTGTATCTGTTTCTTTTTCTTTTGGGGAAAAAATAGTATTTTAATTAAAAGTTTAGAACCACACGAAACCGAATAAAATTTTAACTTTTAAGTTCAATTCAAGTTCGGATCAAAAATAATATATCAGGCCTACTCCACTGTCTAATAATTAACTTTAATTTAACTTTGAATGTGATCATTATTACTAAAGAACTGGACGTGTTGCTTTATAATAATACATATGTTACTTTATAGTACAAAAAAGCGTGTTTCCTTCTTGATTAAGCAAAACAAACTCTACCATTTTACCATTAAACCCTTTCGTAACAGATATAGCCATATAGGAAACACATCACATCTCTAATCTCTTTTTTTGCGTGGATATATCGAGTCACAAATATTGATTTGCTTTCCTTTGACCATATATAGGCTACATTTACAAATGCGTTCCACAATAGATTAAATGGCAGTGGAACGGTTAAAGACAAAATTTAATCAAGTAAACAAGACTTTATATCATTTTTTCGTTCATACAATAATTGACTTTAAAAGTTTGATTGTTGTAAAACATTAGCTTTGCGTCTGCGTTTGTTAACACATGAAAATAATGCATCAACAACAACAATACTCAAAACCAAAAACTAAATAATTACGCAAAACCAGAACTAAACCAAAGTCAGCTTTCCCTTGCGAGGAGGCTCTCGACGGGGACTTTGACAGCATCATTTCGCATACCAATGTCCGAAAAGAGACGGATGGCATTGCTGGCCCAAGGACTAAGCATGCGTGCAACGCAAGCAGCTGCACTCACCGAGTTGGCTTGGCCGCTCCTCCCCAACACATAGCTTTTGCCGACCACAAAACTAGTCTTACAATAAATCGCGAAATCTTCGCAGTTGTTCTCGAAAGCGTGGTAATCACCAAACCCATTCCTCGACAAGAGGGATTTAGCGCGGGAGATGACTTCGTCGGAAGGATCCGAGGTTGCCGTTGTGCAGGTGCCTCCTCGGAGTTTGGCCATGAAGACAGCCGGAGAGACACCGTACCGGAAGAAATAGAGATCCCCTCCGGAGAGAAAGCAATCAAGGCAAGAAGAGATTACGCCGCCGCCGAGACTGGATTGCTTTCCACAGCTAGGACAAGGATTGTCTCCTCCGTGATTCGGGACCGAGCTAACGATGATATTGTCCACGAAGGTCCCCGTTCCTGTCTCTAGACCACCTCCGCGAGTGAAATGAATGACATTCCCATCGCCTACATAGATTCCTGTGAGATTGCAAACAGAGAAAATCGGGTTATTCAAGAAAAAACCCAAATTTTGGGATCTTCGCTAAAACCCAGAATTGACTAATTATATCGAGAGAGAGATGAAACCAAACCGTGATGGGAGTAGATATAAGCGTCGCGCCATGAATAGATGTGATCTCCTGGTGAAATGTATGACTTTTCCATCACCTACAGAGATTCCTGCGTATTGCAAACAGAGAAAATCCGCGGTCTTCATCTACTACCAATTTTGGAGAATTTCAAAATACAGGCAGGAACACAAAAACTCGATTCAGGTGAGGGAAGGCAACCCAGAAAGATCCAAGATCGAACCAGCATTGATTGAATGTATCTCTCTGCATGTATATATATATAGAGAGAGAGAGAAAGAGAGAAAGAAAGAGATGGAACCGTGGTGGGAGTAGGAATAAGCGGTACGCCATGAATAGATGTGGTCTCCTGGTTTCAGCTCATCTCTGGAGATCTGGTTGGAGAGTAATCCCATCTTCTCTAAGCGCCGCGACACCCAGAAATGTGGTTTTCACTCTTTCCACCTTTCTTCAAACCCTCATTTTCTACGCACTGTGGGGTAAAATGTTTAACCGGTTCAATATGGGTATGCATTTAAATAACACAGAGAAACATATCATTATTGGACCAAATGCTCAACCAATCGAACTACCGATAACAACTTTTTATTTACTGATAATAACTAAGGTTAGTAAATATGGTCAATGGTTTCATATTTTACGCCATTACGAACGTTTCAAATTCTTACACTTTAATCCGTGACCATTTTGATTTTATCAAGTATCAAACTGCATATTGTATATAAATCCAATTTTTACATACGACTCAACCTCGTCGAACCCATCTTCTTCGCAATCTCCCTAAGCACGAACTTCATAACCTTCCCTGTCGAAGTCTTAGGCAACTCATCCCTAAACGACACCGTTTTGGGCACCATATACCTTGGCATCTTCTTCCTGCAATACTCTATCATCTCCTCCTCCGTCGGTTTCCGAGTCAACCCAGGTTTCAGACTCACGAACGCGCACGGCGTCTCTCCCCAGAACTCGTCTGGTCTCGCCACCACCGCCACTTCATTCACCGCCGGATTCGTGTACAGAACGGCTTCAACCTCCACGCTACTCACGTTCTCTCCTCCCGTTATGATTATATCTTTCGATCTATCCTTAATCTCCAGATAACCATCCGAGTGAATCACCCCCACATCTCCGGTGAAAAACCACCCGTTCTTCAGCGCTTTCTCCGTTCCGATCGGGTATTTCAAGTAACCAAGCATGACCGAGCTTCCTCTCATCACGATTTCTCCCACGCTTTCTCCGTTTCTCTCAACGCTCCGGCCCGATCCAGGATCCACCACGTCGATTTCAGTGAACCCGACGGTTCTCACCCCTTGCCTTGCCTTCAACCTCGCCCGATCGCTCGCCGGTAACAGATTCCACTGTGGCTTCCACGCGCACGAGACGTTTAGCCCGCCGGTTTCCGTCAAACCGTACCCGTGACTGATGTTGAAACCGATCGATTCGGCGCGGAGGAGAACGGCGGCTGGCGGCGGAGCACCGGCGGTTAAGACGTTTACGGGATGGTTAAGAGGCTGAGATTCCTGAGTCGCCGACAACATATTGAGCACCACCGGAGCTCCGCACATGTGTGTGACGCCGTGATCACGGATCAATCGGTAGATGAGCGGCGCGTCGAACTTGCGCAAGCAAACGTTTGTTCCTCCGACGGCGGCGATTCCCCATGGATAACTCCAACCGTTGGCGTGGAATATCGGTAAGGTCCACAGGTAAACCGGATTTTTCGGTACGGACCAATCGATCAGAGAATCAAGCGCCATTACGAAAATCCCTCTGTGGCAGTGTACCACTCCTTTAGGAGCCGAGGTCGTACCGGAAGTGTAATTGAGCACAACCGGGTCCCATTCGCTTTAGGGTCGGACCCATTTAAAACCCGGATCGCCTCTCTCGATAAAATCATCGTAAGAGTAGCTGAATTTCTTTGTGCGATCTGCCACGTCAGCACCTCCTCATTCCTCTTCTTTGTCGGCGATGAAGACGAGAATCGGCGGATTGGTCATCAACGCGATCGCTTCGACGGCGAGTTCGCAAGAGAAGACGTCGACGAAGAGAAGCTTAGATCCGCAGTGGCGGAGTAGAACAGAGACGGTGCGCGCGTCGAGACGCGTGTTGATGTTGTTGAGGATTGCGCCGGACATCGGAACGGCGAACTGCAGCTCGTACATCGCCGGAGTATTGGGAGAGAGAACGGAGACGACGTCGGACCTGCGGATTCCGATTGAAGACAGAGACGACGCAACGCGGAGGCAGCGGAGGTTTGTTTCCCGCCACGTGTAAGCGGTGTTACTTCCGTAAACGATGGAGGTACAGTCACCGTATACGGTGGCGGCTCTCTCCAAGAATCCTAACGGCGTCAACGGCGGCGAATTTGCGGCGCATGGCTTCATTTCCTCCATTTTTGAAGTGGTAAAATGTTGTCTTTTTCTAGTTTCTTCTCCTTTTAAATTTAAAAATAGTTACCTATCAAACGAAATAAAATAAAATAAAGAGTTTCGTGATTATATAGGACACCTTGGTGCCGACAATGGAGATAAGGTTACAGATCTTAAAGCCAATCGTCATCTTAAAAAATATGGTGAACAACTGAAAATGAATAAATGATTTGACCACTTAGCATACGAGTCTTTGATCAAATCTGCTTTGCTTTTTATACGAATAGACTTCACCCATAGCAATATCTGGAAATTTTAAAGTTTAAACATTTTGGTAAGAATAGTTAACGTTACCCATTTGACTAACCTGGAAAGATACAACCATGTGAATGGGTTATAAATACATTTGTATAGCCGTTTGGTCAACAACAAGTGGACGTGCCGGAGTGGTTATCGGGCATGACTAGAAATCATGTGGGCTTTGCCCGCGCAGGTTCGAATCCTGCCGTTCACGCCATTGTTGTATGCTTTTAAAGTTTTAACATTTCACACGTGCCTCTTGTTACGACGCAAGACGCTTGAACTGATGAAACACTTTTCGTTTTCTCTTCATCTGACCTTTCACAACTTTGCTGGCCCCACTATAACCACGCTTGAATGGACGAGTCATCGAGAAAAAGGCCATGATGACTTGGTGCCTTTCAAAAGAGACGCGCAGGGAGAGCGCGATTGGCGCGTGTGCTAAAATCCATTTGGACATAAGTACATAACTAAACGATTTTGCAAGATTTTTGTTTTTGGAAATTTGGATGTATGTGATCACCACGCTCGCCTTTAGTTTGCGCTTTGCAGTAAACAAACTCATTTTGATTAACGAGATTTGACGAATTCATCATTCACTGATGAATCTGCTCTTTTGTCTCTGTTGTACAATCAAAATATATCATTTCTCTAGTCATTTTCCATTGGCCCAGATATCAAGTGAGACATTTCAAAGCAAAGTTTCACTGGTGGATTCAACTTCGAATCACCAGAAACAAAACGATTCATCTAACTTCCTTTTTTCTTCTACTAAGTAAACCCAAGAAAAGACTGATAACAAAACACAACGGTATCTGATTAAAAAAAAAGGGCACAACGCATATATGATGTCTTAACCCCTAATAAGTAACAAACCAAAGGTATTCATGCCCCTCCTAAGTTTGTCTATTGCAGTCACTGAAGCTTTAAACTGTTGATACTATGATATGGTATAACACACACACAAAAAAAAAATCTACAAGCCAGACTCTTTACAAGACACCATATCAGAGACATCATCAGGGGGATTTGCAATTCATTCCAAGCCTCGAAATCAAAAACCTACGATGATACTGTCCATCGATTCCTTGGAGGTCCAAAGATGGATTGGATATCTCCAGGTTGCTTCTGCATTTTTAAGAGTAAAAGGAAACAAATTAAGAAACATTGATTCCTAATCCTCAGCGACAAGTTTCAATTCATCTCTGAAGAAACAAAACCCAATCAATATTCATTGCTAAAGATTCTTAGAATAAGGAGAAATAAGATTCAATGAGCTTCTTCTCTTCCTAGGACACTTTTGCCTCTTTCTCAGAATTGTGCTTATATTCAAGATAGATGAAGTAATTTTTGATACAAACTCAAAAGTTATTGCTTTCTTTTTCAATTACACAAATTAAGGCAATACTAAAACCCTAGCTAGTTAATTCCCAATACAGAGGCCAACAAATTCGGCTCATAAAATTGTAACGACGTACCTTCAAATCACGAGATTCGGAGAGATCAGCCTCGTGGTGATCAGAATCCGCAGCGGTACAATCGCGAGGCGACTCGAAGAGCGATAGAGAGAGCTGCTTATCAGCGACACCGACATCGAAGTGGATTAACCCAGAGCTCTCTGGATCCACGTGTATCCCCCTGACAGCAAACCAAAGGAAAAGCTCCTTCTGCGTCACACCAGACAGATTCCCGATCCGGCCATCGGAGAGGACGCCTGAGATGTTGTAGTCGAAGTGGAACTGGTTCTCGAATTTGGCATCGCAGGGAACCGGGAGGGCGACCGTGAAACGCCCCGTTTTGATGTCGATCGAGAAATTGGTGACTCCCTTTGGAACTATGCCGGCGGGGAGACCGCTCTCCCGGAGATAATCGTAAAACGACGGATCCGGTAGCGAGGAAAGCTGAAGGAAGAGGATCGAGGAGAAGAGAGCGATGATGAGGAAGAAGACATCTCGACTAGAAGCCATTGAGTAAACTATATTAAAAAAGAGAAATCGTCATAGGACAGAAAAAAAAAGGACAGTTTCTGTGTGGAAAGAAGAAGGAAGAAGAAAGTTGTCGAAGGTTTCTCAGTCAACAAATCCGTTTCTTTTAAGAGAGAGACTTTACTTAATAAAATTCTTTGGACTTTCAGATTTCTTCGTTATCTCAGTTTCCTTATTGTTCATTAAAAGTATCAGGAAAAATAATATCAGAATGTTTATATTTTGCTTAATATGGTTGGGCCCTTACAGTATACGGGCCGAGCCGAGTCCAAAGATGAGAAATTGAGGGACCTTAGAACTCGCAGTCTTATACTGTCTAATAACTAGTGAAGGTTCTTTATATTGCAAAGCAAAGAGAAATAACAATGGATTACAAAATGGTCACAATATAGTATGATTGAGTAGTCACTGCAACTCTTTCATTAGAGTTTTAAACTGTCACAACAGTTTCCAGATGACAGAGGAAACTTGAACTCAGCAGCTTTCTTAAAACAAATTACAAAGCGTATATAAGCATTGAACAAACCCATCACTACTAATGCCCGGAGAAAACACCAAGAAGAAAAACCATTCTATACGGACCCAACAACAAAAAGAGCAAGTGAGAGTAGTGAAGCGTAACAATGAAGAAGAGGAAAGTCAGAAACTTACGAATTGGAAATTCGGAAAAGAATCGCAGAAAATGGTGATACGTTTGATCCCCAACTTCGTGTCGACGCCGTCATTTCCGCTCCCTGACGATTCGTCCCATGGCCAATCAGTGGTCCCTTCAAATCAAACAAGAGATTGTCCCTCTCGTCGCAAATAGCAAACCCAAATCCAGCCACCAGTCTCTCTTCGCTCAGCAAACCCTTGAAGTAAAGCCTATACCTTACGTTTCCACTGAATTTTCCCGTGGCAGCCCTCGCCGACTAATTGCGCCGGACGAACAGTTTCCTGCGGTCGAACAACCGGCGATGGCCTCCTAGCATCTAAAGTTAGGGTTTCGCTCATCGCTCGTACCTCTGGAGTTTCCTTCGCCGCCGGTTTTCCGGAAACCGTAACCCCTTGTTTCCGAGACTCACATCCTCCGAATCACCTCTAGGCGTCAACCGGAGGCGACGGTGGCCGCTGAGGAGTACGACATCGGGAAGAGAGTGAAGCCGCAAGCGCCTCCTCCATCTGCAACCGGAAAGCATAGACGGAATCCGAAGAATGCCATAACTTGTCTAGGTTTTTGCTCCCCATCGCTATGCGTCCGTGTTAGTGTTAGTGTTTAGTGTTAGTGATGATAGTGATCGAATGATTTCAGGCTTCGCTTCACGTCGTCCTTATTTAAAAATAGGGATAAAGAAAAAAATAATATGGTCAGTAACACCCGCTGATACAGTTGACAAATAACTAAATTTGAAATTATTTTTAGGGTTCACGAGCTATTTCCCCTCAGAACTATCATATAGCACCGTATCTACACAAAGTTTGGCATTCATTATAATTTCACCTCAATCTACAGTTTGAAACCAATTTTCCCACCATTTAGAAGTTAGAAATCAATTTCCGCATAAGTTTGAATTTTTCGGTTACTTATACTTAACCAATCCTAAACCACTGCACCGATATCAAACCGATTGGAAACCACATTCATATAATTCTACAAACTTCATGCTCTTTTAAATATTTTATTTATTAAAATTAATAAAAAAAATTGAGAAAAAAAAAACAAAAACCCTTTCTTCTTCCTCTCGCCTCCTCCTTCTTCCTCTTCTTCCTCTTCTTCCTTTTCTATACTCTCTCCTTCTATAATCAGCGTGTCCATAGTATGTTGGGTGATGCAAACATGTTCTTCGATTGACGGAATCAAACATCAAAATATGCAGATTTCCAAGAAAGAGAAACTAAAATTTCAATCCAAATCCCGAATTTGATTGAAAAACAAAAATATTAACATGGAAAGCAAAATATTTTTGGGCGTACATCAGCTCCAACTTCAGTTCCAATAAACAAAATCTGCAAAAGGAGGAAAAATACAAAACATTAGGAATGCATTAGTAAAATCGAATCTAACAAAAAAAAAGAAAAAAACCGAAGCTCATACTCTACGAACCTGACAAAAAAACCACCAGATTTCGGTGATATCCCGGATAAAACAGCTATAATTAACCTCGATCTGGCCACTAGCAGCAGCGACATAGAGAACGGAGTGAAAATCATAAGAGTGGTCTGATGCAAAAGACTCGATCGGATCCGCCATACGACGCAGCACTGCACGGAGGCAAACAACCCGTGCTCCGGTCTCAGTTTCTTACTCGGTCGCGGTAAACGGCGTCACCTCCGATCTGCCAGGTCTGACTCCGAACCCGACGAGGATGGCTAATCGGAACTGAACATAATCGGGAATTTTTTTTTTTTTTTTTGCAATCGGATAAATGTGGTTTAACCGCTCTAAACAGGTTGTAATCGAGTTATTATCGGTTTATTTCGGATTTGCTTGGCCGAAACGTGGTTTAAAAGTGATTGATAAATAGTAAATCAACATTAATCCATATCGGTGTGAAATTTGGTTTTAAACATTTATTCTATGGAGAAATTGGTTTCGAACTTCCAAATTGTGGGGAAATTGGTTTCGAACTTTAGATCGAAATGAAATTGGAACGAATACCAAACTTTGTATGGATACGGTGCTATATAATAGTTCCGAGGAAGAAATAGCTCGTCAACCCTTATTTTTATTTAATAGTTTACCAATTTGCACACCAACGAAATTAATAATTACCCAAGGGCCAAAAATAATAAATTAAAGATTCCCGGGTTTGGGACTTAAAACCGGAAATTTTGGGAATGGCTTACATGAGACCACTCTTTGTTGTTGACCTTCGTCAAAAAAAAAAAAGAGAGACATGTGTATAAATAAAAAAAGCAGAAATTGTGTGATACTCTCATACTCATGACCAAATATTAAAAAATCCTCCCTCAACCATCAGTGGATTAAAAATATGGAAACTATGAAGATCAATGAAATTCTTAAGAGATTTTCATTTGAGTAAATCAAGGCGGTATCAACGAAAATATTGTCCTAACGTACGAGATATTCAAAATTTCAAATACAAAATGATTGCAACTTAGCAAAGAAACAGAACCCATTTGAGTTCAAATAAGAAGCAACCATTGGCGAATTGACATTTGAGAATGATTTCATCCTTTAATTGCAAATAATTTCATGTAAATCTTTATAATGCATCATCTCTTTAAACTTGAAAGAAACATCAAAAGTTGGTTTGAACAACACAAAAATAACATTCGGATGTTTCTTTGGAAGAGTTGAGGCTAGAGACAAAATCCCCTTTTTAAGTAAAATCAGAACTACCTAACGCAACTCCAAATGATCACATTCCCCCATGGCATATCGTAACTTCTGTTCCAGCTTCTCCTTAGATGAGTACTCCGGGATGTCAATCTGCTTAGCACTGCAAGAGAAAGAAATGAATTAGTTGACAGAAAAAACTTAGTTGTACCAAAATAATAATTATATAAGAAATCTAACCATGTATGTCCAACAGGAAGATCCTCAGATTCTGTAACTCTGTGTATAGTCAGGCTCAAGCCCTCTGGCGGGACCTGAAAAGAAAAGAAATACGTATCAGTTAGTGATGTTTACATTCTAAAAAGAAAAGGTTCAAAGATACACATATATTACCCTCGGTGTGGCCGTGACAAAAGCTAGAAATTGAGCCCTATCTTCTTGGTTAAAGGAAGATAGCACTTCCCAAAACCATCCAACTACAGTATTGGTTTCTTGATAGCCTAAATAGATCGCTCTATCTCTCAAATCCCCGACTTTGAAATGAACAGAAAAAAAAGAAGAAGAAGAAGAAAATGTCAGTAATCAGTTGCTTTTGAAAACATATATAATCTTGAATACTAAGATTAACTTACCATCGATGCTCGGCATACCACTCATAGCTCGAGTGAGCTCTTCAACAGTAAAAATAGATACCAATCTTCGTGGTACCAAATCCCCAAGACCTTCAAGGAATGCATCCAGCTTCGCCTTGATACCCGTTGTCATTTTGTGGTGTGCCTGGTCTTGAATGTAGGTAAGAACGTTTTCCTTTGTCACCTTTATGTCCTGTCACATAAGAAAACATAACAAATTGATCACACAACTGATCAATCCAAAAAAAGAGAAGATAATCAATGTTTTGAGAAAATAGATCGCATACATCATCAATCCACAAGCCATATGTCTCTATCACTTCTGGTGTCTTCTCACAAAAGAAAAACAACACAGATGTTAGTTTACAAACTAATCAGAGTTAATGTTTAGACAGATACTTGTGCTCAAACCTGTTCTAACAACGACTCCCAAGACTTGTACAATTCAGGATCCATGGTCGCCATGTCACGATATGTGATATCAGTGTGAAGGCCAAGAATGTGCTTGTATAAAGATGGCGTGAAGATAACATCCAGAATGTTCTCGGTTAACAATGCCTTCCCCACCTGGGAAGTGATATTCAAAAATTACGAACAAACAAAAGTAATTAAATCTCAGATGTTCTTTAGAACCATTTCAGCGAGATTTGAAGCTATATTATATAAGAGAAAACACTGGTAGAGAAAAAATGAAAAGTGTCAATACCACGAGACCTATGAACTTGTAGTACGATACGTCGACAAGAGATTGTTGGTTCGGCTGATAGGTCGCTGAGCCTTCAGCAGCCGTGAACAGTTCGGGTTCCTCTACGTTGTCTGGGAGGTTCTGAGGCTCCAAGGCTTCTGTCTTCTTCCTGCGGACAGTGATAGCCTTTGACAAGAGTGTATACCATTCTCTGGTCACACCACCAGAATCCTCTCCCATCTCACCTTCGAATTTCAAGTAGAAAGTCCTTCTCTTATCATAACTTGACATCCTTTCAACCAACTCGTAGGAATCCTTGAACACTTCAGCACGACTGACTGAGAATTTCAGTGTTGCTTTCGGCCAGATGCCTTCTCCCTCCTTCCTAGACATTTTCAAGAAGTAAACTTTCTTGTTGGCAAAGTCGATCAGACGTGGGGTCTTTAACATCACAGAAAAGGACTTCTCCAGCAGCTCATTATCTTCTCTGATGAACTCGTTGAACAGCTGCTTATGTTTATCCGCAAATTGGAAGAACATTCCTTGCAAAAGATACTTCTCTTCCCTGATTTTCTGGCTTTTATTCCAGCTTTTATCCCAGAATTCAAAGAACGTTCCAATAATAGGAAGGAGCGACGGTCTATCCATCCATACACCCGACTCATCAATGTACTTACTTAGTTTTTCCCAGACGGGCTCTAGGTTCCTGTTCACCTCCTCTATGTCTCCTTCTCTAGTTATAGTGCATAACAAATCTAGAAGATCAAACATGGCCTGACTCCTATTTTTAAACATACCACTCTCATAATTTGCCAAATTTGAGAGTCTATCAATGAAGAACCTTTGATGAGCCTCGTGTGACATGCTCAGATCTTTCACGATGCCTTTCGCTTTGGAGCAAAGATCATCTCGTAGTAGCCTGTTAAAATAGAAGAAGATGATGCTATAAGATAAACTTCTTTTAAAAAATGCGAAAGACTTTAAAGACCAGAAAAGCTTACCCCTTATTATTATAGACAATAAATTCGCAAAGCTGGTTAAGTTGATGATTTGTCAATTTGGAACATATACTTCCTGCACGTCTGACCACTAAACTCAGCAGCCAAATGACCAGCGGTCGTTTCTCTGCAAGTGGATTTCTATTGAGCAGATTGAGCAAAACCACCACATCACTGAGTCGAAAGTGATCCAAAAGAGCATCAGTTCTCTTAACCAAGAAAGACAAAGCGTCAAGCAACCGAGAGATCACCATGTAATCATCTGTGTTAGGAGCAAAAGAAGTCAGAAGGCAGAATATTGAAAGATATCCAAAAGGAGATTAGCTAGGATAGTAGTCTTGCGTTACCATCTCCTGCCTCAAGTTCGTCCAGAAGAATTTTAGCGAAAGATATTCGTGTGTGATCCACAAGATAGGACAGGAGGGTCTATATATCGCCTATCTTCAGATTCTGGTCACAGAGAAATAGGTTATAAGTGTTGAATGATTGTGAACTGATTATTTCATTAAGGTAGAAGAGGGGATTTATAGATACAACAGTCAAAGAGAGGAGATGAGTCCAAAGAAGAGAAAGGAACTCAGAATTTGTGAGTAAGGAAGGAGAGAGAGAATCTGTGGCGAAAGCTCGTCTAACTCATTTAGGGTTCTTCTACTTCTTTCCCTCAAATGGGAAAGTGCTGGATACAGCGCCTAGTCTATTTTTTTTTCTGGGAAATTTAGAATTTTCAAATTATTTACTCTTCTGCATTAAAACAGTTAAAAGAAATCTGTCAAAAACAAAAGAAAAAAAAATTGAAAAGTCAGGAATTTTCTTTTTATTAATCGACGAACTAATCCCTAAGTATGAATGAATGATACAGCCAATATAATAATAATAAGTCTAACACATGTCCCCACCATTAAGACCCATAGAAACTCCTCCGTTAATTTTCTCGAATGAGAATTAAAATCGTTAGGAAAAACGGTTTGTGTTGGAATTTCCCATACCCGACCGAATTTAGGGAACTTGATTAAACAACATATCTTCTGTATTATTATAAAAAATAAATAAATTAAAAAAAACCCGAATTATTATTTTATTACTACCTAGATTGATCTAGGGCGATGTTGGTGAAGTCCTGCCATGTCATAGAAAAATTTCAGAAACAAAAAGAAAAGAAAATCGACTTTTTTATGGTATTATTTTTCCTATATTTGTTTTCCTGTCTAAAAATTTCTATTTCATTAATCTTAATAACTTAGAAAAATCTATTTTAATATTGATTTTTTTTTTAATGTTGTAAATTTGTTTCTAATCATACAAAATAAAAATATATAAGTAATTTTTTCCTTATAAGTTTCATATCTATAAATGGATATATTAATCAAACCAAAACATTAAAAGAAGCTTAGTTATATTTTTGATGACAAAATAAATGCCGAGTTTTTCTTGCTTCGTACTTCCGGATGATGGTGAAAAGCAATTGTAATCCTTAATTAAACTGCTTATTTGGATGCTTTCAATTGATTTTGAGTTATGGAAGGTCAACCTTTTTCTTTGTTAATGAGACTTTTGTTAATTTCTATGATAGTAACATTATTTAGGTACAATCCATCGCCTGTGAATCCTAATGACTTAGTGGAGATGTCTGAGAAATTGCTCAGTGGTATGTCGAAAAGTTGTGCGTATGGATTCTCTCCCTTTATCCCTTCTCTGCTGCAAAAATACTTCAAGCTGTTCTCAATGTATTGCTGACAAAGTAAAAAAAGTTCACACCTCGGTTGTTGCTGCAATATGTAAAACGGTATATAGGAAAGTGAATGGATATATATAATACATTGGGCCCATTTTCATCATCCTTTGACGCCACCGACTTCTGGCTTTTGGAGCTGGCCTTTGAAGCCTGAAATGCACAAAAATATAGTATAAACATCTTAAGTTTTTGGTGGTGAATCGCGTGATGAATGCAGTTTTGGAAATGATTAATGTATAGAGTTGAACACTTCTTTGTTATTGACTACGGGAGCAACGGTGTAACGGTCAATGGAATAACCATACAGAACAGCCCTCAGACCCACCTCAAGTTTGATAACTGCATAAGCATTCAAGTGTCTGATTTCACAACTTCATCCCCTGGAGATTCCCCAAACACAGATGGCATCCACCTGCAAAACTCTCGAGATGCCGTTATTTACAGCAGCACGCTGGCTTGTGGTAACCACAGACTTCAAACATAAAAACTTTATTACAAGTCAAATCATCATAAATTTCTTGCATTCTACAGGAGATGACTGTATATCAATTCAAACTGGATGCTCGAATATCTACATACACGACGTAGACTGTGGGCCTGGCCATGGAATTAGCATTGGGGGACTAGGAAAGGATAAAACAAAGGCGTGTGTTTCAAACATCACTGTCCGTGATGTCACCATGCATGAAACTACGAATGGTGTTCGAATAAAATCCTGGCAGGTAAATTCCTCTACACAAGTATTTGCATAGCATGCCAAAACAATTCAACGATGCTGACAACTTTCTGTTATGTTTTAATGGTAGGGAGGGTCAGGGTCTGTGAAACAAATTATGTTTTCAAATATTCAAGTCAGCGAAGTAGCCAATCCGATAATAATAGATCAATATTACTGCGATGGTGGAGGATGCCACAATGAAACTTCAGCAGTCGCTGTATCAAACATAAACTACATAAACATAAAAGGTACCTACACAAAGGAACCTATACGCTTTGCCTGCAGTGATAGCTTTCCATGCACAGGGATCTAACTGTCGACCATAGAGCTTAAGCCAGCCACAGATAAAGCAAGTTCACGTGATCCTTTCTGCTGGGAAGCACATGGTGAACTGAAAACTAAGACTCTTCCACCAATTCAATGTTTGAAAACAGAAAAGTCAACAGGATCTGCAACTCAGTCTAACAATGATGCTTGCTGATATTAGAGCAAGAATTTGTGTAAAATGTTAAGATAGGATAATACAATTACTACAAATAAAGAAGGATTGATTCGCTTAGTTTGTCTTATACTAGTTTGTATATATCAGCTGCAAACAAAATGTAACACATTGCATGTTAATGTATTGCATTCTGTAATAGGCTACTGGGAGTTATTGCTTGGTCAAAAGTCAAAACAAGATGTCCCAACTCATAGCCTAAGGAAGGATTTCATCTATGAGGTAACAATCTACCAATTATGACTTCTAGACTAGTTATGACAAGCAATATAATAATCCATAAAACGAGTTATATCATCTGAGAGATGCAATTGAAAAGGTAACAAATGAGAGCTAAACAATATATAAAAGTCTATTTACCAAATATTCCAACACAAGTAAACAACTAATGCATTTTACTTCATAACAAAGGATAAACCATGACATGGTTAAACTTAGTCGGCAAGAACATTCTAAACACAGTTCCAAAGCTCAAGCTAAAAGGCCAACATTAGATAACAGCGCAAAAACAGACAATCTGAATAAATATATTACTCTGACCAAAAAGATTCTGAAATATATAATCTGTGTCTCAACCGTACATCCTGTCTAGGAGATTTCATCACACAATGTGATATGCTCCTCTAAATTTAGAAAGGCAAACGTGTTTCTTGTCATTGTCTGCTTCCTATACCAGGCTGCAGCGGAAAATAGGAAGAAAATTTTCACGACAAAAAGCCAAGAGAACAAAGAATAAAAACTCAAGCTCAGAAAAAACAGTTTTACCCATATCTTACACGGAGATGAAACGAGAATTTGAGCGAGAATGTCTCATCAACGTTTGCCAAAACCAACTCCTGCTTTCCTTTGTTGCCGTGCCTGTACTCTTTCAGGGCTTGGCAATCCAGTTTTTTCTTCATACTTCTTTTCTAGGGCCTGCGGTACAAAACTTGTCAGGAATACTGTAGAATTAAGATAACAAACATGTTAAGACAATGGACTACTTATTTCAAAGATGTTCACCAAAAGTCACTATTTACAAAGGGTGATTTTATCCACGAAATTTAACTACTGGTTATTGTAGCTTTAGAACATGTGCTGCTACAGTTTTACTCACCTCCAGCTCTTCACGTATGCTGTCAAGAACTTGATCCGTCATTCTGTCGAAGAAGAGAACTCCCTGTAATTGACAGATCCTTCCATCAGACCGAAACGGAAGCTTGCAAGTGATACTCACATAAAGCAACACCAAACACCTCCAAGACTGAACATACAACTACATCAGCATAGATCCCAGGGAAGGATAGGCATCCTTCATTAAATGGTACTAATTTGTCGGAATACTTATTGATTTTAGGATTCACAAGAACGATTTCTTCTCCTTCACCAGGCTCCCCAGCCGGATTAAACACCATGAGTTGAACATTGAGACCTACTTGTGGTGCTGAGAGCCCGACGCCATCCGTTCTGTCCAATAGCACGTAACGACAATGTCATTCTGAGTCTGTTTGCGTTATTAAGTACTATGTTACTTACATATATCATACACATACATATTCAGTAACAATTCAAATACATTTACATTTCCATAGATCAAAACATATATAACAAATAAAGTAGTACAATGTTTACTATAGCTGTAGAGAAGATATGATCGATGATATGAGCATAGATTGCAGAAACCATTGAAAACTAAATAACAATTACACGAAATGAAGAGCAAAAAAAACAGATTAAATTGAATTCTCTCGCATTTCCGGAAGCAACTGACATAAAAGAAATAACTCGTGGGTGCTAGTTAGATACTACTTACTTGTACATAACATCAAACATAGCATCGACCAAGTTCTTCAAATTCTCGTCAGAAACACCAATCCTCTTGTTCTTAGCCCGTAGTATAGGATCCGGATACTCGACAATCTTCAAAGGCGTCTCAAATTGAAGATCAGAAGCTAATACATTATCACGAAATATTCCAAACAAGCTACAATCAATCAAAAGATTGAAAAATGCAAGCACACCAGCACAAGATACTAGCAAAAGAACGAGAAGATACTCATAGAGTAATCACTACTACTATCATCTCAATCCTAGATGTAAACCAGCGTGTGAATAATTTACCCGAAGCTACTTCATCTTCCTTGCGCGAGAGGCGTTTTACTTCAGCCCGTACCGGAGATGTCAAAGGTCCGGTCCGGTTCACGGCGGAGGAGAACATGACGGTGGCTTTGAGCCGACTATAACCGGCGGAGAGATTGGTAGCACGGCGAGAGAAAACCGGTAGTAAAAAAAGCGAGAGAGTGGTGGAGCTTGGAGGAAGCAGTTACAGAAGGCCATGGCTAGACTGGAAGAGTAAATTTTCGGCTACTGGAGAAGAAAGCGTAAAACTGGATTTTGTGTGGAGAGTAAGTAAAGGATTTGACTAGATTTTTTGTAATTCTCCTTCAATTTTGAAGGAAATCTGAAATATTGCTATATTATAGGGACAAAGTTGCAACATTGATATAAATATTCATTCTATTATTAGAGGGCTCCTGCGAGAAGAGATAGTAGAGAGAGGGAGTCATTTTCTCTTCGAAACTCGCGGCTTGCTTTACAACAGATCCTTCTTTGGAGCTTCTTCGAAAGGTACAACTTTTTTTTTCTCTTCTTCTCATGCCGATTCCTCGATTCAAATTCTGTATCATCGTTTCTCAACATCTCTGGTATATTGATTTTCTCGGTTTTGATCTGTGTCGTTCTTAGAGTATCAAGAGATTGATCGATAGATTTGTCTTGTTTATAGGTTCTTCTTCTTTCGTTTATGGATTTGATTTTTAGTATACAAGTTTAAATCGTCGATTCCTACGTTGAATTCACTGTTTTCATTTTGCTTTGAATTCAATATCGTGCAAGTAAGATCCACTCATCGTGATAACTTTTCCCCCGATTTAGAATAACTGGTTCTTCCAGTATTCTCGTCACTGTGCTGGTTTCAGGGATCTGATTATCGATATCGTTTCAATTCTATAAGAATGGGTTGGTTGGAATTTTGTGTTGAGATTGTATGGACCTGGTCGTCTTTTTATCTATGATTCAGACTTTCTGATTGTGGTGCAGATAGATTTTAAGATTTCGTGTGTTTTTTTTTTTGGTCTTCGGTTAAATAGAGGCTTTTCTTTATTGTATTGTGGTTTGCTTTGGATCTAGGCCTACTAGCTAAAAGGAAAATGGGGCTTAACTTCACGAAGTTGTTCAGCCTCCAAGAAAGAAATGCGGATTCTGATGGTAGGTCTTGATGCTGCTGGTAAGACCACTATCCTGTACAAACTGAAGCTTGGCGAAATTGTCACCACCATCCCAACCATCGGTAAGTCTTAAGGATTCCTCGAATCAGAGTCTTGCTCTCTCGTGTTTCTTACTTGTATGTCTCTTCGGGTTTTATATAATTTTTCGCCTGCTCCTTCCGGTTTTGCTTCTCAAGTTTAATGTTGAAGAGGTTTTTGTTTCCAGGATTCAATGTGGAGACTGTTGAGTACAAGAACATCAGCTTCACTGTTTGGGATGTAGGGGGTCAGGACAAGGTGCGCATTTTAATTCTCGCTTAGATCATAGTATAGTGTGATAGTGCGGTGAATCGTGACTAATACTGATATTTCGTTTTACCTAATTATATTTATGCAAGCTCAATTTGAATAGTCTTCTTCTTCTTTTCTGTTATTTGACATTTAAAAATGCGATTTCCTTGGAATAACAGATTCGTCCCCTGTGGAGGCACTACTTCCAGAACACTCAAGGTCTTATATTCGTGGTTGATAGCAACGACAGGCGACAGGGACCGAGTTGTGGAGGCGAGGGATGAGTTACATCGCAATGTTGAATGAGGTTAGCTTTCTTTCTGGTTTTTTCTCTTGCATTACAGTAAGACAGAACAGCTTTCCATAATCTGGTTTAAACCCTGTTTGCAGGATGAACTAAGGGATGCTGTCCTTCTTGTGTTTGCAAACAAACAAGATCTTCCAAACGCAATGAATGCTGCAGAAATAACCGACAAGCTTGGCCTTCACTCTCTTCGCCAACGCCATGGGTAAAGTTATCTTCTTTCTAGAAGTTTGTCCTTAATGTGGTTAGATTTGATCACACAGTGTGGAAGAATGTACCTTATATGCTTTCTCCTCTAACAGGTACATTCAAAGCACTTGTGCGACATCTGGGGAAGGTCTCTATGAAGGTCTTGATTGGCTCTCTAACAACAACGCTAGCAAGGTATGTAACTAATTACCCCATTTTGTAAAACTAAGTAAAAAAATTGAAAGAAACACTCTTTTGAAAGTATCGATATCCTTAAATAACACCCTTGTGAGATTTAGATTGTATGCTCATCTCCATATTCGAACTCTGGTGACAATGGTATTATTCATTTATGTGTTATATTCCTCTTGCTCAAAATATGATTCATGAAAATTGATCAAACCTCCATTTTGATATGAGTAGGCATGATGAAGCTGCTGGAACACTTTTTTGCACTTGAAAGAGACCAATAGTGATTGTGGAGAAGAGAGAATGAAGAAGAAACAAGTTTTGTGTCTGATGTTTTCAACGGTCCGTTTATGTTTGTGTCCTTGTGTGCGTGTAGATGTAGTCTCTAAAACTCACCTCTACTCTTTTACTTTTGCCTTTTAGTTTTTGTGTTTCCAAATTTATTAAGTGCTCTTTGTAAGGCAGTATTTGTTACCCTTTTTTTTTATTAGAATATAAATAAACTGCCGGTTTGGTATAGTTTTGATTTGGGCTTTTAGCCAAAGTCAAAGCTCGATTCCGGTTATGGTGACTGAACTTGTATACAAGAACTTGGATTTTGTTTGGGGTTTTCAATATAGAAAAAGAGAGTAACCAAAATAAAACCAGAATCAAATATGCATACGCGATGATGGCTCAATATGGTCCAAGAGTAAATAGGTTCAGTTTCCAACAGAGAGTTAGGCAAGTATGAGTGCCAATAATATGGTGAAGAAAAACTAGATGGATCTTCTATTTGGAAGGAGTTCCGATACGGTGAAGAAAACTAGCTGGATCTTGCATTTGGAAGAAGCTCTAGGAAGCATTAGCAGATCCGTGGTGAGCCTCAACTTTTCCTTGTCGTCTTCTGCGTAAGCACGAACTTTAACAAGCTCGAGACATGACAAATCATCCAAGAAACGCTTGATTTGGGCCAGATCATCAATACTTCCAGAGTACTCTGTTACTTCTGGAACCTTGACAGGAGATGACAATACACAAAAATCTACCGTAAAGCATCCGCAATCAACTTCAGTATGGCCGCACAAGGGACCCTGAAGCAAGAGCCAAGAGGGAGACTTGTTAGAGATTGTAAAATTGCGTTTTCTATTGGGGTGTATTATTGGATCATACCTTGATGACCAGAGTCTGTAAATTTGGACATTTCTTCAGTAGAGATGGTAGAGACGGTAGGGACGAGAGAGAACAACAGAAGCCATCAAGAGTTGTAATAGATAAACGAAACAGGTTTTCGAACACAGGCACTGCTTCATGTAAGTCCCCAAAAGTCTGAAACCAACAAAAAAAAAAAAAAAAAATAGTCATGGTCAACCAATTGCAATCTTTGGATCATACTCGAGAAGAAAAGCAATTACCTCAACAGTTGCAGGAAATGATAAGCTGAGGATCTCGACATTTCTTAATGCCTCAAACAGATTCGTTGGATCGCAAATATCAGGATTTCCAGGTTTCCAATCAATATCGATGATCTTGGCTTCAACAAGGGAGCGAAGATTAACGACTGGATACTGACGCTGAGAATGATCAGAGTATTCCAAGAAGGTTGGGATGATCAAAAGTCATGCTCCGTAACTCGGTAAAATTACCGAAAAATCGAATGGTAAGTCGCTTAAGCGTCGGACGGGACAGGATGTGAGAAATTTTCCAAAGTTCCCTAATACCATCAATGATCAGTTCCTCAAGTGAAGGGCAAGCAGAGATAAGCTTTTCAAACCCTCCAAGATTACAGGGCCGATCGAAATCAAGAGAGAGAGACTTGAGAGCTGGAAGAGAAGCATCCTCGGGAAGCACAGTAAGTCCGAAACGACCCAGCTTCAGCTTAACAAGTGTCTTGCAAAGAGTAGTGAATCCTGAGCAGCTAGGTCGTCAAGATAGAGAAATGCGGCCCATCTGAGAGTAATTCGGCCCCAAAGGCAACATCATTGCTTGTGTAACAAATCTGTTACCCATCGTCATCATCTGCCGTCCAAGATTTATACAGGTTAGAACAAGAATCGTTAGATTGAATTTGTTATTTGATACGAAAAAAAGTTGGAATCAGTTGTTTATTATACCTGAACTTGAAGTTGGAGGGTCGTCATACAATTGATTGTTTATTCCAACAATGATTCGTTGTCGTCCTATGAACAGTTGAATATTTACGGCAATATGAAGTAATGGTAGAATCTCTTTTGAAAGAAAATAAAAAAGTTGGTTCTTATGGACAAACCTCGTGAGAATTAGGTTATACAATTTTCTTGTTGATGTCGTTTCTTTGCTTCTGTTTTGCATATTATCGAATACCAATGAATGTATCATATTCAGATTATAAAATTTGGCTTTGTAGTAAAATTTGGCCTTGCATCATCTGACTCATCATCTAGACTCTGCGTTGAGACCCCAAAATAAAAATAAAAATAAAAAATGTCTTAAGACAAGAGAACCTAACAGATAAAACCAAACCAACAAAATCTGTGAATCAATCAATCCTCTTACACTGCTTAGATACGTCGATCCTTCACTGTCTTCAGTCAAAGCCCAATTCGGCCGACCTTTCAGCAGATGCTCATCAGGAGGTATAAACTCGATCGATATTCTTCCAGTTCTCATAACCAATTAGGATGTTTTATTGTCTCCTCTCGGATTCATCAAGTTGGTATTTGTCTTTTCTGCTCAATGTGGCATTCTATAATATGCATATCTTTTATGACAGGTTGATCCAGTCTCTTGTGCTAGCTCAGGCATGTTTGTTAACCTCACTGCAGTCATGCTCCGGCTCTGTGAACCATTTTTAGACCCGCATTTAACTAAAAGGGACAAGATTGATCCAAAATATGCATTCTGTGGTCATCGCTTAAAATTTAACTTCATGATCTTCATACCTGCTTTTTGTTTTCTTTTTGATTTTTTTGTCAATCCTCCTAATTCTTCCACAAGGGCCGTCAAAAAGTGAAAAAGAAGAAGAAGAACAAAAAACATCTTCTTTTGTGCATTTAGGAGCGAGCCTAGGACCGACCATACATTATTAATTGCGCCGGCTCCTCCTCTTTTTGACTCGATCCAAAATGTATTCTTGTGATCTGCCAACAAGACATGTATGGGTTTATTTGCATCTTCGGTCTGGTATTTCCCATTATATAATCCGAGGAACTAAAAACCGAATCCTCAACAGAATTAGGTCTCTGTTTTTGTTTAAATTATAGTATATAGGAAAGGAAAATCCACAATCTTTGGAAATATGAAACAAAGCAAGGAGGCAACAATACACACGCACACTTGAAAAGAGTTGAAAAGAGACCATAAATATGACAAAGAAACAGAACCAAATAAGTGTTTTCTGTCTGGGATAATGCAGACCTCACAAGTGGTGCGCACAACACTGGAGAGAAGCTGCCATCTTATTTATTCTTAAGATGGTGATTAACTTACCTAATGAACGGTGGTCACTCACGTCTTATAGATTACTTGCTACTGATACGGAGAAAAAGACCTCTCAGATACTCTCCCTCTCTCGTTTACCAATCAATCAACTCACGTCGTAGTACTTGCCTGCACCCTTTTGGTCCTTGTCCTCGATCGACCCTAATTTGTTAACCCTTGGTGTGGATCTGAAGCTTCTCGGATCCCGTTGGACTGTGATATTCAGTTTCTGCAGGAGCAGACAAAACATGTTTATTTGCCTCCGCGAGGATTCCTAAAGTATAACAAAATAAGTGACAATTACCTTCAAAAAAAAGTTCAGCCCTCTGTTAAGTGGGTATGGCAAAGAAGCAATAAACTTGGTTGAAGATGGCGTTGCTTCAACCAAGATCACTTGGTCTGCTAAATAGGCCGCCATCAAAAAGTCATGCTCCACAATAACCGCGGCCCCCTCTATGCGCAAAATGTGCCGCCTTATGGCCATTGCAGCTCTGATTCGCTCATCTGCGTCCAGATACGCACATGGCTCATCGATCAGGAACATTTTCGCGTCCTGTAAGGAGAAATTTCAATTTTCTTCAAGTAAGTAAAAGCTTCCATTTTCGGTTCTAATTCTTGTAAAATTTTAAAAACAATACTCACCTTTGCGAGGCAGAGAGTTATGGCAACCATCTGCCTTTCTCCAGGAGAGAGTGAGCCCGCTTTTCGATCCAGCAACAGGTCAATCTGAAGCGGCTTCATCACATCTGATACAAACTCAGAATGCATTTCTGAAATACTATATTCCCTCTCTAGCAACTCTCTGACTGTACACTCACTCTTCAACTCATTTTCCTGCGGTTTGTATGACGCCACATAGTCTGGGCTCCACCGTTGTTCACCTTCTCCCTCGTCAGGTGGCACCAAACCGGCCTAGAGTTGTGGAGAGAAATCATCTTTGTTAAGAGTCTAAAGAGAGTCGGTACATAAACGATGAAAAGGCATTGGATATATACTCTTACCAGCATTTGGAGGAAGGTGCTCTTCCCTGTACCGCTCTCTCCCAGCACTAGAAGAATCTGACAGTCAGTGAATCCCCCTCCTGTCACTTCCAGCTTGACAGGGCTTGCACTGTGACTTACAATCATGTCCGGATAATTGTAACTTCTAAAGAACGGAAAGTACTTGTCGTAATGTTCATAGTTAGCAGTCCTAGCAGCCTCCAAAAGGAAAGACAAAACTATCAATCACAAAAAACTTGTCTACGAATAATAAACTCTAGGAGACCACTGGGGAAGCTTTACCTCGAACCTCATCTCTTCACCCCTGATACGCCTTCTTTCTTTGGGATCAAACCCCGACAGGAAAAAGTCGATTCCTGCTCTGACATCCCAGCCCCGCTGAGCAACGACACCACGTGCTTTTGGTTCCCCATACAAAAGGAAAATGTAATCCGACATATAGTCAATGACACTAAGGTCGTTCTCCACGACAATCACGTAGCTACAACAACAAAACAAACGTGCAAGGAAGATTTATCTTATACATTCAGAAGATGATTATATTCGATAATGAACAAGATGAAAATAGATAAATCAAACCTGTCAAGAGTTATGAGAGAACGTATAAGTTGGGCAGCCTTGAATCTCTGACTGACATCGAGGAAATTCGACATCTCGTCAAAAATGTACACATCCGCTTTCTGTAAGGCAACGGTGGCGATAATAACCCTGTGCAGCACTCCAGGAGATAGAGTGTGGAGCCTCACGTCCAGGAACTTGTTCAACTCTAGAGCATCACATATCTCCTCCATCATATCTCTCTGGTCGAAACTTTCAAGCAACTCCCTGACCAGGATCATTAGGCTTCTTAGGTCTTGGAAATGTTGTGGCTTAAAAACGACCTATCAAACAAGAAGCCCAGCTTAGACAAACTAGTTCTTAAGGGATAAAAAAAAAAACAAATGTTCCACCCTACCTTTAGTTTCTCTTCTACAATCTTGGTGAAGTAGATTTTAAGATATGGTTCATGGAAGTGAGTAAGAATTTCTGGCCAATCTGGAGGATCCTGCACAAGAGGAAGAAGAGCAATCGGTAAAGAGATCCATGCATGCAGAGAAAAGAAGAAACTTGAGAGAGAGAGAGAGAGAGGAGATTTACATTGAACCGGCCAAGATTGGGTTTGAGTCGCCCAGCCAAAACTTGGAGAGCAGTTGTTTTCCCGATACTGCGAGGTCCAACCAATCCTAGGACCAATCCAGGAATTGGAACTGGAAACCTGCACGCGAGACAGATAGATATTCCAATTCCGTGCCAAAAGAGAAGGTGAAATTAATACGAATGAGATGATGAACTAACCCCCTGTGCAATTTAAAGGAATCTGGCCCATAGCTGTGGATTGTATCTTTATCCAAGCCCTCAGGAAGTTGGACAGTCTGAATAGGTTCGATCGGGCTTTCCTGCAATGCAATGGTGCACCCACATGATTTCTGGAGCTTGGAGTGACATATATATATTATTCATCACCAAGAAAATAGCCAACATACATTAAGGTCATAAGCACACCCTACACACAGCCACAGCCCCCTCCCTGATATTACAAGGTCAAAGGCAAGGCATTTACAAGCGTTAGTGCAAAAGTTTCATACGAGTGTGTGACAAGGCATTAAATGAGAGAAAGAAAGGACAAAAAAGGGTACTTATTCTGCCTGAACGACAGTTTTTGCACCAGTTTTCTTCATCTGCCATCGCTGCAAGGAAACAGTTTCATAACAAATATTAAATAATCATTCCAACCACAGTTAAAAGAAAAGACTTTAAGTTTGAACTGAACAATATCTATCAAGACCGAATCATTCTTTAGTTACTATACGAGGAATTCACAATCTCTACCCTTGCAATTCCGAAAATTGGACCCTATTTGATCCACGAACCTTTGACCTAGACTTAAAAAATATATTATATATGGGAGAAAAGCATAATTTTGTCAACCATTTGTTGTATTAAGCCCCACTCCTCTAGGCCCAACTAAGACCCAAAAACATGAAAATTAAAAGCTTTAGACACGTGGCTTTCAACCGCCACCGAATCTCTCTGACGGATTTTCGGCCGTCGGTGAATCCAGTGCTCCGGCTGTAGAGAAAAACGCCAACTCTGCTTATCCTGTTACAAATCCACCGAATTGGTCCAAAATAATTATTTACTAGAAAGATGTTGTCAATAAGCATTGGTTGGAAGCAGAGCCGGCCCTCGAGTTTTATAAAACCGTAAGCGCAAAACAAAAGTGGGTCGTTTAAATTTAGTGAAAACAACCTCAAACAAAAAAAAACCAAAATTGTTTACCATTATGGGTGTTGAACTCTAGCAGTTGGAGAAGAAAAACATAAACATTAACCACTAGACTAAAAACAGATTCTTGCGGGGCCGAACATTATTTAATAAAAATAGGGCCGCAAGCATAGGCTTCCTCCGCTTGGATTCAAGGCCGACCTGGTTGGAAGTTGAACCAAACCATTACTATTAGGTACATTATTAGTGTTATGGTGTATGGTCTTAAAAAGAAAAATCAAGAAACCAAATTACCAAATCAATGCATGCACGTTTTGGCAAATTAGATTAAATGTGAATGTATTAGATAATATAGTTCTCTCATCATATGCACAAGGCAATTTGGCGTTTACTTCATATGTACTCAAATTTTATAATATAAATACAATAAAAGAAGTTAGTTAAAGTATGAGCCAGCGGCACTGAAGTTTTTTGGTGAGAGGATCTAGTGGTTAATTACGAAAAAATATAATCAAGCATCTCCAATCCATAATTGCATTTTTCATTGCAAAATGCAATTGAATTTTTCTTCAATCCATAATTGTATTTTCCATGTTAAAAAGAATATTTTTAGTATATTCTTCTTTTTCTGTTTTATTATTAATTGCTAAATATACATATTTTCTTTAAAATTTACAAATTGACCCAATTATTTAATTTCTCTCAAAATTTTCATAAATTATGATATTTTTGAAATTTCATTATTATAATTTAAAAAAACACATTACACTACATAAAATGATAAAACAAAGTTGATTAAGTAATCAATCATTGTTGTACTAAATTTATTTTATGTTATTTTTAATTTTAAATACTTTTAATTATTTTAAATTTAGTATTATATTTTTATATTTTTTATTAAATAATGTTATTTGCATTTTAATTTTATATATTAGAGTGTTTTAATATTTATAATCATCAAAAAAAAGAAATCATCATCAAAATAATTATTTATAACTCTAAAAGTAAAATATCTAAAATTGGAAAGACTATTTTATAAATAAAAAAGTTCAATTGCAAAATGCAATTGAAATGAGATGGTTCCATATTTGAAAACAAAAATGGCATTATATCATTTTGCAATTGAAAATGAAACTGGGTTATAGCAAAATTTATTGCAAAATGCAATTTAACATCAAATTTGGTATTGGGTTGTAGATGCTCTAAGCATATAATTCTAATCTGCCCACTACTACCAAACTCCTTTTAAGTTTACGATGAATGCCTCACTGGAAATTACTAAAACCAAATCGTGATATTGCTCGTAACTAAACTAAGGTTAGATTAAATATTTAAACTAAACTAACGTTGTGTATCTACATTTTTCGGTCTATGATGAGACGACTATGAAAGATTCTATAATGATTATAGCGATCTTTCCACTTTTACGATTTGATTTTGTTTGCTGGAATTTGATCTGCTTGAAATCGATGTCGTATGGAGTTTTCTCCACATCACAAGTATTTTTAGTTATATAAAAAATAGGAAAATTGCATTTTAAACCTTCTAGTACTTTAAACCTTGAGACATTTGTATTTTTACTTTAAACCATTAATGTGAAAGAACTAACACTTTAAACCATCAAAGTAGCTCCCAAGTTTGCGCTGTCGAATAACGAACAGAATAGTTAACTTTGTGACGAAATAGTTAATTATATGACGGAATAGTAAATAATCGTTAATCTAATAAAAACATGTTTATTATTTTATTACTATTTTTTAATTCACGTTATTAATAGAAACAAAAAGGCTTTTTAAATAACAGAAACAATATAACATAAATATCTTTTTTTGAAATGTTTTCTTTTCCTTTTAATAACACAAATTTAAAAACAGTAATAGAATAATAAGCGCATTTATATTAGATTAACGGTTATTTACTATTCCGTCACAGAGTTAACTATTCCGTTCAGTTATTCGACGACACAAAATCGAAAGCTACTATGATGGTTTAAAGTGTTAGTTTTTTCACATTGATGGTTTAAAGTGAGAGTATAAATGCCTCAAAGTTTAAAGTGCTAGTAAATGAGGGTTTAAAATGCATCACATGTATCTGTTATTCGTCTTGTCTTTTTTTTTTTTTTTTTTTTTATTCGTCTTGTCTTGTGCATAATCAAATATAAGAACTAGTTTTCTTACAAAATTGTTGTTCCATAAAATCAACTTTTTCTAGTAATAAGTTTAATTAAAAAAGAATCTTAACTCTATAAACCAATGAAGGAGGTTAGGGTCAGAAATTTAATTGCTTGTCTAGACATCGTCGTTCTATAGACTATGATAGACCATTAGGACATTCACATTCTTTTTTTTTTGTCGTCTATTATTATTAAAAACTTCAGTGAAATACAACGATAGAACACAAAGTTGGAATCCATAGCTGGCGGATAACAACATATTCCCAGAGACAAAACCGACGGAATATACAATTCTCCGGAAACAAAGCCCTCAAACAGGGAAACAAATACTTAGTCACAACATAAAATATAGAAAACCAAAGAGGAGTTTGAAAATGAGAAAGGATAGCAAAGGTCTAACGCTGAAAAACTTAACCAAAACCAATGAAAAACTTAACCAAAACCAACCACCCCCTTAAGCATAGAATCCTAGAAAAGCTGCAGTCAGCTGAAAATCTTGAGAACCAGAAACCTAAACACACCTAGCAAGGCATATCTCGAACCCAAACAGCAACCACAATAGCATCAAGGAGGCAGAACAGCAGAGGAAAAGAGCATAATAACCACACTAAAACAATACTCAAATGACCAAAGGAACCCGAACAGAGAATGGATTTAAGGAAATAAACCTTAAAATCAGATGGGAAAATGACTAAGAGACTCGACAACTTTTACACGCGGACACTCGCGAACCATTTTTAACAATCTTCAGACTAAAACTGTAGGACATTCACATTCATGTGTGGTTTAATTAACAACGTTGAATAATATATAGTGACCATATTAAAATTTAATAATACTATACATATATATATATATAATTTTTAATAATAATATATATATATATTCCTCGATTTTTTGGTTAATGAATATAGGGATGATTACTTGGTCTATATTTAATTCCATAGATAGATTTATTTTGAATAACATATTTTACTCACATACATTTTTTTACAATCACAAACTTATTAGAATAACAGACTTATGTCGCATGAAACATTTTTTCACAGATTTATTGCATTTGACCACATATATTTACCTGTTTTTGAAAGATTTGATTTTCGTGAGACTTATGTATGTCAGTGCTAATAGATTTGTGTTTTTTCTAATAGATTTATGTTTTTAGCTCTCAAATGATGATAGATTTAGTGTTAGTCTGTCATCATTCACATACTTATTTCAAACAAAAAGTTAATTACTAGGTTATTAGCATCAGCGTGGTGGCATTGAACTTTCAGATTTCTTCGTTATCTCAGTTTCCTTATTGTTCATTAATCATCAGGAAAAATAACTTCAGAATGTTTATATTTTGCTTAATATGGTTGGGCCCTTACAGTATACGGGCCGAGCCAAGGAAATCATCAACAAACGTTGAGGTTATATTTTAGAAATAGGAAAATTGCATAAAACAGAACCAAGAATTCGCGTATATAAGAAAAAACAGAGCTCTCATCTTTCTTAACCAATAGAAAACTAAAAACTCATTCTTCCGCACCAAACTAAAAACCTAACAGACTTTAAAAGCAACAACGAAAAGGACACATTTTTAGAAGTCTCAAGAAATTGTTTTACCAAAGAACAGAGATTGAATTTAGTAGCCCCTTTTGTCCACTTCTCATGGTGCCGATTCTACGGTTGAACCACAAACAGAGGCTGTGAAAAACAGGACAACAAAAAAAAAACATTGATGATATTAGTAGAGATCTCTTTTCAAATACAGCAAATTCTATATAACCTTTCAGTTTAAATGTTTGAAGGCCGCGTAAAAACTAGTTCTAGTAAAACACAAAATGTGAATTAGAAAAAGTATTTCCCTTTAGTAAAGATGGAGAAAGGAGAAACTTACAGTGTCGAGGTTAACAGGCTTGCCGTCTTCTGCAACGATATCGACTACAGTTCCCGTTTGGTCAGACTGAGGAGAAGAAGTTCACGTATCAGAGTTAAATCAAAAATAAGTATTCCCACTTTTTTCAAACCCAAAGGTGAAGAGTAGGTACGAGTTAGGATTTAGAAATCATAATAGAATGGTTACTCGCTAAGCACAAGTATTCATCCAAATAGAGTTGATAAGTGAATAACAGATTTTGGACATTGTAACGTAAAGTTATCTAGAGGGCATTCATATTGGAGGATATGGAGTATGGACAACAAGATGAAAAAGATGGCCAAGTGAGACTGAAAAGAGAAAAACAAAAAAAAAAGAATAATTCCCCGTAAGTGGAGAACGATTTGGTAAGAGATGATTTGAAATAGTTAGGGTAGATATTAAATATATTGTCCAGATATATAGAGACGAAGAAGGATGGTAGTTCATGTTGAGAAGATATAAGAACTCACCTCTATTTCATTCATTAACTTCATGGCTTCAACGATGCATAGAACTTGCCCCTTCTGCACTTTATCTCCAACCTAAGCAGCAAGAAACTCATATAGTACGAATCCAGACAGTGAAATGCAGCAGGCATGAGTTTGCATTGAAAATTGCTAGCTATGTATGACACATCCGTTGGACTATCCTATTAGATTTTATATCGTTTTCATTCTTCTTCTTTCAAATGTGTTAAGCACATCACAGATACCTGAGGTATCCTTAGTCAAGTGAAATGATATGAACCTCAGCCGAAAAGCGTATGTCTTAACTTCAGAAACGAAATGAGCTTTTTGCTGTTTTGCCAAGAGGGTCCAAACTATTTGCAGATGAACAGGTACTTAAAGTCTCTGCATAATTATGGGATTAAAAAAATAGCAAATATCCTAACCTTAATAAAGGGTGGTTCACCAGGTCCTGGACTGCGGTAGAATGTGCCTGCCATGGGGCTTTTAACAGTTGGAAGCGATGATTTGGCTGGAGTAGGTGGGGATGGTGGAGGCAGGGAGGCTGGAGTTGAAGGTGCTGGTGAGGCAGCATGTGCAGGAGGAGGAGCCATCGATTGCACAAAAGAAGGTTGGTTTGGTTGCTGCATCATAACATAGGGTGCAGGCGATTGGGGCTGAGGTAAGGCTTCCTTTTTCCGAATGACAAGTTCACAATCGAGTTGTTTCAACTGCAACTCGACGATGTCTCTAGAATCCACAAGCCTGCGTGATGGAGGTGAGTATTCAAGCATGGTCAAAAAAATGATCCTGGTTTACACGATGAAGTAATAGAACAAGGCAGCTTTACTTACTTGACAAGAGTTGTCACTTGGGTAAGGAACTCAGATATAGACTCTTCTGTAGCTAAATCAGGAGAAGAAGAAGAGCCTTTCAATGAGTTGTTATCCTTTCCTTAAGCTGATGGGCCATCAACTTTAGCAGGAGCTGAAGCATTTGACGATACACCGCTACCAACCTTTAAAGGCAGGAGGAGAATCCAGAAATGAACAAATTTTGGGAGAAACACTTTTTCAAAGAGATCAGTAATTAAAGAGCTCACCTTGTTAGATTGGGCTTTTACCACAGGGTAGCTACTGCGACTAGGCTGCAATTTCATATGCCAACAGATAGACAATATAGTATCAAACTTAGATGGGATACAAATGAATGTATATGTATTTCGTTGCTACATTAGCATCGGATTTAGGAGGCCTCAGACAAAATAGGAGAAACGAATTAAGCTGAAAGAAGAGAAACAGTTAACTCATAATCTTGAGCCCTCGAGGACTCGATATAAATCATGCTAAAGGCCTTGCAGATCAACTGCTACGATAGGGTATTGAACTAGCCTATTAGAGAAATATCCCCCAAACAATTTCCCTGAGAATTAAGTAGATGCTATCATAAAACTATAGAATCATGAGGGACAAGATCAAAATACAGTCGATAATCACACAAAAAAAGTGCAGCCCCTTTCATTTCTATCAAATTCCCAAATCACGAATGCCCACAAATCTGGAAATCGCATTTCGTGATTCTTCTCGGAAGATTATTCCTTGTAAATTTGAATTAGAACCGAATCGGAAAATGCACACAACAATTTTCTCAGAATAAAATCGACGAAAATCTAGACAAAAACTTGAGCAGATGGAAATGATCCAAAACCCACAAAAACTAAAAACTCACAATGCACGAATCGGGAAGGAACCGCCGCGTACCTTGGATAGAAAGCGAAGCTTAGGCTTGGCGGAGAGACGAAAAGAAACTCTGCGAGGGAGACGAGAGCGGGTTGGGAGAGGCAAGTGCGACGATGTCTGGGTGACTGCATAGACGGAAGCAGCCGGAGACGTGACGGAGAACGAAGAAGACGCCATTCTTCTTCTTCTTCTTCTCGAAGCTTAGGCTTGGCGGAGAGACGAAAAGAAACTCTGCGAGGGAGACGAGAGCGGGTTGGGAGAGGCAAGTGCGACGATGTCTGGGTGACTGCATAGACGGAAGCAGCCGGAGACGTGACGGAGAACGAAGAAGACGCCATTCTTCTTCTTCTTCTTCTTCTTGTTGGTGCAGATTGGGTTTAGGTCTCTCGATGAAACCAAAGAGCTGAACAGTTCACTCCAGAGAGAGAGAGAGAGAGAGAGAGAGAGATGTGAGAGACTCGGATCGCGTTTCTCACGATTATAACTCGCTCCCAGATTTTAACACGTGTCGTTCTATGATCTGTAGTTCGTTATTACCCCATCCTTCTGAACTCGTTTTTATCTCATTTTCTTTTTGTCGGCTATTTTTATTTTCGATTTTTATAGGGAAATTTAATAAAATGTTTCAGATAAATGTATTTACTTTTTAGTGAAAATAAATCAAATAAATACTTGGAATGTCTCTTCAATTTGCAGGGTGAAAAAATCTGTTTAGGGAATGATATTTTCTCTAGAGGAAAACACGTTTTTACAGTGATTGCATTCAAATGATAAAATGATGTCATATTATCCCCAAATCTTATAATAAAATATGAATAAATCCAAACACATTAGCCTAATATACATAAGCCCAGTAGATTAAAATTACAATATGAGGCTAGGTTGGATTTGGTGAACAACTAAAATGAAGTTATGACTTATTTAAAATCTAGTTGGAACATCTATTGAAAACAAAGCAACATGCATCATACATGTAACTATGTAAGCCAAACAATGAACGAGATGGCATCTTTTTTTTCAACACTCGGGGCCCCCCAAAATTAAAATCCATGTTTCTAAAGTTTTAAAGTCATCAAGCTTCTGCAATGGGATCGCTGACCACTGGATTTTGAACTTATGATACATAGACTAAAAATCTAGCTCATCACATTTCGAGCATTTATACATACATTGATAAATGAAAACCGATTCCGGTTAATGGAACAACAGAGAGTTACATACATGGAACCAAACCAATAACATGAAGATGGAGAATGATCCTAATACTTTACAGCAGGAGTGATAGAGAGTGACTTAGCCTGACCTTGCTGCTTCAATGGCTGCAACTAAGTCTTCATATTTCGCTCCAGTCACTTCCTTTATCACCTTGTTGTCCTTCAAGATCTTAAAGGTTGGAACCACTCTAATTCCTAGCTCCTTTGCCACCGGCTGCAAGCAAGAGTTTTTGTTTTTGTTCTCTAGATTTTTGTGTTAAGAAACAACATCCTACATAAGAATAAAGACACGTTCAGCACAAAAAAACGAAGAAGAAACCTTGTTGTCTTCGTTGCAGTCAAGCTTAAGAAACACCATGTCCTGGTACTTCTCTGATAGCTCTTTGTATTTAGGAGCAATTACTTTGCAAGGACCACACCTGTAGAGAGACTTAAATAAGGATTGAAAACGAAAGGCAAACTTTGTTTTCTCCAGACACTAAAAAAAAAAACATTTATTGGGAAACTTATCTCAAACATTCATGATGATGTGAAGTGGAACAGCTTTTAAGGCTTATTTATTCGATGTACATACTCTTGAGAAGGCTTATTTATTCAATGTACATAATCTTGAGAAGGCTTATCTATTCAATGTACATACTCTAATTCTCAAGGAAAGTGCTACTACTATTCATATCATTTTGTATCAAACATGCTTAACAAACAAAAAAATGAATGATGTAAACTCAAAAGACACTTCAACTTTTGAATACAATTGAAAGTATCAAAATTAGATGCAAGCAAGTTAGCAAGGTGATCAAATATTATCCCTAAACTATGGAAATTAATTACACAATGTGAGAAGCAAAGTGAGTTTCATAGTCAAGACGAGGTAGAGTAAAGACAAGACATTTTTTTTCTTCTTGTTTCCATAATGGCTAAGAGAATCAAGAGAGATGGTTAGACTTAGACCAGGACATAGAACATGTCGTAGCAAGAATTTGGAATTGAAGACGTGAGGATCAGGCTGATCCGATCAGCCAAGCCAAGTTTTCAGGTTAACAAAATCCCAAATTACTAAACAACCTTGAAACCGTAATTTCCAATGGTTGATCCAAAAACCTGTCAACAATCCAAGTGTTCGACATCTACACGATTCATGCTCTGACTGAAGAATTCGATCAAACTGTACATGGATTTCCAATTTCAAGAGAATCTGACGGAATCAATGAACGCGAGATTGCAATCAAGGAAAGCGAAAATCCGCACCAACGAGAACATGTGATCGAACGTACCACTGAGTGTACATGTCAAGGACAACAAGCTTTTCACCGGCGGCTTTAACAATTGGCCAGAACGTGTCCTTGTCAACCTCCGTCACCTGGCCGACACTGACATTCACTGTTTCTAAGCTACACCTCACCACATAGGAACCGTTCCTCTTCCGGGAATCTAAAACATCACCAACCGAACAGAATCCGCTTTTCGTAGCGACGCCGGGATTCGGGATCCGGCAGTGCAGCTTCGTCACAGGGGAAAAGCCTCCGTCGGCGGTAGCAGAAGCCGGAGAGTAACGGAAAGCCGTCGGTGATGGAGCGATTCGAAGAGCGAGATGCATTGTGGAAGAAGATCGAGTCGAGTCCAAAACACACTGTGAAATGATTTGGTTAAACTTTTAGAATGTGATCCTCAAAGGAATACAATATCTATGTCGTGTTGTTTTCGTTATCCGGATTCGAAAATATTGTGAATTCTTATTGCGAGGTCAGTCATACCCTTTAAATGGATGAAGAGGACAATTGATATTTGGGGGTATCTACGTACTTTCTTGTCGTGGTGTCCGATGGACGCGAGATGCAGAATCGTCTCGGAGACTTTGCGCTGGATATTTTTGTTGCAGCACCTACAAAATGACGGTTATGTCCCCACAATGTAAGGCCAAGAACTGACGCTTATCTAATCTCTACGTGATTTTCGTCTTTTAGAGTCTTCTAATTACTGAAAAAAATCTACTTGAATGCAAAACTTTGAAATAATATGATATTTTTATTTGCGTTATAGAAACAGCAAATTTGGGAAAATAAATCATGGCTTCGACAAATTTGTATGTGAAAACTACATGTGAAATCGCATCTTTGTAAAACCACAGCAATCTGACACTCACTACATGAGAACAGATTTCTCAGCAAATCAAAACTTATTTGGTTAAACTTATCAAACAATTTGGTCTACAAAATGAATCAAGGCTTTAATTTAGTGAAGATGTTTTTTTTTTTGTATTAAAACCTGAATAAATTTAGTTTAAGGATGAAATGTATAATGGTATAGATAAAGTTGACTACCCCATTAACCAACATTATTTCAAGGTTTCAAATCTTGAGATAATCATTGTCTATGGGATTTAAGACATGAGAAGCCTCTTGCTCAATAAACTTCAACTGTCCCTTCGTGAGGTGCAAGTAAACCATCCAATCTCCGGCGCCGTCGTCCTCCACCGGACTCGGCATTGGCATCACGTATCCGGTTCTGCTTCCCGGTGGGAGATGGTACGATCCAAAAACCGGTGAACCCCACCCGAAATCAATCCGAGTCACCGGAAAACTCTTCCCGGAGGAAACCACGAAAGCGGGTCCATCGTCGGATCCCGTACCGTAAATCCTTGATAGAACCGGTACCGGACGGCGAGTCTCAATCCAATTGATCAAGTTCAAGAAATGGTCTTTGCTCGTTGAACTCTCCAATAACCTGTGAACTTCGTCGGCCACCCAAGACAATGGCTTGTGGATCAAGTCGTTGATTCTTTGCTCACCAAATGGGACCGAGAGGACGTTCCCGAAGTAAGTGTTGTTTTCTTGCTCCATAAGTTTCTTCCTTCCGTCAACAACGATGCCAAGTTTCGAGTTCAAGCTCGGGAGTTTTGAATCGGTTACAGCGTGTTTAGCCAAGAGTTGCCATAAAAACGCGCTGAAAGACTCGAATTTCGTCCTCTTCCCATTGCTGGCCAGAGTTTGGAGCTCTTCCAAGACTTTTGCTTTGATGTAATAGATACGACTTGTGAGGACATTATCTGGATTGGTGGTTTCTTGTGGAAGGGGCAAGGACGTTACAGGCATGTACATCTGGTCTATTGATGAGTCGATGATCAGGGGTTGTCGTGGGTTTAGGACCGATCTCTCGATCAAAGGTACATACGAGATCGGTATATTAGATTGAGAAATCTCGGACCACGAAACGAGAAACATGTTCATGGAATACGCATCAGCTATACGGTGATCAAATGTGCATCCCACAACTAGGCTCCCACATTTCAATTCAGTTACCTATTCAGACAAATTAAAAACAAGAACAATGAGCAAATAAACGACTTGTTGTCTGAAGCTATTCAGCCAGGTTTTAAAAGTGTGCTAGAGATGCAAGTGCTTTGATTCCCAATTTAGTTCCTATAATTACATATTTTCCCCATAAAAATAAGCAAGTAATTAAACAAGTGTCATTTACTAAAATCACGCGACTTAAAAAAACTTTAAATAGGTTTGGATCTGAATTGGAGTGATTTTATTTCATATTCTTAAAATAAAAATATTTTGAAAATTTCTAGTAATCTCTAAAAGTTTCTGTCTACATAAATTATTTATTTCGAGGCAAATTATATAATTAAAAATGTTTTGAACAGCTTAGATTAACATATATGACATATAATGGAAGCCGGCTTTCCCGATTATTACCTGAATAGCAAAGACTCCATGTGTTTTCTTGGGAACAAACTTGGCAATACTTTGATAAGGATCATACAAGTTAAGACCATCTCCATTGGTACATACCCATATGGATTTCTTAAACATTTTTTAATATAAATTTTTCTTCTTTCTACTTTTAAGAACCCTTATATTTGATTTTAATTTTTGCTCCTCCATTGGTAGAACAAATGGGTTCTTAAAAAAAAAATTTAATATGTATCAAAAGTCTTATTGCGAGAAACTGTAAAGAATCGTACAAAAAAAAAAAAGAAACTGTAAAGAAGATTAGGAAATAGTATATGTCTCTGTGTTGTTCGTGGCGGCAATAGGTTCGGATGCTGTTGCATTTTGGGAGTCTTGGAGTAACTTCATTTGGTGCTTTGCGTGTTCTCTCTCGCATTGGCTCACACCAATGACGATGTCGAGCATTGTTCCGGTTCTGCCGAAGAACACGAGCGGACCTAGAGACTTGCGTTTGATGCCCACCAGGATTGCAACCAATGCGCCTAGGACTGAGAATACCCATGTCCCTAATGCACTGCACCAAAAAGTTTGAAACTTTTACACTTCATGATGTATTTGACTTCAGGAACAACAACACACTGTCATATATACTCCATAAACACGCTCGACTAAGATGAAAAATGTCATAGTTAAGCATGGTTGTATAATTTATAAACAAGTGAAAAATGACTAAGAGTGGCTACATAACTAATGACGACTCAAAGATAAAGCTATGAATCCTAGATCACAAGTGTCAATATCATAATCAAGAAACATACAATGAAACTGTGTTCCTCTATCTTTCTAATAACTAGCAAACAATCAGATTTTTCTTTGATGTAAGCATAAAGTAAGAAACTCACTTGGAAACGGAGCACTCCTCCAGGTGTTTCTTATTCTCTTGAGTTCCCATCTTTCATCAGTCAGTGAAAAAGCGATGCTCGGCTAAAGTTATCACCAGACAGACATTATCTTATATAAGTCAAGATAGGAACTCAAATGGACTTAGTGAAATGTAAGAGAACAAGAAATGGATAATGCAGATTCCATTTATCAATCAATCTCCTGGATATACTTTCTTAACACAAATGATAATTAGCTGCAGAAGCTGAAGTAATCCAAATTCTGTCGAGATAGATAAGATTAATTGGCTCACATACAATCCTAACTATAGTTTCATCCAAGATCCAAGATTTCTGGTAAAATTCAAGCAAACTGATTAAATGATTGATTGATTGATCTCTCTATAGAAATCCAGAAAATTGAGAGTTGAATCAAGACCAAAGTGCAAATTTCCCGGTGTATCCCCGGGAAAGTGGCATCTCCGCATGAAACTAGCAGCTGTCACCGGCGGAGAAAGAAGCAGATGAACGAGGAGGAGAGAAAGATCGTACCTGACCACCAACGACGGCAATGACGGGCAATGATTCCCAGAGAGTTGGGAGGGAGCTTCCCTCGCCGTTTGTGTCCCAAGAAAATCCGGTAGCTTTTCAAGAGGTGAAAAACAGTTCCAACATCAGAAACATTTCATAACACAATCGGGAAAACAGAGAAGAGAATCATGAGACACACTGATGTTTACCCAACAGATTTGATATCAGCCGGTACAAAATCTGCAATGCCGGTGTAACAAGTATACCCTGAATAACTAGCTTCACTTTTTGCTCACCCGACCAAGCCACAAGCAGAACCCAACTCAACGATTTTCTTGCCATCAAGAGAAAGATCCTTAGAATCAACATAATGTTCTAAGAACTTTCCTAGCACCACTCCACTGTCCCACATCACTGACCCGGTTACTCCAGGCGTGCTCTTCACATACACAACGAAACACCCGTCAGATTGTTTAAACAAGTCTCGCGATCAGTGCAAGAAGAATCAAATTCATTATTTTCTTTAATGTCATGCTGAAGTCACTTAAGCAGGCAAAATGTTTCACGAAAGTCACCAAAGCAAGCAAAATGTTTCACGAATCATCTTCTAACATACATCCGCATAAAAGTTTGATGGTATCCACAAGAGACAATTAAACAAACACATTATCTTCTACAGCTCCCCTCTTTCAATACATTGAAAGTGCTCAATATAGATTCGGAAAACCGCAAAATTGATCTTGATAAAAAAAAAACTAAAAATCCTAAAAATTTGATAGAAACAGAGAAGCTGAAGAGTTACCAGTGAACAAAGATTTTGGAGAATAGTGAGTGAGTTCCCACAAGCGTCAAGATGGAGCTCAAGAGAAGACTGAGAAACTAAGGCGTTGTGAGCAAAAGAAGTCGGCCAAATCCGAATCAGATTCCGATCCAGAACCACACTCCGACTCCGGAGCCGGAAACCCACCGACGGCTATCACATCTCCGCTGTAACCACTCATCCGTCGTGTCTCCTCCACTGTCTCTTCTCCTTCGCTTGCTTCCTCCGCCCCATTTTCCCAACTCCCACACGCGCTGCCGAATCAACTCTCTCGACCCCTTCGTCGTTGCCCTGATTTTCACTTCCATATGCATCGTCGGTTTCTTTAATCTAAACAGTGATTGACCAATCACAAATGGACACAATAGGGTTTTTTAATATTTCTGAAAATCCTTCACTAAGATACGTTTCTTACACTATTTCCATTTTAATGATTTGTTTTAATTTTTTTAACTTAAAAACTCTTCTTAACAAACCCTTAACATACCCGATGGAGATGCTCTAAGCTCTCGGAGCTCCACGTCAGCAGCGGCTTCCACGAATTCGACGCCGCCGTTGTTGCAGAGAATCTCAGACTCCCCGGTGGTAGGATTGACGACGAGCTCTCCGGCAAGGACATAGTAGGAGACGAGAGCTTTCGCCAAAGCCGTCTTGAGGGCATTATTGGTGAAGTTATAAGGAGGTTTCTTGTAGAAGAAGCAAACGTTGATGTTGACGGGAGGGAGAAGGAGGTCGAGGTTGGAGAGAGGGATTATACAGTCTTCTGGCAAGGGAAGAGGAGGAGGAGCCGCCGCGACGACGATATCGTTCCTCGTGGTGGTCACGTGGAAACCGCATGCTTTCGATCTAGTCATCGAGCAGCTGTGAGATCTAACTCTGTTCAGAAACTTCGAACCGTGGACTCGTGGAGAGAAGAAGGAGGAAGAAAAGGAAAATGAATTATCAGTCTTGGTTCTTTTTCATTCTTTTCTTCTTTTGAGTGAAGTTTATGTTGTTCTTTTGGAAAATTCCGAAATAAAAGTTTGTTTTTTTCTTTTCTTTTGGGACGTGGGAGCGAGAAAATTCTATCTACTGACGTGTCAGTATATTGTGGCTTAAAATTTAGATGTATTAAAAGGACAAAGTCAATTGTTTGAAAATAAAAAGTCTAACTTGGAAATAGGACCAGAGTATTGAATTTTACCAGGTCGTGTTTGTTGGGCGTTCTGAACATATTTATCTTTCAAAGTTGTTTGCTGCTAAACAAGAATTACCGTTACATGAACTTTGTCCTTTAAAAAACTGGTAAGAAGTTGACAAGTTGCTGACTTTGTCACATATCTCTACAAACATCAGCCGTGACTAAGATTGTATACGTGCCATGTCCAAAATTATTATAAATTGTGACACATTAACAATTTTTAATGGTTATGACTTATGATTAATGATTAGTTCTACATACAGTATATTTGAATTTGGAAACTCTGTTCTTCACTCAAGAAATACAGAGGAAGGAAACAAAAAAATGTCGATCTTTCTCTATTTTATCTGTTTTTTACCCATTTACTTGGCTTCCTTATTAATCTTCTCTAAACCCAATGTTCCCCCGGGGCCAAAAAAGCTTCCCATCATCGGAAACTTACACAACCTCAAAGGAATGCCTCACTTATGTCTTCGAAAACTATCCCAAAAGTACGGGCCAGTGATGCTTCTCTGGTCCGGGTTCGTGCCGATAGTGGTGATCACATCGAAAAAAGCAGCCGAGGAAGTCCTCAAGACACAATATATTGAGTGTTGTAGCCGACCAGACAGTCTCGACCAGAACGATCTCCTACAACTTCAAAGACATCGGCTTTGCGCCTTACGGTGAAGAATGGAGGGCGATGCGGAAGCTCGCGGTGGTCAAGCTCTTCAGCATGAAAAAGCTTTTGTCTTTCAGGTACATCAGAGAGGAATAAAATGACTTGTTGGTCAAGAAATTGTGTGAATCGGCTTCAACACGATCCCCAGTGAGAATCTGAAGTCTGAAGAAGAACCTTTTCACATTAGTCGCGAGTATTGTCTGTAGGCTTGCGTTCGGACAGAATCTCCACAAGTTACTCTTGAGCTTATTCCACTTCAGAAAATCCTTACCTAACCAGCTTTATTGCGATAAAAGGTTTTCTTCAGGACCCGTGTAAAGATTGCCAAATCAGAAATTTCTTGCAGCAATATTCATGCTTGCTCATACTTGTATTAGTGGAGTAAATTTAAAATTGACACGGGTCTCGTAAAATCAAAATGTTCGTGTTATCTGAATAAATAATTCAAACCGGTTTAAGGCAAACCGGATCTCCGGTTGTTGAAAAGCCACCGGTAAATTTTAAAATTCATATCGTCGCCTATGTCCCCCCCCCCCCAATGAGATATATCCCCTTCTCGTAGATTCGCCGCCGCTCAGAAACGGCAACGATGTTCCTTTCCCGCGTGAACGCCACGTGCTTCCAGCCACTCGTTGCTTCTCGCCTCTTCTCCGCCGCCGCTTCTCTCCTGCAATACTGCACGGAGAAGCCGCCGATCAAACCGTGGCCGCAGAGGCTATTCCCGAAGCAGTTGGTCTCCATGATCACCCAACAGCAGAACATCGATCTCGCTCTCCAGATATTCCTCTACGCCGGCAAATCACATCCCGGTTTTACTCATAACTACGATACATACCACTCCATCCTCTTCAAACTATCCCGTGCTCGTGCTTTCGATCCCGTGGAGTCCCTAATGGCAGAGCTTCGGAACTCCTACCCGCCGATTAGATGCGGCGAGAATCTTTTCATCGACTTGCTTCGAAACTACGGGCTCGCGGGTCGATACGAATCTTCTATGAGGATCTTCCTTCGGATCCCTGATTTCGGTGTGAAACGCTCCGTTCGATCGCTAAACACACTCTTAAACGTTCTAATCCAGAACAGGAGATTCGATTTGGTCCATGCCATGTTTAAGAACAGCAAGGAGTCTTTCGGCATCACGCCCAACATCTTCACCTGTAATCTACTCGTCAAGGCCCTCTGCAAGAAAAACGATATAGAAAGTGCATATAAAATGCTCGACGAAATTCCCGCGATGGGTTTGGTGCCGAATTTGGTGACTTACACAACGATTCTAGGCGGTTACGTTGCAAGAGGTGATATGGAAGCAGCCAAGAAGGTTTTGGAAGAGATGCTAGATCGTGGCTGGGATCCGGATGCGACCACTTACACTGTTCTCATGGATGGTTACTGTAAGTTAGGGAGATTCTCTGAGGCGGCTAAGTTGATGGATGAGATGGAAAAGAACGAGATTGAGCCAAATGAAGTAACATACGGAGTTATGATCAGAGCTTTATGCAAGGAGAAGAAATCCGGGGAAGCACGTAACATGTTCGATGAAATGCTTGACAGAAGTTTCATGCCGGATTCTTCCCTTTGCTGTAGAGTTATTGACGCGCTGTGTGAAGACCACAAGGTAGACGAAGCCTGTAGCCTGTGGAGGAAAATGTTGAAGAACAACTGTATGCCTGATAATGCTCTTCTCAGCACTCTCATCCATTGGCTCTGCAAAGATGGGAGATTATCAGAAGCGAGGGAATTGTTCGACGTGTTCGAGAAAGGCTCGATCCCCAGTCTCTTGACGTACAACACGCTGATTTCTGGAATGTGCGAGAAGGGAGAGTTGACAGAGGCGGGTCGATTATGGGACGACATGGTCGAGAGGAAATGCAAGCCGAATGCTTTTACGTATAACGTACTGATCGAAGGCTTGTCCAAGAACGGGAATGTCAAAGAAGGAGTCAGGGTTCTTGAAGAGATGCTGGAGAATGGTTGCTTTCCTAACAAAACAACGTTCTTGATATTGTTCGATGGGTTGCGGGAGTCAGGGAAAGAAGAGGATGCGATCAAGATCGTAACAATGGCTGTTATGAGCGGGAAAGTCGATAGAGAATCTTGGGAACTTTTCTTGAAGAAATTTGCAGGTGAAGTAGGTAAAGGGGTTGTGGTTCTTGAAGAGCTGTTGGATGAAACTTCTGTCTCTTGATCAAAGAACCAATACTCAATGCTCAAAAGGCTATCGATCTCCTGAAGGTATATCTATCTTACTCTTGACTTTGGTTTATTTATGATACACATTGGAAAGTGATGTCCCTCGAGACATTTAGATGAATCGCTTTACATATTAAGATACAATAAAGAAACAGTACAAACAGGGCCCAAGGCTCTTGTGAAGGGAAGAAACGCAGCGACTTGAAGCCGCTTATGATTGTGGTTCAAGCTATGCGACTGCTCTCTTGAAAACCAACTCAGATTAACTACCCCAAATGCAAGAAGCATACATTGATGGGGAAGATGGAGGCTTGCAAAGAAGAAGACATCTCAAAATTCTGCACAATGCGTCAGGGATTTGGTACTGTTTTTAATCTATTCCCTAAGCAAGAAGAACTTGACCAAATTATAGTAGCCCATTTTTTGTTTGTCCGTCCAGAAAATTGATTGCGTTTTATCATAATGTAGTATTTATTGATAATGTAGGATATGAATCCGATTGTAATAAGATGCCCACTTCGCTACGTACTACACTAAAAGTTTGAAAATTAGTAGACAATGGGTGTCTACATGTAACAAATGATTATGATGAGATTAATGAATTTTACCGGATTTTGCCGATAGTTGACAGCGATTTTTGGCGGATTTTTTTTTGTTTAACCCAAAAACACTAAAAACAGGTACAGTTCTGAAAGAAAAAGGCTCCAAATAATAACCATATAAGAGGAATAAATGGAATTAAAATGAATAAAAATAATAAATAATATATTTTTATATCTATTAATTTAATTTATTGATGAGAAAAAACCTTATTTATATATTTTTAATGTGTGAAAATATTAGAATAATGTTATTTGCATAACGGAAATAGTACTATTTTCCGGTAAACAGTACTAAATTTAAATTTAAATATTTGTTAAATATTGAGTTTTTTTTTTCTAACCGTATCCGTAAACAATAATACAAAATCTCGCGCAAAGTCCGGCTCGCCTATTAATAATTTAAAAAAAAAAAGAACAAGAAAAGAAAAGAAAAGAAACAGAGACACATCAAAATGTCTGCCTCACTATATACAAGTTTCCCTTCGTTTCGTCTCAGATCCCTCCTTCCTTTCTCCTCTTCCTCTTCCTCTTCCCTATTTGCCCCTCTCCGTCTTTCTCGTATCCGATCTCCGGCGAGGGCTCACCTGTCTTTTCGCGCTTTCTCAGCCGTCACAATGACTGACCTCAACGATGCCGGAATGGATGCTGTTCAGAGACGACTCATGTTTGAGGACGAGTGAGAAATTCGATTCCTTTTCTTCGATTTTGATTTGGGTTTAGTTTATTGAGGAACCGATGATACTCAGGGCTTATTACTTATTAAGCGAAATCGAGAGGAAATATTGAGAACTACAAGCAGCTATACGCAAAAATCTGTCTAGAAATGAGACAAAATTATGTTCGACGAATCTAAAATTGATCCAAAATCATGGAGAAAGCTTAAGCTGAGACTCTATGTCTCTTTTCCATTCATTAGATGATGTAGTGATATGTTTTGAGGAAGGTGTTGAGCTTTTAAATGTGTTAAATTTCTTATCATTGACACTGCCAATTTGATTCGAACGACCGGAAAAATGTGGGTTGGCTGCTTGATGTCGAAGATGATTTTCATGATGATGGATGAATCTTTTGATTTGATGCTTAATGCGAGTTTGATATAAATCTACCCAATCTCTCCTTCATAGCTGCTGTAACTCACATAGCAGCTTGAGCATTTGTTCAATTCATCAGTCTCCTTTTTTTTTTTTTTTTCTGCAGATGCATTCTCGTCGATGAAAATGATCGTGTTGTTGGCCATGACACTAAATATAACTGTAAGTGAGTTTGATTCTCCATTTAATCTCTTTGGGAAGAACGATGGTAACATTAGCTGCTTTGGATCCATTTCGTGTTTTTTTTTCATTGAAAGACATATGCTTGTCGCCGATGTGTCTTGGAATGTGTGGTTTAGTAAAATAAGTTTCGACCTAGTTGGAAGTTGCTTCTCAGAAAGTGTTTAATTTAGTTGATCCAGGATAATACCGACTCCTTATCAAATCTGCAGGTCATCTGATGGAAAAGATTGAAGCTGAGAATTTGCTTCACAGGGCATTCAGTGTGTTTTTATTCAACTCTAAATATGAGTTGCTTCTCCAGGTATTTGCTTATTGATCACCTTGATGTGAATATGACTCATTTCATTACCATTATTTTCAGATAAATATGCTCTCTATGACACTCTAAGTGCTCCAAGCAGCTTGGTCTAATGAATTTTGCATAGACAAGATAGCTTATGTTTGTATTGGGCATAGTAGTTATGTAGCGTCTGGAACCACACACACTTGTAGAGATAAAAAAAAAACACTGTAGCAAGGCAATGGATTGGGTCATAATCTAGATTCAAGGGATTTGAAAAGCACATAGCTTTAACAAATGATGGTTGCATTTATTTACCAACAGTTGGTTGGGTTTTGATCTGCTAGCTTCATATTATGTACCATGCCATTCTACTGAAATTCTCTTCTTCTCTTCCGGACAGCAAAGGTCAAAAACAAAGGTTACTTTCCCACTAGTGTGGACAAACACTTGTTGCAGCCATCCTCTTTACCGTGAATCTGAGCTTATTGAAGAGAATGTGCTTGGTATCTTACTGGGAAACGCTTAAGAGTAGTTCTTACTTTATGAAACATTTTGAAGCTTTAAAAAGAAAAGAAAAAATAAAAAAAAAATACCAAAAATTGACCTTTCCTCACCAGGTGTAAGAAATGCTGCACAAAGAAAGCTTCTCGATGAGCTCGGTATCGTAGCTGAAGATGTACCAGTCAATGAGTTCACTGCCTTGGGACGCATGCTTTACAAGGCACCTTCTGATGGAAAATGGGGCGAGCACGAACGTAAACAACCCCCATTCATTTCTCTTTTTTGACTATTTTTGATTCTACAGGCTTTGGTTATAGATCTGAGTGTCTCTTGTGGATTTTCTTGTAGTCGACTATCTACTTTTCATCGTGCGGGATGTGAAGCTTAAACCAAACCCAGATGAAGTGGCTGACATAAAGTATGTGAGCAGGGAAGAGCTCAAGGAGCTGGTGAAGAAAGCAGATGCTGGTGATGAAGCTGTGAAACTATCTCCATGGTTTAGATTGGTGGTTGACAATTTCTTGATGAAGTGGTGGGATCATGTTGAGAAAGGAACTCTCATTGAAGCTGCAGACATGAAAACCATTCACAAGCTCTAAATCTTTTTATAAAAAAAAGTTTTGGATCTTCCTCTTCTCATTTTCATATTTATTGTAATAAAAGATGAAACTCTATTGATTCCAGACAAAACTTGTGACAAGATCTCTTCCTGGCATTTGCAGGGATATGAAGGAAATTGTTTGCATCCAAACAAAATTTAAATCTTATTATTTTTTGAAATACAACATGTTGAAACAGACAGAAATAAAAGGAAGAAGACAGAACAAGAAATAAAAAGGTGGAGAACGTAAAATTAAAGACCACAAGATTGTCAAGTAATCTCATATGATTGATTCCTTGGCGGCTAACAAAAATAAAAGATTAATAAAATCTCATGATTCCTTTCTCTAAGCTTCACCACTACTATCTGTGATCTGATTTATACCAAAATTTCCTCTATTTTTCTTTCAAGAACTAAATTAACAATTTATTATGGAGAAGTGAGAGCAGCAAATTTTCGACTTTCATCTCCTTTTAAATAACACTGTAAAGAGTTTTTTTTTTTTGTTGCATCTGAATTTCGCCTGATCCAGGTAACGAGACTTGATCTACCTCCTTCTATACCCAGGTGGTAAATTTACAGAAACATATTCAAAAGTTTGTCTCTTTATCCTTGTGGGTTTGTTCGATTTTCCGTGAAATAGGAATAGATTCGGTGATCATACTCAAGCTATCGAAAATTCGATTACTTTTTAGATTCTTGCCTTGTGGGAGCGAAAGCGAATCGCCGATTAAGTGTAGTATTTATTCATATTTATTGTATTGTTAAATCATTTCATCAATTTTTGTCAGATTAGTTTTGATTGATTCACTCTCAAGTCTCAAATTTTGATCATTAGCAGGGAAAAGAAGAAGATGGCGTTTGTGACCACTGCGGAAGTTTGTGACGCGAAACAAGAGCTGATTCGGAGTGGTCAGCTCCGAGCTTTGCAACCCATTTTCCAGATTTACGGGCGTCGACAAATATTCTCAGGTCCAGCAGTTACTGTCAAAGTGTTTGAAGACAATGGCTTAATCCGTCAATTCCTCGAGGAGAAAGGTAATGGAATGATGATTCTTCTGTAAAAATCAAAGCTCAAATCTTGATTTGAGGGAGAAAGAGACTTGTGAAGATACACAATGATATGAACTTTGACATGATTTATGATTTAGTTGGGACTTTGCTTAGTCATTAGTGTGTAATCTATCATTTGCAAATTGATAGTTTTATGATGAAAAGGGTTATACTTTGAGAGAGCGAGGAAATGATTCAAAGTTCCTTGGACTAGTTCTTCATTCTTCGAGGGGTTTTCCCATTTGGGAACTTTTATAGATATTATTCAAGATCATCATCTCTTTTACTACTTTCCATATTCATTCACACACATCTAAGATTTTGTAAACGGTTTGGGATGTTATTAGGAAACGGTAGAGTTCTTGTGGTGGACGGTGGAGGGAGTCAACGATGTGCGATACTGGGAGGTAATCCAGTGGTTCAAGCACAGAACAACGGATGGGCGGGAATCGTTGTGAACGGATGCATCAGAGACGTCGATGAGATCAACGGTTGTGATATCGGAGTGAGAGCTTTGGCATCTCATCCGATAAAGGCGAGTAAGAAGGGACTCGGAGAACAAAGAGTTCCGGTTAATGTTGCAGGAACTCGGATTTGTGATGGGGAATGGGTTTATGCGGATACTGATGGCCTCCTTGTCTCTCAGATTGAGTTATCCGTTTAAGAAAAGGAAAAAAAAATGTTTGTCTTCTATTTTTTGTTGCATTTGATCATTTTCAAAAAAAATACACGAACTTGGTTTGTGAGTTTTTCTCTGTTCTTCTAAATCAAACATATGAATCTCGTTGCTTGATATATTGTTACATTATATGATTGAAAAGGAATTTACGTTTTTTTTACACAGTGAATCCAATTTGGTTCAGATCTGAACCAACTATTTCATTTGAAGATCGAAATGTTAGAATATATTGAGAGAGATGTGCTGTTCTTGAGATTTGGAATAAAACAACAATATTGTTTCTTTTTTATTCTTTATTAATCAAATCGTAGAAGAAGAAAAAGAAAAGGAGAGAGCATAATAATAATAATAATAACGTGATAGTACATTATTTATAAACAGTAACATGAACAAACAGAACCATAAGGAACAGGTTGACAACCGCCACCTTTGTTTTGGCTACAACCAGAAAGACACATCTGTTCGCATCTTAGATCAGCTTCTTGTGTATCGCATGTTCCAAATTGTTGCTGATTGCTGCAACACAATGAATCTATCTTGGTGCCAGACCACACAGTTTGTCTTGCTTCAGCACCTACAAAGACATATATATATATTTTAAAATCCATCTATCAATTTCTTGTGAATGCAAATATTTTTCCTAAGATGGTTTTGTAAAACTTGTCGTTTCAGAAAAAAAGTTTCTTGTTCCAAATGAATGCTACCAAATACTAACCTGAAAGTAAAATGGACAGAGCTACGAAGGCCAAAAGAATGAATTTTGAATCGACCATCTTTTTTTTTCTTTTTCTTTTCAACTCTTTACGATTCTTACTACGACTATAAAATGTGTACGCTGAAATGTGATATATATACACAAGTATTCACTTTGTTTGCTAAAAAGGAAATAGATAATCACGATCTTCAGAATTTATATATATATACACGAGATTGATTTGTTACTCAAAATGTGTAAATGAAAATTTAAATTTCCATTACTTTGGTATCAAAAACAAATATATAGATTGTATATAGGGAAATGTCATTAGTAAATTTACAGAAAAAACAAATTGAACAGGAAAGTAGTTTTTTTTTGTTCAACATTTGATTTTGGCGATGCATGAGAAGGTAAAAATTATGGTGCGGATTATTACTCCCTCTGTTTTTTATTAAGCGTCGTTTTAACATATTTTACACATATTAAGAAAACATTAAATTTTTCTGTTTTATCCTTTATTAAAACAACATTTTGTTTGATAGGAATAATTAATAAGCTGAAATGGCAGGGATAAAACTGGAAAATTTATAATAAATCTGCATTAAAATACGAGAACGACAATTATTTGTAAAAAAAAAAAATAAGTGTAGAACGATACTTAAATCAAACGGAAGGAGTATTTTTTTTTTTTTTTCTCGTGCTTTAAATATAAAAAACAATTAAAAAAACTTGTAATCCTTTGGTTGGGACTTGACCGGGTTTGAATTGGGATAGAACGATTTCTAAAGAAGAACATTTCCAATGAATATTGTTGGTTTATATGAAAAAACAATCTTGACCTAGCTCTCTCTCACTCACTCATAATTTCGACAATGGCGGCAACGATCTCCCTCGGAGGGAAAGGCTCTTCTCTGTCTTCTTCCTCCGTCTACAAGGTTTCCGCCGGCGTCTCTCAGTTGCGAATCGACTCTTCCGCGCACGACAGGTTATCCACCAAAAACCCTCAGATTTCCCAGAAGAGCTCCTTCGCTATCCCTCAATGCTTGACGATAGAGGAGGTTCGAGCTTCTTTGGCCGTCCTCGTAAACAAGCTTCTCCTATCATCTTCCTCTTCCTCTTCATCCACTATCCGTACGGATCTTCCGGTTAAGATATCGGAGAGTCTGAATCTGAAGGCGGAGGACTTTGATTTCTCCGAGATTGATTTGACTGAAGGAGAGTGTGCTGTGTTGGAGAAGTCTTGTGCTCCATTGATCGCCATATGTTCAGTTATCGACCACAAATCTTCGGTCCTTTCCCAGATTGTAGATGCGGTTGCTGCGTTGAGTTGCGAGGCTACAAAGGCTGATGTGACCTCGTTTAGCTCGTTAGATTCAGGAGACGGGTATGGGGACAAAGACGCCATCGCAGTTGCTGGTGATCTCAAGGTTTTGCTAAACGGGTCTAAACTTGTTGGGAAGAAAGAAGTCGAAGCGGTTTCGAAGATCCCGAGGATTCATGGAAGATTCCGTGATGTTGTGAAGAGTGTTCAAGCTGCTGTTAGGGTAGAACTGAATTCCAGTGTCAAAGGAGGCAAGTTTGGTTCGGGAAACTCAGGAACTGGTGAGGCTTTGGGAACAACATTGTCTGCTTTGTCAGTGGCGATCAAAAATATGGGAGAATGTTCGTTTGCTCGTGCCAAATTGTCTTTTGAGTCTATTGAAAACGAGGATCTGAGGAATGGTTTATCGAGTGTGTTCGAAAAAGGCTGTCTTGATTACGAGAGTCTGAAGAATGCTCACAAGGTAGCATACAATGCCCTCTTTGATGAAGACTACTGCAAATTTGCTCACTTTGTGAATGAGTCTCTTGGGATTTTGTATAGAATTGTTGGTTGGGAAGCTGTGGCTGCCTACTTTGCACTTCAAGGCGGAGAATTGTTCACTGAGAAGAGTGTTGATGCTATTGGGGATGAGCCCAAAACAGATAAAAAGAGTGATAAAAAGAAAAAGAATGAGAAAAAAGCAGTCTTGGGTAAAGGGACAAGCATACTTCTCCAGTTTATCAAAGACAGGTTGCTCGTTGAAGATACAGGCGCTGGTGATAAGGTTGAGACATTGAAGCAATGGGTGGAGAAAGTCTTGGGTCTTTTGAACCTCGAGGATCATGGTTTTGCTTGCTTCTTGGAGAAAGTAAAAGAGATCGTAGAAAGTAATGAAAACAGGAGACTCCCAAAGCTCCCAAAGGTAATTAAGATTTGCTTTTCTGATTTGTATCTTTCTTTAGGTAGCTAAACATAGGATCTATTGTTCATAGATTAGCGGCTATAGAAACATAGAACGTGACTAGTCTACTGTAGTTGGAGCAGTACCTTTGTTTCTAATGCAATCTTGTCGTGGATGCTTTTAATTGATCTCTAATCAAATTTCTTGGACTTACAATCTCTTTCTCATTTGTTTGATTCATGACAGGGTACTCGTGATTTTGCGAAAGAGCAAATGACAGTTCGAGAAAAAGCGTTTAAAATCATACAAGATGTTTTCAAGAGGCATGGTGCTACTGCCCTTGATACACCTGTTTTCGAATTGAGAGAGACGCTTATGGGGAAATACGGAGAAGACTCAAAGTTGATTTATGATATTGCTGACCAGGTAACTCATTTTGATTTCGGTAAAGTCAGTATGTGAAGAATTATAAATCTCAGAATATTGCTTATTATTTATGCGTGATACAGGGTGGAGAGCTCTGTTCTTTACGATATGATTTAACGGTTCCATTTGCACGCTATGTGGCTATGAATGGTATCGCATCATTCAAAAGATACCAAATAGCTAAAGTATACAGAAGGGATAATCCGTCTAAAGGACGATACAGGGAGTTTTATCAATGCGATCTCGATATTGCTGGTTTGTTTGAAAGGATGGGACCCGACTTTGAGATTGTAAAGATCATGACAGAAATGCTTGATGAACTACAAATTGGGGACTACGAGGTGAATTTCTTCTAATGTTTTCTTCTGAATAATATACTCTTGCTCTTATTACTGGAAAAAATAACCTCTTTGTATTGAATAGGTAAAACTGAGTCACAGGAAGCTACTTGACGGTATGCTGGAGATATGTGGAGTGCCACCGGAAAAATTCAGAACCATCTGTTCCAGTATCGACAAGTTAGACAAGCAATCATTTGAGCAAGTGAAGAAAGAAATGGTGAGAATCTTTTCTCAAGTCGTCGTCTATAGATTTCGTCGTTACTGTAAAACCACTCGTTTTTGGTCATCTGACTTGTGTATTTCATTAGGTGGAGGAGAAGGGTTTATCTCCGGAGACAGCAGACAGAATCGGCACTTTTGTTAAGGAAAGAGGACAACCAATGGAACTGCTGTCGAAACTCAGACAAGAAGGGAGCGAGCTTTTGACCAACGAGTCATCAAAAGAAGCACTTGAAGATTTGAGCATTATGTTTGAAGCGCTTGAAAGATCAAACTGCAGTAACAGAATAGTCTTTGATCTGAGTCTTGCGAGAGGTCTTGATTACTACACCGGCGTCATCTTTGAAGCCGTCTGCAAAGGAGCTGAGGTAAAATGTCCAATCACTTTTACTAGGTTTTAAGAAGATCACTCTTAAATAAAGTTGTGATATTTCTTAAGGTTGGATCGATCGGTGCTGGTGGGCGATACGATAACCTTATTGGAATGTTCGGGACACGGCCAGTCCCAGCAGTTGGTATGAGTCTCGGTATCGAGCGAGTTTTTAACATATTGGAAGAACTTCAAAAGCAACAAAAACAGGTACACACACTTGACCTGTAAAAGTGTATATGCTTCGATCTGTTATGGTTTTATAACTAAAACTAGAGTTGGTGTTACAAACAGGTGATTCGATCCACGGAGACGCAAGTTCTGGTTAGTATCATGGCGGATAATAAGCTAGCAGAAGCTGCGGGACTGGTAAGTCAGCTTTGGGCAGCTAAGATCAAAGCAGAGTACCTTGTGAGCAAAAGACGGACAAAGCATTTCGATCGCGCCACGGAATCTGGAATCCCTTGGATGGTGATAGTGGGCGAACGAGAACTCAATGAAGGAGTTGTTACATTGAAGAAGATCGTTAAAGGCAGTGAAGAGGAATATCAAGGAGTTCCAAGAGATAGTTTCGTCGACCAATTGTTGAAACTTCTCACTGCTTGAAACCCCAAAATTTGGTAATTTTCAACTCTTTTGTTCTTGTTATTTGCTATTGCCGGTTTATTCAAAAGCAGAATTTGATTCCGCTGAGCACACAAAAAAAACGAAGAATCTGAATACTATATTATATAAGTTTCCTGTGTCGTGGTGAAAGTTCTTCGACGAGGCTTGTTTCTTCTTTCCCTTAATCGTGATTTCATTACTTGTTCTTCGACTACTTCGATCTCTGAGTTTTCGCTCTCCACACCCGTTCTTGAGGCAATGTATGGGAACAAAAGCGGTCTAAAACACCATAGTAGCGTCATTAGAACAGCGAGGTATATGTACATTTAAGTCCAAACGCAAAGAGTCCATTTCCAGTTATAAGCCATTCGTTTGATCCAAGGCGGATTCGAGTTTATAACGATCTCGGCTTCATACAACTGAGGCAATATCCGAGTATGTGCACGGGGAATCAGAGTGGCTCTCACGGCTTTTGTCCTGGGCCATTTCTCTTGGTGCTTTAACGCATCGATTCTCATTGTCTGAGCTTCGTTTGCTATTCCGGCAACAAGTGGAACACTCATCACAAACGTTCGTGCAAGTCTTATGGGTTTGCTTCTGAACCGTAACATACAAGGTTGGCTTGATCTCGCGATTGTCTCCCCTTTCAACGATAAAAGCTCTACTTTCAACTGTGCCAAACAAAAAATATAAACACAAGAAAAAGGATCAAATTAACTTGAAAAATGCAATCAATTTTAAATGATCATGAAATTCATTATAACAGATAGAATTTTGGTTGAAATTTTAAAAGTTGTAGAACAATAGAATTCTTTTTATTACAATCATTAAACGTGATTGGGTTATTACATGTGATTTTGGTGATTCAATTACCAAGATAGCATGATTCCATAGAAACATTTGATTACTAATTAAGAATTTAGTTTTTTGCAACTAGGATTACTAATTAAGAATATAGTTTTACCTGAAATAACCCAATTCTTCGATTGAGATCAGATTCAGGCATCCAAAGAAGTAACGAAACATGAACCTTGTGACCAACAGGAACACCAAGCGGTCTCTTCCTCTTATCGAAGCTAAAAACCGCACTTGGGTTATCTTCAGTGTAATCGAAGAACAATCTCTCTCTCACGACCACAGGCTTTTCTACGTACAAACTCACAATCCCTACACCGACTACAACCGCCACGATCATCGCCGCCACCATCACCATCGACACGTGGCATGCACCCATTACCCCAAACCACGTCCTCCTAATTACCCGCGCCGCGCAGCCCTTTATCCGGTGGGGAGCGCTTTTAACGGCTTTTTCCGCCGCGGAGACCGTAGCGGCTGCGCGGCGGTATGAGCGGTAGAGGAGGAAGAGAGGCGAGGTTAGGACCACGAGTGCGTTGTAGATGAGATCGGCTTGGATGTCGACTAGAGCCATGAACCAGTCGGCTCGTAATGGCTCAGGGATTTTGAGGTCGATGTCTAGCTCTTCCATTGTTTGGTTTTTTTTTTTTTTTTTTTCTTGATTCTTTTTTTGGTTTTGTTTGGGGGATTCAAGATTCTCACGGTTTCTATTATGACATGCAATAGATAAAGGTCGCTGTCTTACAAAATTATATTTTTGATCTGCATGTGGAAATCGAAACGTGTTGGTTCGTGTTCTTGAGTAGTGCCACGTTGCTTCAATGAGATCATACTGAATGTACCAGAAGAGATTAGCTCCCAAGGAGAACAATTTTGTATGGGTAATTTATTTTATCCAGTTGTGTTGGATTTGGCTTTTATTTTTTGGTAAAATGGATTTGGAATTTAGTTAGGTTTTCAGCCTTTTTTTCTTTTTCTTTCTTAGATCACGAATATAAATTTTATGTCAACAAAAGTTCAAAAGATGCAGTTCGATAGTACGTAAATTATAAGTTTCTAATCAATTTTTTAAACAAAATAAAAAACTCTCTGAAGAAGTTAACCGTGATCCCGAGTTCTTCGACCTCCTCTTAATTTGGATTTGGATTTTTACAAATTAATGACACAAAACAGTACAAAAATTTGGATCCTATGAGTACACAAAACAGTAAAAACATTTAACGAAAAGAAAAAACAGTAAACGATTGGTATATACTTTCCACAATTACTTTGTGTTTCAGTTATCATTTATTCCTCTTTTTATAATTTTAAAAGTGAGAAAAAAAGGAATAAAGCTAGGGGATTGAACGAACGATTATGAGGCTATGAGCAAAAGGGGAGCAAAAGTCTTAATGTGCACCGTACCGTACCCTATAAAAGCCTTTGACAAATGAGGATAAATATTCTTTTTATTTTTTATTATTTATTTTTTTAATACTTTTCCCCTACTTTTAACGAGAGATAAATAATCTCGCATCGAACCTCTCGTCGCCCCCAAATCGTTATCTCTCAACTGAAGAAATTAGGGTTAGGGTTTTCACCTCCCCCACAAATTCGATTTCTCATCTCTCGTAGCCGCCACAATCGACGATGACAGGCAAGGCGAAGCCGAAGAAGCACACGGCGAAGGAGCTCCAGGCGAAAGCCGATGCGGCGTTAACCAACAGAGGCGGAGGAAGGGCGGGGCTCGCTGACAGGACCGGTAAGGAGAAAGGCGGCCACGCTAAGTACGAGTGTCCTCACTGCAAGATCACTGCACCGGATCTAAAGACGATGCAGATCCATCACGAATCGAAGCATCCTAAGATGCCTTACGAGGAGCCGAAGAATCTCCACGAGGCTCTGGCTGCGCCTGAATCGTCCAAACCCAAACCCGGGATCAGAGGAAGCCTGAAGAAGTGATTTGGGTTGTGTGTTTTAATTTGGGGGGATTTGTATCGAATTCCTTATGAAAAAATTGTCGTCTTTTTCTATGGGTTTCTTCAAGTTGTTGATGTGATAATATAAACTGCAATGATGCTATGATATAAAGTAACTGGTATCTCTCTGATGATATCTCTTCTTATGATTCTTGTTTCTGGATACTTTAATTCTCTCTTTAGGTTGAATTTGGTGAAATTAGTTTTGGTTTTGGTTCTTTGATTTCAATCCATCTGTTTATATATGCAAGCTCTGATCTTAAAAGTTCATCTCTTTTTCTGATCATACATGTTAGTTAAGCCAATTCTTTTGATTAAATCTGTGAGGATTTGAGTAGGATTGAAAGTTTACGCAAATGATGTGAAACCAAACAAAGGATTAGTACTTTGATTTGATGTCTGAAAAACATTTCGTGTCTCGTGTTCATTGCTGAAATTTGCCTTTGCGTTATTGACTTCAAGCTTTCAAAGCATCTACACAAGTTAAGACGCATTCTGTTTGTTTTTTCATTTAAAAAAAAAAGAAGAATGATTCTTCTCCTTCAGTGTGCTGTGCACCTTCAAGATGCACATGTTTGTTTTTTATTCCAAATCAAAATGAAAATGGACTTGATTACATATTATGTAATCTTTCGACGACTTAGTAATCAGATTCATTACTTTGTAGGCTTTTGTGTTTGTCTATTGTTAATGGTTGAGTTACTTGTAAGAAGAAATGCAAATTTTACTCGATTGTGGCAAAATCTCCATTAGATTAAAGAACTGGTATTTGGGATTCACCTCTCTAAAATAGAGTTGACCAGTAGTCGATATATTGATTGTGAAGAACATCTTTCTAGTTGTTTATAATGATGTTAATGATTAATTATCAACCTATTGAAATTTGAGAATGGTAGAGGCCCAAGAAACCGATGACATAGTATTAAAGCATAAACTGATCATGGGTCTATACTTTTTAAGGCCCACAAAAAAGTGAAACAAGGCCACGGGAAAAAAGTATCTTTGAGAGTGTAAATTGACTTATCGAAGAATCACATATTTTAACTAAACAAAAGCGACATGTGTTGTTAGTTTCGTCTTTCTAGTGAACAATAAAGAATCCATCTGTAAAGAACAAAAAAAGAGACCAAATAAAATCCTCTGTTTTTTAAGGTTTTCAAAACTATCCTAAACCCAAAAGAATCATCATCATCATCATCATCACGAGAAATGTAAAGAATCAAAATCTAGAAAGAGAGAAAAAATATAATCCGATTTCACACTTCTTTTCACCCTTTGGTGGCTTGAGGCTTTTGCTGTTCTTGGACAACATTCTCTTCTTGATACAGCAACTTTCTCCTCTTGAGACCATAACCATTGTACTGATAGATAATGCTGTATAGACATTGCCTCAACCTGAGCACGTCGAAATCCTCTATGAACCTTAAATCTCTCTGTCTCCATTTCAAACCAGCACACTTCTGGTATTCCTCGAGAACCGATGATAAGCACCAGTTTTGAACTTTCCTCAAGCATCCCACAAGACAACCTGTCCTATGCTGCAGTTAGCCAACAAATGCAGAAAACGTAGACTCAATCCGTCAACTCAACCCCAAATCTTATGAAACCGGAGAAGGGTTTTGTTTCGTTGGGTTACCTTTCCGCGCTTACAGTGGATGAGAATCGGATGATTTCTAACATCTGTGAGCAAACAAACAGAAGAACTAATGAGACAGGTAAAGGAGAAGCTAATAAGACATCAAAGGGTCTCTCTTTGATTCCTTACCAACAAGGACTCTAAGAGCACTCAAGACTGTATCCTTTGGCATAGGAGTTGGAGGGTCCTATTTGCGTAAAACAATCCAACAAACTCAAAAATCGAAAAGACATAACCATGATTCAAAGATGCTATATAAGCCAGTAACAGACTAAAAACACCAACAAGAAAGTGTGTGATATTTTCCTGATTATGCAAATCAAGAACATAACCATGATTATAAATAAGCTATAAGCCAACAACAGACTACAGACAGGAACAAGAGAGTGGTCTTATATGTTCCTGAAGAACTCGAAAGATCCTATACAACAATCCAAACTCAGAATTACAGAAAGTAAAGGAGCTCAAAAGATTCAATTCAAAAAGTTAAAGAAGGGAATAAAACACCTAGAAAGGAACGAAACCATACCGTTTTGCCTTCGATTCCAAATTGGAAGAGCTTAATGTGGTTGGATTCAAGAGACTTGAGATTCTCCTCAGGGTACGGTTCAGGACACAGATAACTGTTTCCAGAAAACCCAACAAAGAAAACTCGTTTTGTAATCAAATCATTCTGCGGGTCAATTTCAATGACAACAAATTTATTATCCATAACAAAATTATTCTCCAATTAAGAATTAAAATAAAAATAAAAATGGAAGCCATGAGAGTGAAAGTGGTAATTAAGGAAAATAAACAACGACAACGATGCGCGACTCAATAAATTCCTCAGGAGATTCAGAATCAATAGTAAAAGAGAATCTTACATGATGGATTTAAGATTCAGGGTTGATAAGAAACCGAAATTCTCAAGCTGAGGAAACCCAGATCGGTAAATTCCGTCTTCGACCATCGAGAAATTCGGCGGCGGGATCAAAAGCTCGCCGTCGTTATCATCCACGATTAAACCCATCGATTTCAGTTACGTCTCTGAATCGAATCTAACAATGTTTCTCTCTCCCTCCGTCTCTCGATTGGGAGACAGAAAATACGAGAAAGAAAGGGATAGAGAGAGAGAGAGCAAAACCCCCAAAAATCTAGAGAGAGAGAGAGAGAAATCGATATAGATTGAACGAGAAGAAAAAAAAAAAAAACCTTTTTTTAAGGATTAATGGGATAATCACCAAGTGGGTTTTAATTTAATCTTTAGAAGGAGACAAAGATTGACAGAGATTTAGGAGTTTAATTTGGTACATTATCTTCGGATTTGGTGGGAAAAAAGGTTAAGCTAATAAAATAACTTAAAAACCGCCATTAGGGACTGTGAGGTTTCGGATTTGGTTTTAGGGAATGTTTTCTCTCTGATCTCCCAGATTATGACACGTGTCACATCCTTCGCCGTCGTTAGCTGATTGGAAAATTCCTACGAATCTATTTGACTGAGAGTTCTATTTTTAGAATTTTCTTTTTTGTTAATTTTTTTTTTCTTCCCCGTAACATCGAAGTTCGTTTAAGGCCCCACAAGTCATTGTGTTAGTTTAGAATTTACCCAACTGTTTCTAGAAGTTAATTTGGCTTAAACTTTAGTATTTCTTTGTTAAAATGATACTCCTGACTCCTACTTACCGGTTAAATTTATAGTTATGATCTGGCATTTTAACCGGATCCGAAGAACCGAACCGAACTGAACCGAACTAAAAGATACCGAACCGAATTGGAACTAACGTAATAATTTGATTGGATCCTACATTCTATATCCGAAGAACCGGACACGAACCTGCACCGAACCGAGAATTGAATGGGTATCCGAAATATCTGAAATACAATTATATACCTAAAAATATTATTTATAGTTTTTTTTTTTAACAACTTCAGTTCTTAAATATAGTTAAACTCGAATAACTAAAATATTTAAAATTATAATTATAAATCAAATATATTAGATAATTTTAAACTAAAATAATCAAAATATCAAAAAATCTTTAGTTATATTTGTTAAAATAATTTTTTTTTTTCTGTGCAAAATTCAACCAAATAACTGAAATATATAAAATATTTGAGTTTTTGTAAAAAATATTTAAATAAATTTTGAGTGATTCGGATATCCGGAACCGACCCGAACCCGATTAGAAACGACCCGTACCCGATCCAAAAATTATAAATATCTGAATGGATCTCATCCCTCTATATCCGAAGACCCGATACCCGAAAGACCTGATCCAATTGTATCCGAATAATCCGAACGCCCACCCCTAGTTATGACTTATGACAAAGACAAACTATTTAAGAGGAACTGGTGTGATCTATAAAAATATATTATATTAGTCGCTTGTAAAATATTTCAAGCTTTCTTAAATATCTTGTTAGAAATTTTTCAAAATCATCTTAACAACGATTAACATACAAAACCACGTTACATATATGCTCCAAGAACGGTCTATATATCATACATTATCTCATAGATTAGATTCCCCATATCCATATGTATCAAAATATGTCTAGATTTGTAAGCAAAAACATAAAATAAATTTAAATAGAGGGAATGAATTATAGAGTTGGTTCAAGATGAGGATTAACATCTTGTTTTGTAGCAGCAGCGGCTGCAAGCAATTCCGGCGGTATGAGATCATCCCATCCTTTATCGGGACCTGAAACCGCGTTTAAACCGCTTTCCCAACCGATGTGCGTTACGTGTTTTACGTTTGTCGGAACTCCTATCTCCATTCCTGGTGTCTCGCCATCTTCATTCTCTTCTTCTTCTTCTTTGTACGCTACAATATTCATATCGATACGTTATAAATTTACGTTTTAGTATTATTAGAAAAATGTACTAGTATGTATATGAAGCAAAAACTTATAGAAGTGGGTCTAGTTAAGTGTTAATTTTGACAATACGTTTCCTTTTAATGGTACTATTGCGTTTAATATCGATAAATGACAAACATTAGATAATTTTACCAAAGAGTTGAGAAATGGTCTTGAAGCTCTTGAAAAGCCGGTTAATACCGGTAGAAATCTCCGGTTTAGTAACGGCCAGGAACTTGAATACATTCTTCATGTTTTCTTCTTCCTCTTGGTCGCGGATCCCTTTTGAATACACATCAAGATATCACATGAGATATCGATTCAATACATACATATATATATATGTATATAGAAAGAGAGAGACAGAGAGAGAGAGAGAGAACCTTGAGGAGAGTGATGATGATGGGGCTTAGAGAGAGGAGATAAAACGGCAACACTAGAGTCGGAGATACATCCGACGGAAAAAGGAAGCACCACAAGTCTCTCCATTCTATCTCTCATTTTCGTACCAAGCCTTTCCTTTTACAATACTTATATTTATATATAAAGAGTATGTGTGTATATGGATGTATACTATGAAAATGACAACCCACCAAATGTTTTAATGTATTTGTTTTTTGTTTTAGTTTGTAATCTTTGTTAGAATAGAATTTGGTGGTGGTCGTGTGTTATGTGTTTTTCTGACTTCGTTGTGAAGTTACAATGATGTTTACGTGTGTATATGAAGTTGCGGTTCGCTAGAGAAGAAAGTGATAGATTTATTTTTTTGTTTTTGTTTTGGGAGCTCAACTACTGTTTGGTAGACTGTTTTCTTTGGTGACGTAGCATTCGCACTTCGTATCTGATATTTAAAAAACTAGAACGCGTGTAGATTTTTCTCAAAACTTTCTTAATTTCGTTGGTTATGTGTTACATTTAGTTTCTTAGACCCGATATGATCTCAGTCTGAGCAATCGAAAATCTATCTAGATTCAGTTATAATATAATAACATTTTTATACCGTTGATCTTCCCCAAAATTAGTCAACTATATAGTTCGAATCTCGATTTATCTTACACATATGTTCATTGCAAAAACAATATACTTTTCACTATGTTGTTTTTGTTTTCGTTTTTCAATGTTCTCTAGAGAATACTGTAGTTAATTTTAGATGGAATAATGAATATTCAGGAACTCTATAATGTAATCATGTCTTAAATGATTAGAATGTACATTAATTGTTACATCCCCTTGAAATCAAAGCAATCTATTATTGAATTTTTTGAACAACTTCTTTTGCAAAATATAATCATCAAATTCAAATGATATGATGCCAATGCCTTCTTTATCTTTTCTTATTTTTCTGGCTATATATTTTTCGTCGCCTATTCAACAATTTGATACCACTATTAATTGACCATTTATCATGAATAAAATACATATAGTTGAAACTTTAATTATATGCTATATAGTACAAGTGTACAACTAGCCAACACAATATATGTATATACATTTTTGTTTTGTTTTGCTAAGACCATTACAATAAGCAAATCTAGAATTGTACTTCAAACATTCACACTTCCTAGATTCACTCATTCCACATTTCATCTACTACATAACACATCTCATTAGGTCGAGGTATTAGAAGATTTTATCAAATTTACGAGTTTTATATTATTTACTAGTTAAATATACAATTCAAATTTTGACAAAATATACAATATTAAAAATACATTTTTATTTGATTATTTTTGTATAACCCGGAATTTATAAACTTGTAACGTTGATTTCTAAGCTAATAAAATTATTATAGCTTACATATTTAATAATAACATGGAAAAAAATGGTTAGATAACAAATTGTAAACATTTTCTTCCTAACATATAGTATTCAAGATATATACATAAAAACTTGTTTGAGTATCATATATCTAATAAGAAATGCAGACATATGTATATTAGATTTATATGACAATTGGGATGTTTCAAAACAAAAATTGAAACCTTTTTTTCATGTTGCAAATATGTTTTCAAAGATGACTTTCTTAATCATCAACTTTAGAGAAAAACTCTTGAAAAGATTCAATCTTGATGAGAAGAAATGTGTTCTTCTTCCTCTGGTTCGATCCGATGCAAAGACGACCCACCACTTTCTTCGTCTGCATCATCATCTGAATAAACACTTTGGACTTTAGATTTTGAGCTATGAATGTGCTCAAGCTGAGTTTCATGATTCTCCTCCTCGTCATCCTCGTCATCATCTGAATAAACACTTTGGACTTCAGATTTTGAGCTATGAATGTGCTCAAGCTGAGTTTTATGATTCCCCTCCTCGTCATCCTCATCATCATCATCTGAATAAACACTTTGGACTTCAGATTTTGAGCTTTGAATGTGCTCAAGATGAGTTTCATGATTCTGCTCCTCGTCATCCTCATCATCATCTGAATAAACATTTCGGATTTCAGATTTTGAGCTATGAATGTGCTGAAGCTGAGTTTCATGATTCTCCTCCTCGTCATCCTCATCATCATCATCATGAGCAAGACTATTGATTCGCCTGCTTGTGTTCATCGGCGAATCATCAGGATCCCTATCGTTGTCGTATCCGAAAGAAGTCAATTCTTCGTTTGATTTACAACTGCTTTTACTGCTTAGCTTATCGTCATTTTCTTCCTCAGAGCTATAACTGTACTTTATCTTCAAGCTCTGTGCAGTTGCGTTAGTTTCATTAATGGACCTTCTTCTTTCGCTTCCAGAGTCAGAGGAGCTGCTAGAGCTTACGAGTTTCTCTAACCGAGAATGTTCCTCTTCTTGACCCTTTTCTGAGTTTGAATCAGACTCATCATCTGAACTTGTTGCGGGTTTTTCCTCCTCTTGCTTCTTCTTCGTACTTCTTCTTAATTCTTCTTCTTCATCTTCGTCTTCTGAGTCTGATGAAACACTGGATGCGCACTCTTCCTCTTTCCGAGGAAGAGAAAAAGGAGTCACAGAGCAAGAACCGTGTCTGCTTAAAGCAATCGACATACTCTTGTCCCTGAAGGATAAAATTGGAACCGCGGTTGGAATACCGTCTTCCGTGGACATGGAAAGGAAGCTAAGCGCAACCATTACATCGCTTATCAAAGGACGAGCAGTTGGTTCCTCTTGTAGACACATTGATGTTATTGCCACTGCTTGATTCAACCCTCTCTCTGAGAAATTCTTCCTCAAGAGAGGATCTGCCATATCCGGGTATCTTTTCGGGTCTCTAAATATCGGTTGTGCCTGCGCAAAACCCAAGAAAGATTATCATAAAAAAGATGCCAACTTGATGGTTCAAAAAACAAGGAAGAGCTAATGGGGTATTACCCAAGCAACAAGATTTTGTTCGTCGTTAGGTTTAGTGGTGTCAACAGCTCTTCTACCGGTGATGAGTTCGAGCAACACAACTCCAAAGCTATAGACATCTGATTTGACAGTGAGTTCGTCCCCTCGAGTGTACTCTGGCGCGGAGTAGCCATAAGTGTCCATGGCCCGGGAATTAAGAAACAAGCTATCACCTGTCCCTGGCTCAAGGTTATGCAAACCAAAATCACAAAGCTTAGGGTAAAACTCATCATCTAACAAGATGTTTGAAGCTTTCAAATCTCGGTATATCACCGGCGGATTCACTTTATCGTGCAAGTAATCCAATCCTTGCGCTGCTCCAAACGCAATCTTCATCCTCGTTATCCAATCCATCGGCTTCTTCTGGCTTGGCTTTTGCTCTGCATATCAAGTCCATTATTATGATCAGCCTCCAAACAAAGCCTAAAGTCACTCTCTCCTTTAATACACTTATGTTTAAGTGAAAATGTTTTTGAAAGCTCAAAATAAACTACCGTAAAGATGGTCTTGAAGGGAACCTCCAGAGACATATTCAAAGACTAAAAGCCGTTGATCTCCATCAGCGCAGTATCCTATAAGCTTAACGAGATTCGGGTGTTCGAGTTTAGCCAATGACAAGACTTCAGCTTGAAACTCTTTGTTGCCATGTAGTCCATGTTTGTCGAACTGCTTTACAGCTACCAACTACACTCGCAAAGCATTAGAATAAAACTTAAAACGAAAATCGCCCAAAAAAAACTTCTGATTCATTGTGAAGTTATCAAAAATGTATCCAAAGTTGTGAACTTTGGGGAGGATTTTTGATAACAGACCTGGCCAGTAGATTGAAGGGTTCCTTTGTAAACTCTACCGAATCCACCTTCTCCTAAAAGACATTCTTGCCGGAAATTCTTCGTCGCCGTCGCTAATTCTCGGAAATTAAACGTTTTAACCGTTGTTTGCTCTGTTTCTCTTTCTTCTATATGTTTCGTCGTCGCCACTGAAACCAAACAAAACCGATCGAATCAATCCAAGAGAATGGGATTTTCAAACTCCAAAGTCGCGGGATAAATAAAAAGCTAACATCTTTTTAAATCTGTAAAATCGGACGGCTTTCAAGTTATGATTTACCAGGTGGTCTGAATTCGTGTTCATCGTTTTCGTTGGTCTCGTTCTTATTAGAAGAGTTTCTGTTCTTTTGTGAAGTGAAACACGGGAAACAATTCATGATGTTCCGTTAAAAAAAGAAAATCTAAAAGCCTAATAACAACAAAAATTGATTTAACAATGTCGGGGTCCTTCAAGAGATTGAAGGACCCACGTTAAAGGGCAAGAAATTTTGGGAGATTGTAATGAAAATAAAACAGAGGAAGAAATCGAAAGGTGAGAAAGAGGAAGAAAGAGGAAAAATTGAAGCCAATCAGAATACAGATGAACAATTAAATTCTCCGATGAACCATGCGAGAAGAAGGGGAACAAGTTTCGGTTTTTTTTTTTTTTTTTTTTTTTTTACAAATTCTATTTTTTTTTTTTTCAATTTTTTTTAAATCCCTAAAGCATGGAGAGCCATTCTTTTCACCATTTTTTTATATCTACTAATTTTAAATTTTTTTTTAGTTTTGCAATAAA
>JAHZTW010000001.1:178543060-178636349 GCA_020283515.1 Alliaria petiolata
TTTTTTTTTTTTTGAACACTATTTGTTACATTTGTTGGATCGAAGTTATCTATTAATTTGTTCGGATCTTTACATAAACATTTTTTGGAATCAGTCTAAAGCACCAACAAATAAAAGAAAGGAGTTTAAACTATCAAGTGAGTGAATTTTAGACAAAATGTATACATTTTCAGAAAAAGAAAGGAGTTTTATTAGAAAAACATTTATACCATAGATGAGACAGATTTTATAGATGTGACCTTCATACATATTTATTTCTTAATTGATAAGACAAAAACTGTAACAAATTAACTAAACATTTGATTTTTTTTTCTTGGCATCACTTAACATAATTTGTTAGGTTTTAGATACGCTACAAAAAACAATAGAGATAAATAATACTTTTGAACATCATTATGAACCTTACCTCTTTTATATTTTGTCAACAAATACTATATGAAAAATTAATGTTACATCTACACCATTTAAAACTAGACACGCGGACGAATCTTTAGTTTAACCTTCCACTTTCCCATCTCTTCCGAGTTTCATTTCTCGTGTCGCCGTCTGCAATTTCTCCACGCTGAAAAACCTAGCGGCTTTAAATTATGGTGGCTTAACGCCGAGTTTCGTCGCCGAGTTCGGTCACCAAGTCCCAAACTGCGTAACGAACGTGATTCGGTCGCTGTGTCTGCCCGAGCGGCACCCAAACGAAGATCCCCATTAAGTTTTCCAATTTCTGGGAATGAAGGTGGTTTTAGCTTTGCTGTGTGTTAATTTCCTTTTAATCAATCCTCGTAATTCTTTGTCTGGGATCTTTGGAATGTTATTGATTCGAAAATGGGTCTCTTTTGATGTCCTAAAGAATGATCTTTTTGTTAATTGAGCTTATGATCCAAGCATGGAATTAGGGTTTTGTGTGTTCCGATAAAGTTGTACTCTGAGATTCTACCTCCTTTTGTATGTCCTAGTAGGTGATGGCAAGTGTTTGGCATTGAAATCGAGAAGACGAAGAAACCCTTTTCAGATGCAATGCCTAATGGCTGATGGAGCTTTAATTACTCTAGATTCCGACGATATTCTGACAGCAGAACATACTTTAGCAGTCGGTAGAGAGTTTCCCGATGTGGAAACTTGCAGAAGAACTGTGAAAGATTTGGCTATAGCTCTGCATTTTGATCTCCGTATCGTGAAATCAGACCGTAGTCGATTCATAGCCAAATGCTCCAAAGAAGGTTGTCCGTGGCGTATCCATGCCGCGAAATGCCCCGGCGTCTCGACATTTTCGGTGAGGACGCTTAATGGTGAGCATACATGTGAAGGTGTCCGTGATCTCCATCACCAGCAAGCATCGGTTGGCTGGGTCGCTAGATCGGTAGAGGCGAGGATTAGAGATAATCCTCAGTACAAACCGAAGGAGATACTGCAGGATATACGCGACGAGCACGGGGTCGCGGTTTCTTATATGCAGGCTTGGCGCGGGAAAGAGCGGAGTATGGCTGCGCTTCACGGGACTTACGAGGAAGGGTATCGGTTTCTTGCTGCATATTGTGAGCAGGTAAAGCTAGTCAATCCCGGGAGCTTCGCATCTGTTTCTGCCTCGGGGCCGGATAATTGTTTCCAGCGGTTGTTTGTTGCGTATCGAGCTTGTATCTCCGGGTTTTTCAGTGCCTGTAGGCCTCTTCTTGAATTAGATAGAGCACACCTCAAGGGGAAGTACTTGGGTGCGATCCTCTGCGCTGCGGCTGTTGATGCGGATGACGGTTTGTTTCCTCTGGCCATCGCGGTTGTCGATACCGAGAGCGATGAAAACTGGTCGTGGTTTCTCTCGGAGCTGAGGAAGCTTCTCGGGATGAACACCGATAGCATGCCAAGGCTCACCATACTTTCGGAGAGACAGATCGGAATCGTGGAAGCTGTGGAAACTCATTTCCCGACTGCATTCCATGGGTTTTGTCTCCGTTACGTGAGCGAGAACTTCCGGGATACATTCAAGAACACAAAGCTCGTTAATATCTTCTGGAATGCGGTTTACGCGCTCACTGCAGCGGAATTCGAATCCAAGATAAACGAAATGGCTGAGATATCGCAAGATGTGGTTCAGTGGTTCGAGCTCTTCCCTCCGCATCTCTGGGCTGTAGCGTATTTCCAAGGCGTGCGGTACGGACATTTCGGTTTAGGGATCACAGAGGTGTTATACAACTGGGCTCTCGAATGCCATGAGCTCCCAATCATACAGATGATGGAACACATCCGCCATCAGATATCGTCTTGGTTCGATTCCCGCCGTGATATGAGCATGAGATGGAACTCGATACTCGTGCCTTCCGCCGAGAGACGGATTACAGAAGCTGTTTCAGATGCGCGGTGTTACCAAGTGCTGCGCGCCAACGAGGTCGAGTTTGAGATTGTGTCGACGGAGAGAACAAACATCGTGGACATACGCACACGGGTTTGCTCGTGCCGGCGCTGGCAGCTGTACGGATTACCGTGTGCTCACGCGGCCGCGGCGCTGATCTCGTGCGGTCGGAACGTGCATATGTTTGCGGAACCGTGTTTCACTGTGGCGGGCTATCAGCAGACGTATTCGCAGATGATTGGGGAGGTTCCGGATAGAAGCTTGTGGAAGGACGAAGGAGAAGAGGCTGGAGGAGGAGGAAGCTTGAGGATAAGACCGCCGAAAACGAGGAGACCGCCGGGTAGACCGAAGAAGAAAGTGGTTCGAGTTGAGAATTTGAAGAGACCGAAGAGAATTGTGCAATGTGGAAGGTGCCATTTACTTGGACATTCTCAGAAGAAATGCACACAGCCCATTTGATGAACCTTTCACTGCTTTTTCTTTTTATAACTTTCTTCTCTTCTTCTTCTTCTTCTTCTTCTTCTTCTTCTTAGTCCTCGTTTTTGATGTAACTTGTAATGTTTAAGTTCCGTCTGCCTTTTTTAGAGACTTGTCTTCAATGGAGAAAAGAGTTGATGTTTGTCCCTAACCGTGTTTTGAGTATGTTAATTGATCCACTACTTCATCTGGTTTCTGCTTTAGACGTAGTTAAATTAAATCGAATAATAACTGTCGGTATTTGAGGTTAGAGAAGGGTTTTAAGTAATTTCGAGTATTAATAATTGATCCATTGTTGATTTTTTAATGTATTTTCTTCATCTTGATCTGGCTATGGTTTAGGAGTGTGAAAATACTAAACTAGACCCTGAATTTTTGTTAGGATAGGTTTGGTATTTGAGGTTCGATACTGGTTTGACTTTTGAGTATAATAAATTATCCGGTTCTTGATCTGCCTTTTAGTTTAGAAGGCATTATATTGAAAGTGAATTTTGTTCGGTTTGGTTTGGTATACGAAGTTCGATCCGGATCTAGTTTAGTACTATTTCAATAAACCAATAAAATAGATCATTATCACGGTGTGGATTGATGAGGTTTACTGCCGTCAAACCAAACCGAAACCGAAACCCTGAAATTAAAATCATAAAACTAATCCCAAATTCAGACCGATCGGTTAGATTCGGTTTTGGGTTTTGATTCATTAGAATCGAGTCTTTTTGACACTTCGACGCGACACGCACGATCGAAGAGGAAATTGCGGGACGCAGCAGCAAATGCGCGAGACGTTTTGGACCATTTCTACAGAAACGTGATAAATCTAATGCCTACCCACGATTTGTGTACATCCCTCTGAAAAAAGAAGAAAAGACCTCGGATCTTCTGCATTCTCTCCAAAGCTCGAGTCAGGTCCGTCTCTCACAAACGAAAACATTTTTCCTGTCTCTTGATTCGCTTTTCTCGTCGATTTATTATTTAACTTCTGGGTATTGCTTTGTTGATCTGCAAATTCGTTTATTCTTTCTGGATATCGCTCGATTCCTAATTTGAACGAAATGTGATGCTTCTTGTTCTGTGTGGTATAGACGAGATGATTCTGTTGTTCCGATGATAGCAGGATCTTAGTAGATGTAATGGGTTTTCAATTATAATGTTTCACTTGTTGATCTCAATCGATCGCATTTTTTTCTTTTACCGTAACAATATTCATGCGATCGTGAGTTGACTGAGAAGTAGATCTCGATTAGGTTTTAGGTTATATTATATTTGTATCACTGGTGAGTGATGTGATTTCAAACACTGTTGGTTTTGCCCTTAATTGTTTCGGTAATTTGGTCCCCTAAATATTGGTACAGATCATCACTTCATACTACTGTTTTCTAGTTTGCTTATGGAAAGATTTTAATTTTTTGACGCTATTTGGTAGTTTCCTGAAAAAGTTCAAGTTTTGATGTATCTGCAGAAGAAAGATTTTGAAGATTACCTTGGAACTTTGCTACTCGAGGCCTAAACTTATCTCATACTGCTTTGAAGATTGTTGAGAATCAAAGATGTCGTCGGCTGAGATAAACAAGAATGAGGTCGACATTGTCATTGGGGCTCTTAATGCTGACCTGACACAATTCTTGAACAGCTGGAGGCCCTTTTTCTCCGGGTTCCATCTGATTGTTGTCAAAGATCTGTCTCTTATACACATCTAGATGTGTATAAGAGACAGGCCCGAGACTGCGCTTAAAGTTGAGGATTGTGTGATTGAGCTTGCTAAAGCGGTGAAAGAGCAGTTGGGTTCAGATGCTGTCTCTTATACACATCTAGATGTGTATAAGAGACAGGGTTCCATCTGATTGTTGTCAAAGATCCTGAGCTCAAGGAGGAGCTCAACATACCAGAAGGCTTTGATGTAGATGTCTACTCAAAGACGGACATGGACAAAGTTGTGGGCTCGTCCAATTCCACGATGTTCTCGGGCTATTCTTGCAGATATTTCGGTTATCTCATATCCAAAAAGAAGTACATTGTCTCAATTGATGATGATTGTGTCCCGGCTAAAGATCCCAAGGGGTTCCTAGTGGATGCTGTTTCTCAGCACGTAACAAACCTCGAAAACCCAGCCACGCCTCTCTTCTTCAACACCCTTTACGATCCTTATTGCGAGGGAGCAGATTTCGTCCGTGGATACCCTTTCAGCCTTAGAAGTGGTGTCCCTTGTGCTGCATCTTGTGGGCTTTGGCTTAACTTAGCTGATCTTGATGCTCCAACACAAGCTCTCAAGACGGAACAAAGGAACACTTCGTATGTTGATGCGGTTATGACTGTCCCCCTCAAGGCTATGCTACCCATAAGCGGAATCAACATCGCTTTTAACCGCGAGTTGGTGGGTCCAGCTTTGGTGCCTGCACTTAGATTGGCTGGAGAAGGGAAAGTAAGATGGGAAACACTTGAAGATGTCTGGTGTGGGATGTGCATGAAACATATCTCTGATCATTTGGGTTATGGTGTGAAAACCGGGCTGCCTTATGTGTGGAGAAACGAGAGAGGAGATGCAGTTGAGAGCTTGAGGAAGAAATGGGAAGGAATGAAGCTGATGGAGAAAAGTGTTCCCTTTTTCGAGTCTCTGAAATTGCCCGAGACTGCGCTTAAAGTTGAGGATTGTGTGATTGAGCTTGCTAAAGCGGTGAAAGAGCAGTTGGGTTCAGATGATCCTGCCTTCACGCAAGCTGCTGATGCTATGGTTAAGTGGATCCAGCTCTGGAATTCTGTTAATTCGAGAGGTTAAAAGTTGAACCAGTGAATCTATCTCCCGAGGTTAGGTTCCTTTTATCATTTCTAAGCTTATTATCATATGTCTCAGGGATTTGTCATCATGTTTATTTTCTCTTTTTTATCTAATTATAAGCATGTTTTTCTTAGACATTCAATAATGTAAACCTTGACTGAAGAAACCCGTCTTTGTTCTTTTCGATTATGATAATATTGCTTAGCTTTTTCTTCTGATTCTTGATCGATTCTGCGGTTTCAGTCTTGTAGAATCATAAACATAAATTTGCTACTGCTAGCAATTTGGTATATTCACAAAGACATACAACAAGCATTGGTCATTCTTTTTGCTTCTATAAATGTGGGGGTTACAAAGAGCGAATACAAACAATACATGTTAGGCAACCTCATGGTTCTAGGCACCGTGTTCCGTGGTTGAAGATGATGATGCTTTGTGTGCCAAAGCATTGAGCAAAGACTGAGTATCAATAAGCTTTTCCCTAAGCAATACGTTGTAGTCATAGAGAAGTTGAAATTTCTTCTTGATGTCGATTGCGTCCACTTCTGAACCAGACGACCCTTCACTGAACTCTGCAATATTAACAGTAACCAGTCCGATGTTTCAGATTTGAGACTACTATAAACCAAAGATATATTGATCTAGATCCTTGTTGCAACCGATGTTTCTCTTAAAAAAAAGCTCAGTTTAGATACATCTACTTCTAAAACATAAACCATACGACACAGCTATTGCAACTGAATCAAGATCAATAGGAAAATTGTGGATGTTGTTAAATCGTAAAAAATGGTATGAATGTAAGCCATACCCATTGGAGGAGGTGGAGGGATTATATCATCATCACTACTAGAAAGTGGATGGCTTTGAGAAGACTGGCTTATACTCTTCTTATTTGAGAAATTATCTCCATGAGCTAAAGAAGAATCCGAATCGAAAGATCTCATTTCTAGGCTTGCAGGTTGTGGAATTACACACTGAAAAAAAAAGAATAGACAATTAAGAACTCTTAAGGGCTCGAAAAGGAAAGGGAAAACCCTAAATAAATAGTTAGTTACCTTGTCAATATTTAAGCCAGGTTTCTTGTTCGACATTATAGAATGCTGCATTTTTGTTCTTGGTAATCCATGTTCAGAATTAGAGCTATTAGGAGATGTTGAAGGTCTCACTAAACCACAGATTGCTGATACCTTGGTGGTTTTGATGGCATCATCGACCAATATGCTGCAATCCCATGTGTATGCAACATATCTTCTCAGCTAAATGAGGAGTATTCCATGAGCAACTTATAATAAGAGAAGAGGACATTGCAAGAAGGAAAAAAAAAAGATGCAAAACAATTACTTTATCCCAGTGATCAAGAGCTTTACGCCGATTCCGTATCCTCCTGAATATGGTATCTTCATTTCGCAGCTTCTTGATCCTGTACTCACACTATTCGAGGAGCCAAATTACCACCATCCAGGATATGCTCAAAAAGGACTAGAAATATTCCTAAGCTCTTCAAATAATATAGTACACACTCGCTAATTTCATGCTTAATGCTCTTTCTTATATGTAATAGATTATCGATATGTAGAAAAGTCTCCTTCAAGAAGAGAGAGAAAAGAATTTAAAGAAACGGAAATATCAAGTACGTAAAGAAGATGGAAAGGCTTTAACCTGCACTAGTATGTAGAAAAATATGCCAATACTGATGCAATACAGACCACCAAGATCAGCAAGGAAGCTAACTGTAAAACAGCAAACAGAGAAGAAAAAAAAAAGATGCTAATTTAGTAATAACTTATTGCACATACTAAATCAAGGAAAAGATCAGCAAGGAAGCTAACTGTAAAGCTGCTCTAGTATTCTCTTATTGCACATACTAAATCAAGGAAAAGGGAGGAAACACATGCCTCCAGATGTCGGTGCAACAAAAGATATCTCAAAGTTCATAAGAAATAACTACTAAGACTTTGGGGATTCACAAGAAATGATTGGACAAATGTAAATGGAGTAATTTTACTTACCAGGACCGAGTATGCTTTCATGGTCGATCTCAACAATATAAGCAGACAGATAGTTAATGAACAATGTAGTGTTGAGTATGCCATCTGTTGACCTCCCCAAAGATGCCTGAAGCTGTGAAGTGTCTCAGTAAACTGAGCCAGGGATAAACTCGTGGAACAGAGGTTGGATAAGCTTAAGATCATACAAATGATGGTAAATCCGGGGAAACAGATTAAACTTCAATATGTTCCCTTCGGTTCCACGGAAAGTAACCGGTCTTTCATCAAGGATGCTTCCGTTCCTCAGAGTGCCACCAACAAAACTTATATGCTTCTTGTCAGCTCCATTCTTAGAAGTGAAGTTAAACTGAAACCCAACAGCAGCGGCAGGAGAACCAGGAAGATCAACGAAATGCCACGAGATATAGATGTAATCGCTGGTGAGACGACATCTAGTACACTTGAAATTCACAGTTGGCCCTGAAGTTGTGTTCCTACAAGTATAGTTTCCTAAACCGGAAAGAGAAGCAACTTTGAACTCGCTGAATCCGGGATTACCAGTGACCACATTCCCGATACCGCGTAAATTGGAGCAGCTCATATCAGAAACAGCAGTGATGTTAAACTCCAGATCGTTTTCGAACGAGGCTAAATCCGGAGAATTAGTAGCTCTCACATTGTGAACTTCGATGGTTCTCTTGGTTATGATCTGGTAAAGCAGCCTGAGAAGAAACTGAATAGCAAGTCAAGTTTCTAGATTCACAAGAAATCAATCAGAAGACTTGCGTTTTCTGAAGCTTTCCTTAGGGATAGAGAAAAACTCACGCAGCAAACAATCCTATGAAGACTATCCAGCTCGCAACAGATAACGTTCCACCTAGCTCCGTTTTCCGTTTCTTGACAATTTTCTGATCATCCTGCGAGATTCAAAGCGATGCAAAACCTAATTGGTACTCAAAGAATCAGCTCATGGCAAAAACTGAATCGGGGCAAAAAAGAAAGAAAGAGAAGCACTAACGAGCCAATGCCTAGTTGAGAAGAAGACATCGAGCCGAGTAATCCACCAACGGATACTGAACCAGACATTACGACCGTCGCCGAGCTTGGTGAATCTCAGGAAGAAGCAAAAGACTAGCCAGGAGAGAAGCATCACGACCGTGGCTTCGAGGAACACGGCCTGAGACTGCGTGAACTTCCGGATCCTATCGAAGGCGAATAGCGTCTCGGCGAACGATATCCCGCTGTAGCTGAGGTCTTTGTCCGTCGAGATCGTCGACGGCCAGCCGAAGATCTCGCAGCTCCCCGAGCTCCGGTTAAGAAGCTGACCGATCCCGCACGCGCAGCGCGTGGCGTTGTAAGTAATGGAGTCTCTAGGACACGCCATCGTAGAGCTTGGAAGCTCGGACGAAGAAACGAAGAGATGATGTTCTTCGACTTCGAGAGAGGAGAAGAACCAGAGGGGCAAGAAAGGAATTTCGATTTTGTTTCTTCATCTTCTTCTTCTTCTTTTTCCCTTTTTTAATTTTTTTATTATTTCTCGTCCAGCGTCAAAAGAAACAGCAGACCCACGAAGAAAACCAGCCTGTTAAGTTAAGTGACGAGAGAGACTTCGTCAAGTCAAGGACCAACAAAATTAAAAACCGGCTGGTTCGGTTTATTTCGTCCGGTTAACTCATCAAAATTTCCCGCCAGACTAAATTAAACCGCCAAATCAATCTCAAACCTGTTTGACTCTGTACGGTGATAATTGGACTTGAGAGACTTCGTCAAGTCAAGGACCAACAAAATTAAAAACCGGCTGGTTCGGTTTATTTCGTCCGGTTGACTTACCAAAATTTCCCGCCACTGTATTAAACCGCCAAATCAATCTCAAACCTGTTTGACTTCAAGTTGTTTAAAAATCTGCATTACGAAATTTACAAGCTCAGGAGTGATGTAAATATATATAATCTGCATATTGCTGCTGCTTAATTTTGACCAACTTGTTCTTGCACTAGCTTACCAAAGTGATTGTTTTTTTCTGTTTTGACCAATTCCATCGTTACATGTCTACTACTTCTTTACTACTTGATCTGTTTCAAGTGTTCACATATTAGAATCCGCAGAATGTGTACACTCCGTTTCGTGCAGTCTCAGGCCGTGTTCCTCGAAGCCAACCGGACGTGTTGATGTGGCTCATACTTTTCCAGAACTTTTATGCACAATGTAAAGACATTCTCCATTCTCGATATGTTTACTAACTTCTTCTTTCTTCTCTTCTCTTCTCTGGAAAAAAACGAATGTTCCCAGAATAAAAACACTGATGTGAAGAAGCATAAGGAGTACAAGTAGGTGCTGTAGCATATATTATTTGAGTGATGAAGCAGAGCCACAAAGAAAAATTGAAAAAGAAAAGGAAAAGGAAAAGGAACAAGTGAAGTCGTTTCAAACTTAAGAGGATTTATTCCACATGCACTTGGAGCTTCTTTTCTTTTCTCGAAGTCTAAAGAACAAATGCCTTTTAAAAGATTTGTTTGTGTGTTTTAATACGGAATTATAAGAAAGATGAGTGTGTGGATATTGATAAATTATGTTGTAGAATTCATCTAGTCTAGTATGGTATCCATTCTATTATCTACTTTTTAAATTCAATCTTAGTTGATTGAAATTTGAAAGTGAACATCTTTTCGACCCAAAATCAAAACATTTTCTCCTTTAACTCTTTGGTTCTTCTGATTTGATTTGTAACTCTTTTTTTTTTTTTAACTTTATTGATTTGTAACTTTTAACAACATGATTTCGTCTCTGCTTCGCTAAATCCAAATAGTTTAATACTCCCTCCGTTCCACATACAGTAGAACCTCTATAAATTAATACTCAATTCATTAATACCTCGCTAAATTAATATTTTTTGTTAGTCTCAAAATTAGTCTTTCAATCAAATAATATATCTATAAATTAATAATCACTATAAATTAATAAATTTTTATAAAACTTCATGGTCCCAACGTTATTAATTTATAGAGGTTTTACTGTAGTTTGATTTTTTAGGTTTTATTTTTGTTCCCCAAAGATTTATTTTCTAGATTAGATTTAATATATTCCTTTTTTCAAGACAATAAACAAACAAAAAGTAATAAAAAAAAGTAAATTTAAATTCAAAAACAAACAAAAAATAATAGGAAAAAGTAAGTAATGATTGTTTCTTAATATCTGTGAAAAATCTAAAAAATCAATCTTTGAAAAACAGAGGGAATATTATTTATCAAAATATCCAAGTTAATTTTGGCAAGTTATTTGGTGCATGATATATATTTTTGGGAATTCAAAAGTCTAATTTAGCAAGATGACTATTTACAAACATTCAGTGTTTTCTGGTCTGGAAAGATTATAGTGTAGACATGTACATATATGATTCAAAAACTTAAGATTTTCTGGTTTGGGCCAAAAATATCATGACGTCAAAAGTAATTAAAAAAATAGTATGGATTTGGAATAAACTTTCAAATCATGCTAGCTATTTCTACATAATTGAAGAGAAAAAAAAAAAATATATATGGTCGATGAATGAATGAATGAAAATAAAACCTTTTTGAGTATTAACATGACTGTATCAATATTTTAAAAGAAATGAAAGCATATTATAGATCGCAGACATCAAGTGATAAATAGAACTGATTCTACTGCCATTATTATTACATTGATATATGTGATCCATCAATTTCACCAGTGAAGAAGAATTCTCCCACGTTCTTCCATATTTCTAATCCACCAATTTTAATTTTTGTTCCATCAGTCAAAATCATGTTCTTTGTTTTAGCCCGACACTACAGACGATTGTGTTTGTTTATTTATTTGTTTGTTTGTTCCAAATCCTTGGAAAATACGGGAATTTTTTTCTCATTCCAAAACCATGAAATGTTATTATCAAATCAAAGTAAATAAATATGTGATTTCCAGATCATTTTATGCCTCTGCATTATTCTAAAGCAATTAAGTTAAATCAATCTTCTCATCAAGGATTAAAAAATCTCTCTACTTTAAATAGAATCAGTCTTTTAATACTATAAGTTTCGATTAGTAATCCGAGAAAAAACAAGATTTGTGTTGTCAAAAATAGAAAGAAACAAAAACAAGAATCGTGTCCTTGTATTTTACAATTTAAAAATGTCATTTTACAAAAACAAAATTTTGAATTTTGAGCCAAACAATCATAGCCAAAGTTTTTACAAAATAAATTTGGCAGTCATTACCAATAAAATTGAAAACTAATACAAACCATTAATAAATATATATTACCCACAACGTGGTGGGCCGTGGTAGGGCGTCTTGAGTGAAGGGGTGCAATTCCCAGATCCTGAGTTGGGTTTTCCTCTTTTACTGTTATCAATACTTTGTGGGAAGTCTGTCAGTTGGGCTTTGACCCAATTGATTTATCTGGTAGACAGAAATACAAATGATCTGATTATCTCCTAGCATATAGTTGGAAGACATTTTAACTCGGATCAGACAGTGCGGTTGCTCTTTGGATCTCATGGATCTCATGACCCGTTGACTCAGCTCATAGTATCTGTTGAATCGTTGAACTACGGACATATCAATCCGTTCTTATAGCACTTCGATGCGTTCCTCCCGTGGCTAACCGAATAACCGATAGAATATATAAAAAAATAATAATAATAATTATTATATTTATAACACTATTAACACATACAAAATAATTGTTCCCAAATAAATTTAAATTTTTGTTTTTAATTTAATTTTGTTTATTTGGAAATCAGTTAACGACCAATAAAACTACTTACACTTAATTTAATATATTGATGTTGCACTAGATAAAATGTGTCGTTGTGATTATACTAAAATTTGGAACGCAGATAAAACATATATAGTTCAACTGCATATGATTTTCTATAAAAAATCTTTGGAAGTTTTGGACTTTTTATCCATAATTTTCTCTAATATTCGAAATCCAACTTTAAAATATTTTAATTTAAATAATATTTTTTTATCCCAAATAACGTTTAAATCCAAAATAAATAAAAAACCAACTTCGATGCCCTAAGGCCTAAACCACCACCTCTTTTGGTATGTATTTTAAGATATTCCATGCACTTTTACTTATAATACATGCAATAGCATATGCTGCTCCCATTTATGAAAGAATATTTAAATAATTTATTGAGAAAATATTTGCCGTTAAAATAGTTGGTAATGCTCACATGTGGTTGTGGTTACGACAGCCAGATAAAAATATTTTTTCAGAGACGATTCTATAGTTATGACACGTCTACATGCGATTGGTTGTATAAATGAGTTCATTACAGTTGTAACCAACTGCAATTAAAGCAAATCTACCAATTAAATATATGTTTATTATCATCTACAGTGTATAAAATGTTATCAAACACATTGGTATAAATGTTGATTAATAGCTATGGTTTACGGTTATGAGAACTTTTGGCCCATCTGATAGCATGCAGCCTCTTTTTCCTGTCTTAACAAACAAACTTCTTTTTCCTTAATTAATTGTAAAGATTATCAATATCTGCAGCTAACTAATATGCCACAAAAATACTTACAAAGAAAACAAAAACGGCTTTAAAAGGCATTTCGTTGCCCAAACTAAAGCAGCATATGTAGTTATAGGGTCTAATTTAACATACTCCGATCCCCTAGTCGCATTATCAACCGTCAAAGAATTGAATATCAATCTAACAAGTGAAAATTGGAACTTTAGGGCTCGATTCTGCGACATTATCATCAATTATTTTTAGATTTATATAATTATAATTATATAAAATTTTGAAAGAAATGTTTGCGTCATATTAAATATTAAACTCAATGTACAGAGGAAACAATTGGAATAGAATCATATGCCACTGCACGGTCTGGTCAAATATATTGATAATGATAACTCTCTCTTTTTTCTCAGTTGAAATAATGGCGCTAAAATATGAGGTTATTTAGTTTTTATTACTATTTAAAGACTAAAAATTAAATGCTTGCAACTATTTTATAGGAATTTATGCCATATGACTTATATATAAATATTGTAACCATCATTTAAACAAAAACAATTTCTATTTTTATACCAAAAATTTGCTTCTGTTTTTTTTAATATAACTCATGGATATCTCATATGTTTCAATTTTTCTCCTTTTCATAAAAAATTAACTTAAAATGCATCTATAAATATGAACATCTTAGTATGTCTTACCACATTCACTATCTACAAAAGCTTCATTTTCTTTCCCTTCGCTTATTACTTGCAAACTCCTAAATCCCATAAACTAAACTTTGTATTATAACTAGAACATTTTTTTTTTCTAGTAAAACCATGATAAGCGGGGGAGATGTTTACAAGGTAATCGAAGCAATGGTTCCACTCTATGTAGCCTTAATCTTAGGCTATGGTTCGGTGAAATGGTGGAACATATTCACTCGTGATCAATGCGATGCTATAAACCGGCTCGTTTGCTATTTCACCCTACCGCTCTTCACCATCGAGTTCACGGCTCATGTTGACCCATTCGACATGAATTACCGGTTCATTGCAGCCGATGTCCTCTCTAAGGTCATCATAGTCGCGGTCTTAGCGTTTTGGGCCAAATATAGCAACAAAGGAAGCTATTGTTGGTCCATTACTAGTTTCTCTCTATGCACTCTTACTAACTCTCTTGTCGTGGGTGTGCCATTGGCTAAGGCGATGTACGGACAACATGCTGTCGATCTCGTGGTTCAATCCTCGGTGTTTCAAGCAATCGTGTGGCTCACACTCTTATTGTTTGTCTTGGAGTTTAGAAGAGCCGGAGTTAGTAGTAATAGTAAGGCAGATAACATCAATATCGAAGATGGTAGAAGAGAAACTGTGGTTGTGGGAGAGGAGAAGTCGTTCCTTGAGGTCATGTCCGTCGTGTGGTTGAAGCTTGCAACGAATCCGAATTGCTATTCTTGTATCATCGGGATCGCATGGGCTTTTGTTTCCAACAGGTAAACAAAGTATATATAATTAGGTTTATGAAACGTCTAACAAAGCTGTTTAAGTGTTGATTAGGAGGCACTAAATTCGACGTCTAACATCTAAGCAACCGTTAAAAATATTGCCTGAAAACAGCTATAATCTGACGTTTGGACCATCGAAATTACTTTTCCATCTAATAAAGTTCTGACCATTGTTTCTTTGCATGTACATTTGCGTTTCCATGTTATAATGACTAGAGTCTAGAGTTTTAAAACAATGAGTTTTATGGTTTCGATTATTATTTCGTACTATATATGATCAAACATGATATATAACGGAGACTTGAATCTTGTAATAATTGATGGAATTAGATGGCATTTTGAGATGCCAGGCATAATGGAGGGATCGATTCTTATAATGTCAAAAGCAGGAACAGGAACTGCCATGTTTAATATGGGTACGTTCATTTATATGTTCNGTTTGCGTCATATTAAATATTAAACTCAATGTACAGAGGAAACAATTGGAATAGAATCATATGCCACTGCACGGTCTGGTCAAATATATTGATAATGATAACTCTCTCTTTTTTCTCAGTTGAAATAATGGCGCTAAAATATGAGGTTATTTAGTTTTTATTACTATTTAAAGACTAAAAATTAAATGCTTGCAACTATTTTATAGGAATTTATGCCATATGACTTATATATAAATATTGTAACCATCATTTAAACAAAAACAATTTCTATTTTTATACCAAAAATTTGCTTCTGTTTTTTTTAATATAACTCATGGATATCTCATATGTTTCAATTTTTCTCCTTTTCATAAAAAATTAACTTAAAATGCATCTATAAATATGAACATCTTAGTATGTCTTACCACATTCACTATCTACAAAAGCTTCATTTTCTTTCCCTTCGCTTATTACTTGCAAACTCCTAAATCCCATAAACTAAACTTTGTATTATAACTAGAACATTTTTTTTTTCTAGTAAAACCATGATAAGCGGGGGAGATGTTTACAAGGTAATCGAAGCAATGGTTCCACTCTATGTAGCCTTAATCTTAGGCTATGGTTCGGTGAAATGGTGGAACATATTCACTCGTGATCAATGCGATGCAATAAACCGGCTCGTTTGCTATTTCACCCTACCGCTCTTCACCATCGAGTTCACGGCTCATGTTGACCCATTCGACATGAATTACCGGTTCATTGAAGCCGATGTCCTCTCTAAGGTCATCATAGTCACGGTCTTAGCGTTTTGGGCCAAATATAGCAACAAAGGAAGCTATTGTTGGTCCATTACTAGTTTCTCTCTATGCACTCTTACTAACTCTCTTGTCGTGGGTGTGCCATTGGCTAAGGCGATGTACGGACAACATGCTGTCGATCTCGTGGTACAATCCTCGGTGTTTCAAGCAATCGTGTGGCTCACACTCTTATTGTTTGTATTGGAGATTAGAAGAGCCGGAATTAGTAGTAATAGTAAGGCAGATAACATCAATATCGAAGATGGTAGAAGAGAAACTGTGGTAGTGGGAGAGGAAAAGTCGTTCCTTGAGGTCATGTCCGTCGTGTGGTTGAAGCTTGCAACGAATCCGAATTGCTATTCTTGTATCATCGGGATCGCATGGGCTTTTGTTTCCAACAGGTAAAAATTCAATCTTTAGAGTATATAACTAGGTTTATGAAACGTCTAACAAAGCTTTTAAAACAATGAGTTTCATGGTTTCGAGTATTATTTCGTATATGATCAAACATGATATATAACGGAGACTTGAATCTTGTAATAATTGATGGAATTAGATGGCATTTTGAGATGCCAGGCATAATGGAGGGATCGATTCTTATAATGTCAAAAGCAGGAACAGGAACTGCCATGTTTAATATGGGTACGTTCATTTATATGTTCGTGCAAATATCCCATCTGTATATATTAGTACGTACCCATATTAATTAAGGATAATATATATATAGGAATATTCATGGCACTTCAAGAGAAGTTGATAGTATGTGGAACAAGCTTGACTGTGATGGGGATGGTCCTGAAGTTTATTGCCGGGCCTGCTGCCATGGCCATCGGCTCTATCGCCGTTGGCCTCCACGGTGATGTCCTCCGCGTCGCCATCATTCAGGTCATTTAATTAATACCCGTTTCCTGTATTTTCATTACGCCTCTGACTAAGTTTTAGTTTGGTCTTTTACACAATTTGGAGTGTTGTGCTTAAACTATAGAAAGCAAATGAAAATAGAATTTCATTATTATTTTGTTTTGATACACTTTTGATTTTAGTTTGAAATGATAGATTTTAATTTTTTTTAAAAATGATATCAAGATAGATTTTAATTTTAAAAAGAATAATACTGTTTTACTAAATTATCCTTTTTCTTTCATCCAGTACGATACAAATTTAATGTCTTTCAGAGGATACAAAAATGAAAATTTCTCAGTGCAATGATTAATTATTTTATAAAATTACAGGCTGCTTTGCCACAATCAATCACTTCGTTCATTTTTGCTAAGGAATACGGATTACATGCAAATGTTCTAAGCACAGCGTAAGTTCAATTTAAGAAAAAAAATCCAGTCTTTTTCTATATATATAATTCAATTTAAATTGTGATAAATGTAGGGTGATATTTGGGATGCTGGTCTCTCTACCTGTGCTCGTTGCCTACTACGCAGCTCTGGAGTTCATTCATTAGATTAACTTAATAAATTCGATTTTTATATATTAATGATCTCTCTCTTACCTTTGATCATCATTCACAACTTTTATTTCTTTCTTTTTTATCCCTCTTTTACACTCTAGAGAAGAAACTATGTATTTTTTTTTTCCCTTTGAAGGGGATTTTGAAGTGTATTCGAGATATGGAAAACCATTTAATCGAACTGATTAATTGTTGGTAAAAACATAGTTATAATTCAAGTATATCTTTATATTGTTTCTAGTATTTTTTTTTTTGTCAAGAGAGTGTATTAAGAATTTAATATTTCGTTCACATGTATGTAGGAAGTTAAAAGTATTCTAAAATTGATGTCTGGATAAATCAAGATCATAGTAGTCAAATATGTTTAGTAGAAATCAATTTATAACTTCACACTTAGAATTATATTAGCATAATTTTCATGATTTGAAGTTTTGAACCCACATATGTACATCAGAAGAATATATTAAAATAACGGAAATCAAACAATTTTGATTTTGGAATTAATACGTTGTAATAAATAAATGGGCTAACATAAGGCCAAATGGGCTAAACGTAAACCAATAAGAATGTCTGACGTCTTCTTAACCGTCCGTTTTTGACGGGTAGACAAAAAGGGATAGCTTAACCTTCAAGGGTACTTTAGTCTTTTAAAAGCCGTTTTTTTTTTTTTTTACATCTCTCTAGTTTTTTTTTTTTTTTTTTTGTGGAGGGGAGACGAGGACGCTTTAATCTCTCTCTACTCTACTCTTTGTCTCTCTCTCTCAGCAAATGACTTCCTCCATTGCTAATTCCTCAAAACTCTCCACAATCGGAGGAAGACGATTCGGGGGAGGAGAAACGATGGGATTTCCAGTCGGAAAATCTCTAGAGTGAGGAATCATGGTGTCTTCTGCTTTTTCTTCTTCATCTGCATGGATTTTGATTCCAGAGCTCCCATTTCTCGGGAAGTAACTTCTCTTTCCCTGTTGCTAAACCAAAGTAGGCCCTTTTTTTCTCTCCCTCTGTCATGTTCTGATTCGATCTTAAATTGATTGTGTGATGTCGAATCTTCTTTTTTTTTTGCTTGTTTTGGGTTTGTGAATTTAGATGCAATGTGGCAATTGAATTTGGAGTCAGATGAAACAATGGGTGGTGATGGGTCGTACCCGGAGCGGCCTGGAGAGCCAGATTGTTCTTATTACATACGGACCGGGCTTTGTAGGTTTGGCTTAACTTGCCGATTCAATCATCCTCACGATCGGAAACTGGTACTGATCCTGTTTGTGTGTCTGTGCTCAATTAGGGAATTTCGATTACACCCATTTTGTTGTCTTAATGGCTCAAAGTTTGTAGCTTTGTGTGCCTGTATGTCAAATTTCTAGGTTATAGCAACAGCAAGGATTAAAGGAGAATACCCTGAAAGGATTGGTCAGCCTGAATGCGAGGTAAAAATTATGTTTCGAACGGCGAATGATTTAGGTTTATGTTGAAATCAACAGAATTAGGCTTCTTTGTATCATAGTATCATGTCCTTGTTTGCCCTATGATTCGCTTATTGGGTTTTGAGTACTTCTCTCTGTCTCGAGGATTTGATCAGAACACTTTTTTTTTAATTATGTCTGCAGTTTTATCTTAAGACAGGAACTTGCAAATTTGGAGTGACTTGCAGGTTTCATCATCCTAGGAACAAAGCTGGGATTGCTGAAAAAATGTCGCATAATGTCTTAGGCTATCCTCTACGCCCGGTATGTACCTTTTAAGGTTTTTAACTCTCCAATTTTTCGTCACTACTTTGTAAAAAACTTACCTTTCACAAGATTCTGTTTGCAGAACGAAGATGACTGCTCCTACTTTTTGAGAACTGGACACTGTAAATTCGGGGAAGCTTGTAAATTCAACCACCCTCAGAGTCAATCAACCAACTCGATTTACTCTGCTCTTCAATCTCCAACTGGTCAGCAGTCTTATTCTTGGCCGAGACCATCTTTTGTCCCAAACCCTCCTCATTGGCAAGATCCTTCTAGTTTCGCCTCTTTAATTCTACCTCAAGGTGGTGTTGTATCAGTTCAAGGATGGAACGCCTACGGCGTAAGTCTTTCCGCAGCTATCCATCAAACTGTGGAGTGTTTTAACGATTTGATTTTGATTTTGGTCGGTACCTCGTTTTTTGTCAGGGTCAGCTCGGTTCGCTTTCTCCATTAGGAAGTGATCACAACTACAGAAACCAACATCAGAATGATGCAAAAGAGTATTCAGAATCTCGAGGAGGTCTCTTCTCGTCCGGTCTTCATTCAGGAAACTCTGTTCCGCTCGGGTACTATGCATTACCGAGAGAGAATGTATTCCCGGAAAGACCAGGCCAACCCGAATGCCAATTTTACGTGAAGACAGGAGATTGCAAATATGGAACAGTCTGCAAATTTCATCATCCTAGAGACAGACAAACCCCTGCTCCTGACTGTGTCTTAAGCCCCGTCGGCCTCCCTTTACGCCCGGTAAGCTAACAAAAGACTCAGCTAAATTAGGGGTGGGCAATAGGCTATCTGGTTTTGTTTAGTTTGGTTATTTCAGTGTTGAGCATTTATAACTATGATGAAACTGTATACTTTACGGTTTAGTTTGAACTTATAACGAGGTTCTCTTATCAAATTAGTATATTCTTCGGTTGTTTCGTTGTCTCGGTCCTGAACTTCATTTTGTTCTTGTTTTTTTTTCTCAGGGAGAACCACTATGTGTGTTCTATTCGCGGTATGGGATCTGCAAGTTTGGTCCAAGCTGTAAATTTGATCACCCGATGCGAGTCTTTACTTACAACAACAATGCATCTCCGTCTTCTTCTTCTCATCTGCATCAAGAGACTACCATCACCACGCAGTTCAGGAATCTGCTGGTCTCTTCTTCCGTTGAAGCAACACCCACAACACTCCCTTCTGTCTCTGAAACAACCTCTGCTAAAGACGTCTCCATTGTTGATGCAAAACACTGAAGCTCTTTTCTGTCTCAACCTGTTCTTGAACAATCTTTAACATTTGTTTTTCGTTTTTGAATTTTTTGTTTTTATCTGTAACATCTCTCAAGCTATTTATGTACAGAGGTGATATTTGGTCTAATCTGATTCGCCTTTTGTTGTAGTATTTTTATTGGGGAATCACTTGAAATTGAATCCAAGGGAAGTTGGAAAAAAAACTATTTCGTTTCATTTCATATTATATTTAAATTTAGTGAAAATATTATATTTAAAAAAAAACTGACAAAAAACTATAAAAAATGTAAAATGCAAACGTTAAGTTGCTTTTGAAACAATTCGACGTTAGTTTCTTTTTATATTGCTTTAGCCTTTAGATATGGATACTGTTTTTGCTTACTATTTCACGTATAAAAAGGTTTAGATTTCTTGTATGCTTACGTCAACAAAACTGTCAAAAAGATGAAAAAACGGTTTGAGTTGCCGGCAGAGAAAAAAAAAAAAAAACCGGTTAAGAGAAGCCTTACAAGCCCAAATGATAAAACATAATGAACAACAAAACAAAAAAGAATAAGCCACTCGCGTATGTAGCACGTTGAGAACACGCAGTTGATAGCTATTAAGTCCGGTTATTGGGGGTTTCAGGGCACGTTGGCGCTAAGCTACAACACATGGCCGATTTCTCCTAACAAAAGCTAAACAGCTGTTCCAATCTTTTATCCGCCATTATCTGTTAAAATCCCCAACTTCTTACTCCAATTCCTAAATCCGATCGAAACAAGTGGTTAGTTTCTAAATCCCACGAACAGTCTTTGAGAAAATGGGGCAAGACCATCACGACGAGACGGAGAATAAAAAATCCTACGCCGACGCTGTCGGTGGCGATGGCGATGATGTCGGAGAAATCGTCAACGGAGGCACGATGAATGGTCGCCACAAAACGGAATATGTGGAGGTTGAGAAGGAGGAGGATGATTCGGAGAGCCTCTACTCCTTGATTTGCATCACCATCGGTTCGATTCTGTTTCCGGATTCGACAACCGGCGATGCCTCGTCCTCTTTGCTTCAACGAATAAGAAACTCCGTCGCCGAGAATGCCCCGAAACTTCGAGAAGCTTCTCTGAAAACTTCACGCGATATTCTCAAATGGACTCGTGCGGGCAGCCCGCTTCGTGCACTGCTTGTCATCACTGTAAGTGGGTTTTGATTTCGTTTGATCCATAATCAGATAGATTTGATTCCTTCTCTAGGTAAATAAATATTGAAATTGGTTTTATTTTGAACACTATCATTTCGATTTGCCCCCAATTTCTTCGATTTTTTTCAAGTTGGTAAACATTATGCGCCTTAAGTCGGTTTTAGTTCTGTAACTCTCACCATTGGCTCGCATGTAAAAGTTTCAAATTTGCTGAGCTCCCTAATTAGAGACGATTCTCTCAATTCCTAATATCTTCGATTTCCTGAAGTAAAAGTTAACGCCCTAAATCGTCTTGGTCTTGTAACTCTTACCATTGATGAAAAGTTTGGTGCTTTATTGGAACCCATTTGAGTCAAAATTCTTTGTTAACCTTGTTTGTTGCAGGTGGGAACAATAGTTCTTCTTACAACAATGGCCTTGGTTGTCTTTACGCTCTTCTTTGTAGCTGCAACAGCCAATGCAATCATAATCTCTCTTCTGATTTCACTTGCTGTTGCTGGTGGCTTCTTGGCTTTCTTCTTTCTCTGCTTGACAGCTATTTACATCGGAGCCTTATCCGTTGCTGCATTCGTCATCTCTACCGCTACAGTTTCAGCCGTCGTTTCCGTCTTATTTGCTTCAGGTTATCCTCTGATTCTGTTTCTGAATCTTGGAGTGAAATTCCAAATTCCTTCCTTTTTTTGAGCTCTTAAGAAACGAATTTTGCATTGATCAGGTTGGATTGGGTTTTTCTATGCTGTGTGGTTGGGAACAAGAGGAAGCCTGCGCTTGGCGAAGCAGACGGTTTCAGTGATGGGATTAGCCATTTCAGGTAACAGTTTCAGTCGTCACCAACACAAAGATGGAGAGGTTAACATCGAGTCATCCAGCTGAGAATCCGTCTCTCTCGCCTTTTAATTTAGTCTCTACAGAGTTTGTAGATAAACCCCGAGTTTTGGTCAAGTGTGTTGTTAATGGAAGTTTATATCAATGTTTATCTACTGAGCTTGTTGTGAAGAAGCAGAGAACCAGAAGAATCTTTTATAAACCATCATCGTGAACATTTGTGATCAGTGTCTGCGTTTGGATTCGGATTTTGGATCTGTGTTTTATGCATACATTTGTGTTTTATGTACTTAAGAATGATCGGTATACATATGAAATCTCAACTCAGATCTCTACATTCCAGCTGCAAAAAACCCAAAGATAACTAGAAACCCTCCAACCCACGAAGAGGCTTTAGAAGAAAAAAATCCAAGCTTTCACCAAATTTTGGTGATCTTCTAATTATGCATAATGCAACTTATGATCACACCGGATCAACCTCGTAAAATTAAGAAACCCCGGGAAACCAAAACAAAAAAAACTCGTACATTGATCATCCACTTTATAATCAAATCATCAATGGAACTTGAGAAGGAAGAAGCCCCAAAGTTTCTTCCTTTTTGTAGTGATCCTCTGTCTGCAAAAATCAACACTCTTGAGCGGCTTGGCTCTCTACGTGTTCTTCTTCTTTTCCGCTGAGAAATTCATCATCACAACGATATAGCTGCATACATGTTCCGAGTATGTATATATATGGAGAGAGAGATAGCGAAACCGGTATATATATATATTCAAATCGAAACGGATCAAGAAAGTCATTTCTCGTGCCAATCTGGTCTGCCTAATGTGAACTCCAAACTTGGATTGTTACAACTAAGATCTCCACACCTCTTTGCTTGATCGTTCAACCTTTGCTCCTGCGAGTCAACTTTAGTTAGTTTAAAAGAAAGACCTAAGAAAAACAATGTCTATCTATATATATATATATGGTTTTATAAGAATTTAGAACCTGATTTTGAAGGGTGGATCTTTGATGGTGAGAGGTCATTGACGTTGATGATGTTCTGATCATCGTATCTATGTCGCTTGAGCAATTATTACTTAATGGCCATGTCTCTCTATTATATGATTTAAAGAAAATAAAAAAAAAACAAATCAAATTAATAATAAAAAAATATTTATTCATGGATAAATTTATTTATTTGTATTCATAAACTATATACATTAGGTATATATTTTTATCGAAATAATAAAAGAGGTCGCTTGTTTCTGCTAGCTACTATATCAGTAACAATTGATGATATATATATAGTTGTATTTTTCTCAAATCCAAAAACCAATAAATAAAACTGTAATCACTTGACTCCATTTTTTAAGTTTATGATTTATACTAGGAAAGTTTTAGTCACAAATTACGTTTTGAATGTTACTATTGATCCCACAATATACATGTCATACATATGAACAAAGTTCTTCTATTCTACATGAACCATGAGGACCTAAACCAGAGAATTTTAGAAAAATCGCTACACATAGTTAAAAAATCATCAGCTACAAGCCCTAATTAAATCCTAAACAATTTCATGTCATTATAACCAAAACCACCACTATAATTGATTCACTTGAAATGAACAAAACAAATAGAAGATATCATCCAAAAATCTATTTTTGTTAGATGAAAATAGATAGATGGGATAAACCAAAGAATTGGTTTATGAACTTGGTAGGAAGTAGGAACAATTAGGTAAGAGAACCCTAAACCTTATATCAAATTTCGTCAAAATCTCACTTAAATTGGCGGAAAATAATGTTTATGTATACACATGCTTATATCGTGTGTGCATGTGATATATGTATAATAAGATTATATATAATACGTAAACGTACCGTGAAGAGTTACTCCAACGAGGTTGTGTGGAAGGAAAGTCAATTTCTTGATGAGGAGAAGTATCATCAGATTGTGCCCTTTGATCCGTCGATGATTGATGATGAACTTCATTTCCATTTATGCCCATTTCTTCTTCTCCTGACCCATCTGAAAATAAATTTTAACTTTTTATCAAGTTTCGTCTCAATTCTTTTTACCCTTTAAGGGCTCTTGTTCAAAATTTAAACAATTATTGTAAGCTTTTGGTAAACTACAATGCAGTGAAGAAATTGCTTTCCCTTAAATGATTATTCAGATTTTGGCTTGACTAAAATCTATATGCCCCCCCCCCCCCCAAAATATATAGTTTTAAAAAACTTTAGAGATCTGCCAAATAATAATATAATATATGGATTATTTTTTGTGTAAAACAAAAAATATAAAATATATACGAATATAAAAAGAATTTATATTTCTTTCAGTGTATATATGAATATTGATTTGGATTTGATTTATACTAGTTTATAATGTAATAATTTGATGGATTTTTTCGTTTTCTTAGAGAATATCAGCATTGGGGATGAATGTTTGTTTCGTTTGCTTTGAACCTAGACCACTTAACTTTAGGGTTTCAATCGAAAGAAAGATAAAGCCTTGAGCTTGACCAATATCTTAGGGTTTGTTTTTCAATTATTTTGGGAAAAGGGAATAGTGGAACTAATTAAATAGTAGAAACAAATAGAAAAATAATAATAGTAATAGTAATATTTCTACGTTAAAATACATATATACAGATATGGCACCACAAATTCAAATTCTAATTGAAAATTAACTGATTATAGTCAGTAATTATGAGCAGTTAATTATTAAAGTGATTACACTGGACCTATAATCTGATTGAATTTTGTTGGCGAATCCAAAGCTTTATTGTATATTTTCCTTATTATAAACCAGTCCATCTCTTTAGCATATATAAAGTTGTAAAAAGCTATATTAAAGAAATGTGAATATGAATAATATTCTATGTGGTGTGTGCGCGCGCGCGTGTGTGTGTATAAAGTCAGGTCAAATTGTTCGGAATAATACGTACCTGATGAAGCAGCAGACTTGTTAGTGGTCTTAACAGTTCGATACATCTGCCCCCCCCCAAAAAAAAAGGGAAGAGTAAAAGGCATTAGAGCACCAAACTAAAGAATAAACCATAAATCTAATTAAGGATACAAAAGAAAAGCCAAAATAAAACGGACAAAAGATCCTGATAAACTAAATAGATTATTTTGAATATATGATACAGATAACAAAACCGGAGACATATATGCAGACACATATGAACTTTATATAATTAAATAAATAATAATATTTACAAATGTGTGTGGTTTTCTGGGTTTGTCTTGGAACTAGTGTTGTACATTTAATTATTTATTTAAGACCACGAGGTTGATGTCTGAAAGAAGGTTGAGTAATTGAAAGATTGGATTATTATCATTGAGTAATGATGACTACTTTTGTCCCCTCTTCCTAATTTATTTTAAAATAAGAATTATAATCAAAAGAAATTCTATCATCTCAATTCTCAATTCTCAATTGTTTAATAATTCTCTGAAAGATTTCAGTCTCTTAAAGCTATTAACTACTCTCTCTTTTCTCTCTTTAAATTCATTCAACTGCTTCATTTTCTTGGCAAATGTGCCATCTCTTCAAAAAACGACTAAACTTAAAGCAAAGACACAAAACAAGAAAATTAAAATCAGACATTAGAGTCGGAGCACACAAACTTTAAAGACTCGTAACACTATTCATTGCTCTGATGATATATTATGTACACAAAACATCTTGTTTCTTGATTAAGCTGTTTTTGTGCAAAGGAAAGGAGACGAGAGACAGACAGGATGGTGACGAAAACTATGAAATATATCCCTAATTAGAGAATCTTGATTGCTAAAGAACTAACTTGACTAGACTCATAATAGGGAAAGGAACCATTAAGAAGATGAGAGGAAACACAAAAACACCTTTTTGTTTGATATAATTTCAAGTGGAGTGTAGATTTACCTGCAAATGGCTCTTCACATGAGCTAAAGTTAAGTCTTTTACATCCATGAGCTCAAGAACTGACTTTGGAGTCGCTCCTAGATCCACAACAACAACAAGAAGAAAAGATTCAAATTTTGAGAAGAAAATTGAAGGAAAAAGAGGAAAGATTCTTTGGAATGCGATTATGATATAAATGTGTGTATATAAATTAGATATGTACTTTCATGGCCGCCTAGAAGCTCAACGGCGTGAACAAACCGCGCGTGGAGGCTACTCGTCCAACGCATCCTCGGAGCTCTCATGCTCCGCTTTGTCGGCATCTTAGGCAAGAATCTTGATCTAATCATCCCATGATGATGATGATTATGATGATGAGGAGAAGAGGAATCTGAAGATCCAACGACTCCATAGTGATTATGATGTTGATGATGCAAAGGAACACCTTTCAGCCTCGGGGAAGATTGTAATGATCGGTAAGCGTTGTTAAATCCGGAAGATGAGTTTAGGATTGAGATTTGATCCAAGTCTCCTCCTCCAAGAGAAGGCAAAGAAGAAGAAGGAGAGGTCTGTTGGTGGAAAGGGAATGAACGGTTGTGGTAGACCGGAATGCCTCTAATCGGACGGTGGAGGTTATTAATATCGGATTCATCGACCCTTTGATGAAGAAGACTTCCACCATTGAGTATGGGGTTGTTGTAATGCTGATGATGAGAAAGGTTAACGTTTCTTCGATCAGGACAATGGAGGATTCTCGTGGTTGGATTCGAACTAGGGTGGTTATTATGATGAAATAAGGAGAGTTCGAAGTTTGATGATCTGTTGATGAGATTGTTGTTGTCGGTTTGGGATGATCCTCTAGAAACTTCTTTGGAAGATTCATTGTGATGAAGGTGATGATGAATATCTGGGAGACTGATGTTGAGAGATAGATCAGGGAGATTAGTGGTTGAGTTTGATCTTGGTTTCTCTAGAAAAACTCCTTCCATGGACATAATCAAACAACCTTTAAGAAACCTCTCTTGCTATATTGCTGCTGCTACTGATGATGGCGATGATGGTGATGGTGATGATGATGATGATGATGATGGGTGATGACTTTTCTTTTGTTTTTTTCTCTTGAGGGTTTTTGCTTCGGAATTTAAAATGATTTTCTCTTAGGGAAAAATAAAAGATGGATTCTTTGAGCAAAGAAGTCAAAAGGGTGTCTCAAAGATTTGATTTTTTTTTTCTCTATTTCTCTCTCTATATCTCATAAAGAAAAGAGAAAGTGAGAAGGATGAAGTTAAAGAGGAGCTTTGAAGAGGAATAAGGAGGAGAAGAGAGAGAAATTGAGTAATGATCTTCTTGAAGAAACAAACATGCTCAAAGTAAGACGCAGAGAGAGAGAGAGAGAGAGAGATAGAGGAGGAGGAGAGAGGGAGAGAGAGGTATGTGTGTTGTGACGCAAAGGGAGAAGAGAAAAAAGGAATAAGAACTAAATCCAGGAAAATTAAAACAGGTAAGAGAGAGAGAGAGAGATGTGTGCCTGTATGTACATGTATGTATATGTGTATGTATGAGATGTTGTTCCTCGAGAGTATATCTTGGAAAACGATGGTTGAGAAAGGGCAAAATTGTAATTCGGAATATTCCAAATACATTGTAAGCTTTTTATTTAATTTGGGATTGACATTTTAAATTTGTCCTTCTTCAAATTTCTTTCGCCAAGCATGCCCATGTACCAATATAACATGTTTTTACGGCTAGATTAATTGATTTCGCTTAAGTAACTAGCGAGTCATCAACTTAATTAGAATGATTATTATTCACTATTGAGACTTTAACTTTTCATAGCTAAATAATCGAAGACTAGTAACAAATAAAATTTGTTGATAGACAGAAATTTGAAATGTAAATTAGTAACTTATAAAGATAAAAGACAAGTATAATATACACCTTTCAAAAGTGTATACTTTTTTTTTAATCAACAATATGAATGATTTAGATTTGAATAGTTATAGCACATTGACGACGTTAATACAAATTATTAAGTTGCATGTTTTACAACAATGTAAACATGTTAATGGTTCGTTTCAAAAAAAAAAAAACATGTTAATGGTTGTATATGTGATATATCCAATAAAATTAATTTTATCTTATACTTTCTTTGCTTTTAATTGATAAATGTTTTGAAATTTTTACACATATTAAAAAAACATATTAAAACTTGATTATAAATGTATTATTTTATTGTAATTAATAAAAAAAATTACAATTTTTAACAAATAGTAATTCAAGAAATTCAATTATTTTTTAAAAAAATTACAATTTATCACGCACAGAAAATTTTATAAAATAATTTTTGCTTTGCAAAAATAAAAATTAGAAAAACTTTATTTTAGAAACTGGTAGAGTATTAAAAACCTTAACACAGTGAGTGATAAATCAAAAACTCCGTTGATATATAAAAATTACATGTTCACAGATTATCATGAAGAATATTAATTAAAAAAAAGATGGAGAAGAGTACAAGAGGAGAGAGAATAAAGGGTCGCTCTCTTCTGTCCTATCTAAATCTATAGTCAAAGCAAAAGCCAAAGTTAAATAAATAAATAAAAACAAGAAGAAAAAAACAAACACAAAACATATTAAAAAAAATAATAATTAAATGTATAAAAAATAGTATATGAAAATTGAGTGATTTGATTTTGGTACCCCGGAGACGACGGGATACATATGTTGAGAGAGAGAAAGAGACTGTCTCCTCTCTGACTCCTTTTTTATTTTCTCCCCCACTCTCTTCGCTTCTCACTTCACTCTCTCTCTATTCACATATTTATTTAATTTCTTATACCATTTTGGAATCAAACAAATTCAAGTTTTCGACCGTAGATTGTTCAACTATACCTAAAGAGATAAATATACATTAAATATCTGTACGTTCTTGAGTTTATGAATAGCTCGTATAGACATTTAGTTCGTAGAGATATGTAAGTCAACCGGTTACTTGTTTGACATTTTTTGAAATCTATTAGAGCCAAATCAAAGTGATCTGTCACGTAATGTTTTCTTTTTGCTATATAACGAATCTTAAGATTGTTTGAGTACTATATGTTTTTATTACATAAACTTAAACTTGTTTATGTCAATCTTATATGCATTTTCCTGATTATATTTTTTTGAAATACGCCATTTCGCTCACATTTTTTTAATGCTTTTTAATATCTTTTCATTTTTGTTTATAATTTTACTAAATTTTGTTGAGTGTACTCTATCGTCTGATTTTATTCAATTTTTCAAAATTTATAAAGAAAAAAATCATAATATTCAATTAAATTATTTACATTCAAGATATAAATTGAATAGTATTTTATTAGGTATTCGATACACTTTTTCTAAGATATTTTAGTATTTTCTCCCACTTTTGATTTGGAATATATATATACTTTGTGTTTTGCCTTCCAAATGTAGGAAAATAAAGTAAAGTATTATAAAAAAAAGTATATTTCACTTCAAATGCATACATACATGCGTGATACACATAGCTACACATACACATTCGTTTGTACAATACAAGGCGCTCCGTATGTATACGTACATAAACCATGTGTCATATAAGAATCAAATCTACTATTTTAACGTATAATCGTTTTAGATCAATATACATGAAATTAATATATATTATTTACCTAAGAAAATATTCAGCGAGAAAGCAGGTTTTGTTTGTTTCCTTGAGTAAACAAAAACAAGTAAACTCTAAAGAACCTATACAGATTTGCTTCTAATTCCCTTTTCATTCTCCCAAATATTCCCTCTTTTTATATTTTCTTTGAGTTGTCTTCTAAGAATATATTAACTATTCTCTCCTCACATGACTATCAATATAACATAACCCTTTCTTTATTGACCATTTCCGTATATCATAAATGCATGAAATAATAGTAATAATAAATTGTAAAATATGCCAATATAAAAAAAAAATGAGATATCCTGCGTTTCTTATATTATTTTTCTTACACAAATATCAATACATATTGAAAATAAAGCTTTTACAGTATGTTTGCAGTTTTTAGACGTATTTCTGCGAGATAAATAAGTACAACCCTAGCTAATTTTTTTTTTTTTCGTGAACGAGGTCCATTTCTAATTTTAAATTGGGTTTCTAATACTCCTACGATACACTAATTTTTGTTATATACTCCTTCCGTTCTTTAATAATAGATGTTTCAAAATATTTATTTGTTTTAAGAAGTTAAGATATTTTCTACTTTCTCTAATTCACTTTAAGTGATGTTTAAGTATTTTACACACATTAAAAAAAACATAAATTCAATAAAATGTTTTTTTTTCATAGAAAACATCATTTATTGTCTATATTCCAAACCTAGTAATATCTATTTTAGTTTTTGCTTAAAAATCATTTATAATGAAATGGAGGGAGTATTTTCTAAGTATATAGTTATTAATCTTTTTCTTAATTTACCTCTGTTATTTTAATTATTTAAAAGAAAATTTAAGTAACAATTAATAAAAACAATGACTGAGTTGTAAATTGTAATTGTAAATAATTTTTAATATATTTGTGAAAAATCTAAAAATTATAATGAGAAGCGGATGGAGTATTTAGTTAATAGAAAAAATGAATTCAATAATTTAGTTTTCGATATTCCAAACCTAGCAATATCTATTTTAATTTTCTGAACGAGTTAGAATTTCTGTTCCTCAACCACTACAAGAAAACATAAGTTTTAGGAGGGACATATTCGTGACAAATTCGTCCCAAATCAGATTTTGTTACGAATTTGCGACGAATATTGAATCGTCGTTAATCGATTGTCGCAAACGCAAAATCGTCGGGAATTCGTCGTTAAGATTGGGAGTCCCAGTATTCGTCGTAAAATTCGTAAACATGAGAGGGACAATCTTAACGACGAATTCCCGACGATTTTGCGTTTGCGACAATCGATTAACGACGATTCAACATTCGTCGCAAATTCGTAGCGAAATCCGATTTTGGAAAGATATTGGGACTCCCAATCTTAACGACGAATTCCCGACGATTTTGGGACGAATTCCTAAATTCGTCCCAAATTCGTCCTAAATCAATACCCTGTTTGTACAGTCTTCATGAAAGCTAGCATAACTTCATATCACACCATTGGATCGACTTCAAACCATTTCCACATGAAAGCTAACTCAAAGATCTAGTTCGTGTCCAAAATTCAGCTTGATCCATCGGTGGGAAGTTCCTTAACGAATGCCAAACATTTATTTATTTAAAAATATTTGTAATCATCTGTTTATATATTTCTTTTTAATTCTACTATCTTAAATTAAATTTGAAAAACAAGTTGGATTGAAATTCATATAATAATATTGTATTAATTAGTTCAAATTATAAATTATAGCGCTTATTACATCGATATCACTCATTCGAGTCATTTTCAGATACATATGTGTCTTCTTCATTGGGTTCATCACTTTCTTCAAACTCACCTGCCTCCTCTTCTTCTTCAGCCCTATCGTCATTTCAGATACATTTGAGTCTTCTTCATCTTTTTCACCTATTTTCCTCTTTAATTCGTCGTTAAATGCCTTCGATTTTATTTCCTCGTTAATTTGACGTTAATTAACAATAAATTTACGAGAAATGTGCGGCAAATTTATTTGGTTGTTAATTCGTCGGTAATTTACGAGGAATTAACGACGAAATATTATTTCCTCGTTAATTCTTCGTAAATCCGTTCGTATTTACGACGATTTAACAACGATTTTTTTTCCTCCCTATTTCCGACGAATTTATGACGATTTCAGATTTTCTTCTAAATTCGTCATAAATTCAACGTTAATTTACTACGAACTATTTTCCTCGTAAATTTTCGTGGCAAATCAAATGTTTTCTTGTAGTGAACGAGCTACATTTATACTTTCGAAAATTGATTTTTTCTTAAACCCCTAGGCTCACCCGAAGGATACCATTAACTAAGTAACAACCGATCCATTAATTCTTATATTGGGAACTAATCCTTTTCCTGTTTAGTTAATTAAAGGAACATTGAAACTAGAGAGCAACGAAGCTTGATTTTTGGCTTAGTTATTAACATTTGATCGGATTCTGTACCCCATTAACTTCTCTGAGGACATAAGCTTGCCTTTTGCTCTTGTGTTTAATTATTTCCTTTATCAAAATCTCAATGTCTTAAGAAAATCCAAAAAACATTTACTCCAAATGAAATTTAGTAAACTGAAATGGATAACAAATTCATATATCCCAAATGAAATGTTTCTTTTCACGGAAACAATATATATATATATATAGATATGACAGTTAGATTAGTGCAGTCACCACGATATAAATATGCTCGTGGAGTAAAGAAATATTCTAAAATGCATTAGATGCTTTAGAGCATTTTCAATCCTATTTCAAATCTTATTCTAAATTTTATTTTACGGTAAAATCTCTTTCAACGTCAATTTTTTTTTCCAAATATGCAGTAATCTCATTTTCAACTTTATTTTGGAGTTAATTTTTTTTATTTATAAAGTAATTCTTCAAATTTTTATTGATTTCATTTTAAAAGTTATAAATAATTATATTGGAGTGATTTTTTTAATCTTCTTCTTTTTAGTTAAAAAATTATGAGTTTATCAAATTATATAATAATGTATGAAATTGTGATTTATGTATAATAAATTTTTTGTGTACTATACGTAGTATATTTTGTCCATGATGCAATATGTGCAAGTAAACTTTTTCTTTGTTTAAAATAATAATAATAATAATAGTAATTCGTTAAACTTATTATTTGATATAATTATTTGTAGTCACTTTTTTTAGTTTGTTGTAAATAAATATTATTATTGTATTTATTTACTTTAAGATTTTAGATGAAAGACATCTCAACTTTTAATTCAGTTTTTTTTTCTCTTTTCACTTTTGTTTTCATTATATACACATAATACATATATTTATTTATTATGATCATAATAGACTATATAAACAAAATTAATTTAAATTTTTCAGTCCCTTTAACAAAAAAAAAATTAATTTTTTTATCAAAAGCAAATATAAAACGTATTAGTTTCCGACGCCTACGAGCAAGATAAAAAAATAGAGTAGACCACTTGTCAAATTAATAAGAAGTTAAAATGAAATTCCTTGTATTATATAAGCATGGAACTAGGTTACAATAAAATTGACGAAAATGGCTTAGTTTAACTTTCTCTAGAAAAACATATAGTATTTCTTTAGAGCATGAACTCTATTATTTTCCTACCAAATTAATGCCCACGTGTCTTCCATTCATTAGTTGCTAATTTTAGATATATAATTAATGTAGGTCCATTATATTGCATGTATGTCTTTATAAGTTTATATATTTTTCCCTATGCTTTATGCTACGTGCATTTCGCATTAATTTAATGGTTTTGACTATTGTCAGTAGATTGGGATTTAACGAAAAATATATTAATTTCCATTATTAGCATTCAGCTTTATAACAATTCTTGAAAAATATTATAAAAATTTGATTCGTATATTGGATATTATCCGAATAAACTGCTCAGTAGATGGATCTATAAACGTGTGATAATATAATGCATGGACACGAACGTACGTCGGTGAGTGAGATCCAATATGACAAGTAATTAAACAGTTAATGCTGTTTTATTTTAAATTTACTATTTATTCATTTATAAAATTAAATAAATTATCACTGCACGCATTAAATGGATCCAACAGAACGTGAGGTTCCATATTGTCTAAATTAATAATTTACACCTTTTTGGAATATATTGGAGAATGAAAGTCTCCGTTGATTCTACCAATCCGTTGACGTTCATATCTTTTTGTCACACATTCTATTTTTTTTTTAATCATTTTTATGTAGTATTTATTTCTTCTTACGTTGATATATATTAATCTGCATCTTGTCTTCAACCATACCCTTTTTCTATTTTAATTTGCAACTTTCCTTAATGAAGTATTTTAAAGATATATAAGATTTACCTATAAATTGTCGGAAAAAAAAAACATTTACCTATAAATTAGGTTTTTTGTAACAAAAAGAAATACTAGGTCTATTTGTAGAATTAAGATGAAGAATTTCTTACCAAAACAAAGAACAAACCCATATTTTTTTGTCTGGAAATGGGGCCGTTATTTGCGTTTTTCCCTACAATTTGACAAATCAGACATCACTATATAATTAAAGCTTAACAGTTGAAGATAGATTTAAACAAAACCGAACTGATACAAATCAATCAACTCAAAATTATTTTAGAAACTTTTTTATTAAAAACTCGCGGATGGTGGCGCATGGGCTTGAGGATTTGTGACTCATGGCAGGAATTTGCTAATGCTCGAGGTTTGATTTATTTTGTGAACAATCGAACTATGTGTGGACCTCTTCGTGTCTCGGGTCTCGGCATGAGTTCTTTAACATGGTGGACGAAGGCGCTTGCTCTCGTTTCCCCATTCTTTTTACGTACTCCTCGTTCAAAATTTGAATTAATCTCAATTTCTGACAAATAAGCCAAAATATTTTAATTTAAATTCTATTTTTTTCAAAGCTAAGTAAAAGACAACTATAATCAAATTGACTTTCTTCTGTCTAAATTGATCCAATAACAAGAATACTTAAATTAATATACAACTTCCCGATGTGGACTTATTTTCAGATATGGAATATGCATCAAGTAAGTTTGGTACCCTATTATGAACACTATTTTAGGAGAGGTTATTGCTAGTAATTGGCAGCTTGGTTTTGTTAAATTGTTGCTTTTGAAACTTCAGATTTTTTTTAAAAAAAAATTGAGTATTTAACAAATATAATAGAAATTTATGATACTTTGAAAGTTGTGTTGTATATGAACATAAGTGTTATGAATCAATTTGCACAACAAGTCTTACGAATCAATATTCTAATAACATTATAATTTTAACTTTTTAATAGTTTCGAGTGAAATTTAATAGTTAATCAAACTAATAACACAAAAATAAATTAATATATATAAAAATACAATAATACATAAACAATACTCCATATGTTCCTAAAAGAAAGTTATTTTAGAAATTTTATACATATTAAAAAAACATATTAAAACCAGATTACAAATGCATCATTTTTTATAATTAACAATTTCCTATAAATTTAAACCAATAGTAATTTAACAAATTCAATTAATTCTTTTGAAGTTTACAATTTTTTATCATTGACTAAGAAAAAATGCATAGAAAACTTAAAAAAACTATATTTGTGAAACAAAAATAAAATTTATAAATTTTTTTTTTTAGAAACAAAAAGAGTATATATATATATATATATATATATATATATATATTGACACATGCAAATATGGTTATGCTCTACCGGTACAAATCAGACATTGATTTTTCGGGGACATAATGAACTACTGTGTTGTTTATTTGGTAGGCGTAGACCTGAAATTCAATACGATTTCGATTCCAAAGTGAATTCTGGTTATTAAAATCGAATTAATAGATAAATGAGAGTGATTTAGTTTTAACACACACACACACAAAAGAGTGTGTTTAGTGAAAATTATTCAAGTAGGGCAAAAGGCAAGACTCTATAGCTGCCTAATAAACCAGCTGTCGTCCCCTGTCTATATGTATGTTGAATATTAATTTAACTTTTTGTCATGGACCCACATGTTTCTTGCATTCTGTTACCATTATGGAAAAATTGTCCTACACATTAGAGGAAAAAAATAAAAAACTTTCGACTAAAAAAATGTTATTTGCTCACTTTTCTTATTGAGAGAGGGAAAGAGATATTGATTAAGGAATATAAGAGAAATAATCGACCCCATTAGAGCGTCTTGAAAAAGTGTTTTCTTGTGTGGCTTCTCAAATTCTTAAGTAAATATAATATTAACCATGATCAACATATTTTGTTAGGATTAATTATTTCCTTAGCTATTGAAATAATTAAATTTTGAGAGTATAAAGTTAGAAATAAGATCATAAAACCATATGTGATTGTTTATATCAGTCAAAGTTTTTTAAAAAAAAAATCGATATATGATTGAGTCTTTTTTAACAGAAAATGAGATTCATTAATTGAGTCTATCATCTAATTGTAGTGTAAGTTCTTACAAAAGACATTTGGGTTAAAAATAAGAACAAAAAAAGGAAAATGCGAAGAATGTTGGTTTTACCTCCTAGATATTTTATTTCAAAGTAAATAATTTGATGAAAAACGTGGTGATAATTTTTTTGTCTTATGCGTCAAGCTTTTCAAATCTTTTTTCTTTCAATTTGAGCATTAATAGGTTTTTGGTATTTACATGGGAATAGCCCAACATGATTTATTCATCATTGTCTGATTAACAATGATATATAATAGGCTCTTTCACTTTTAATTTCATTTTTTTTTCCTTTCACTTTCACCGAGCAAAAATATCCTTCTCAACTCTCAAGTGGCCATTCTAGTTGGAGAATAAAGCGAATACTAAAATCTTCCATATTTTTGTTTAAAGAAACACCCAAAAACTACTTTTAAGCTTTACGTATTTTGAAATATAATCTTAAGAGTTATTTGGACCCACCGCTTTATGATATGCAAATAGCAAAATTTCTAGAGTTGTGAATTAAATTATTTCATTCCCTTCCAATCTCAAAAAGAAGGAAACAAGAAAAAAGGTTGACATTATTATCCCCTTTTAGATTTTGTAAAAGTTATAGCTACGAAGCTATACACACATTTCCTATCGCATAATGAAGTTGCACGGCTAACCGGGTGAAAAAACTAGTGTTACTATTTCGGAACTACATAAGAATTGTACTTACAAAATAATTTTACTGAAAAAGTTATCATTATTAATTGGAAAATAAAATTTTTGATCAGTAGCCTAGTAACCAATCTACCAGTAATACGATATATAACTTTTCGTAAGGTACATATCAAAATTTAAATAGATTAAGTAGTGCATTAAAATGGGAAAAAGTTTTAAGCAAATAATAATTGGAACTAACACTTCAACAAATAATTTGTTAAAGATAACTTAAAAAGTACCTCTATTTATCATATAACATAACTCAGTGATATATTTGTAAAAATTCTACATTACTAGAGCTGGTTTTGTTATGAAACAACTTCAAACAAAACTTTGATCTATTTTTTTTTTATCAAATATCCTTGATATTAAAAACTAAATTAGAAATCCCTATTACACTCTCTATGTTCCAAAAATATTAATTTATTAGCTTTTTCATACATATTAAAAAATTTAATAGCAATTAGTAAAAAGTGTATTGAAAACGTAGAAAAATAATATTTGTGAAACAATGAAATAAAATAGAAAAACATTTTTTATGAAACAGTTGGAGTATTATTTATTTCACTTAGAATCGGCCACTCTATACCAATTGTTTTCCCTTCTATAGGAATAAATTCAAAGAGAAAAATATATGGGACCTAAGGAATTGGCAAATTGTACCATGGGTTGGTTCAAATGCAATGGACAAGACCGAAGATTGGGGAAGAATGAGATGTGGCATGAAGGTGTTGTAGTTGTCTCATTAACCAACAACAGTCGTAGAGAGAGAGAGAGATGTGATGTACATTGTTCATGAGGGGGTCCATATCTTTATATTTAAATTTGTTGAATATATATATATGTAACGTCAAATTCTCTATGTCTATATATTGCTATTATGATAAATAAATAAAGTTAGAATATTATGAAGGTGAAAGAGCACACAACACCAAAGAATGTACTGTGACACCCACCAACATCTCGTAACTATAATACATATATTGTACTTACCCATACCGACTAGCTAGGTTCCAAACTATACCGGGTTTTTAACATTTATTCTTGTCTCTTTAATTTGATTTTCCTTTTAACCTCTTGTCTCCGTTTTCTATTTATTAACTTTGAATTCAGGTTTGAAATTATTTTCCTGCTATGACTGTAACGGTGGTTCTCTTTTAGACTATAAAGCTATGATTCGGACGGTAATATCAATATCAGTGATGAGAGAATCCACCACATATACGAGGTTTTGCCTATGATGTTCGACTTACAATGAGCGCCATCTTAATTTCAGGGTATGCAACTTCTCTTAGTTTCAGCAGTTTATTAGCCACCCGTGAATATTTCTGCTTTAATCAGTTGATATCAACTATAATTTTTGTCTGTTCATATTCTTGATTTTGTTAAACCGGTAATGTTGATTAGAAATATTAATAATTTGGTAAGGTATTTTCCTTATAGATCGTCTAATATTCAATCGTGAAACTGATTCATGTGTTGCCAATGAAAGATTAAGAAAGGCGATAATAACAAAAACAAACACAATCTATAAAGCACATGAGTTTTTATTACAAACTCTATCTATAACCCCATCACATTTATGGGTACGTTGATATGGATTTTTCTAAGTAGGTGTGAAATCTAAATGAGCTTTTTTCGCAAGATGTTAAAAAGTGGACACTAAATAAAAAAATTGACATAAGTGTACGAATATCTCAAATTCCAATATGCAAAGTCAGCATAAATGGATCAAAAAGCTTAATTAAATTGATGTGAGTTTAAGGTTGAGAGAGAGAGAGAGAGAAAGAGAGAGAGAGGATGAAAAGGAGCAATTCAATGAAAAAAAGAGTGATAAATGTGAAGAGACAGAAGGGCACAGGACTTTTCTGCCCATTGCAGAAAAGATAGCCTGATGTGAGAGGTGATGAAATCATTTTGTAATCGATTGCTTTATGATTGCTCCTTTCTTTTTTTTTTTTTTTTTTTTTTATATATATATAGAGAGAGGAGCGCATTTAATAACAAGTGAATAAGAGTTATTATTGGGTTGGAATTTGTTTTTTCTCTAAAGCTGATCAAAAGTAGAGGAGAAAAAAAAAAGGGTAAATATTCAATAAACAAAGTGCTTTTCCCAAAGCTTTTTTCCCCTCTGCGTTCTCACTTATTATAAATGTATTATTTTCTTCTGACAAAAAAAAAAAAAGATAAAGTCAAGGGAAGAAAAAAAAAAGCAAAAGCTAAAAAAAGCTGCAAGATGATGAAGGTATAATGACTAAATGATAATCGCATGCATGCATTGCATTGTCCTATATACACACAACACATACCACAATAACTTTTTACTAACTTTGGCTGACTAGCTTATTTTCAACCCTATAAAGCATTTACTTCTTCTTTTTTTTAAAAAAAACCCCGAAGCATTCACTTCACAGAGCTTCTAACCAAACTACGTTTTTTTTTGTTTTTTTTTGTTAAAAAAGTTCCAATCTAGGTGTGTGAATACACACATGTAAACATGCATGCATGTTAATCTTAACATGTAGATTTTTGTTTTAATATGTCTAGGTATACTAAACCCAAGTCTAGTACCAATTAGCCAATGTTGTGGAACCACAATGAATGAGACTTAAATCTTAATTAGTATGGATCAACTAGACGAGTTCCAACCGTTGGATTTTAACATAAAAGTTTTGGTCGGATCAACGCATTCCGAAATAGTTTAGCACTGTTAAATTTTTGGTTTAAGTCTGCTCTAAAATAAGATTAGGACTCAAAATCTTTTATCATAGTTACAAGAGAAATTGATTGAGAAGTAAACCTGACAACAAAGTTTGATGACCAAAAAATAATATTTATTTGGACCTAGAACAATCAATAATAGCATTTTGTTTGAAGCCTAGTATAGAATTGGGTTTAGAACCCGACCCTGAGCATCCAGACCTTGAATTGACTCAAATAAAAACTAGTTAGTAAATTTCATAACTGGCTTAAACAAAACAAATATTTGACGAACAGACACTAGACTTTATTCATACAGTAGTTCCTTAAGATGAGCTTCAAAAAAATGAAGCCAAAACTGAGCCCACTTATTTAGTTTCGAAGCCAAATAGGAAAAGATAATATCAAAATTTCAAAAAAAAGTTTCCAAGTATTAAAATAGCTTATTGTACTATTATTATTACTCTTTGTGTCTCCTTGCTTCTTGTTTAGTTCATTAGACCACCTCTAACGGCAGATATTCTTTTCACAGTTTCTCTCAAATATAATATTAATATAACTTATTTATTTAATTAAAATTAAAATTATATTAAAAAAGAGCAACTTATTAATTGACATCTGTAGAAAAACTGTAAGAGACAGTTTCTAGAGTACCTGGTTTTAGAACCAGATCTAGTTTCTCTTTTTTCTTTTTTAATTTCTTTTAATTTTTTATTTGATAAAAACTGTATGTACAGACAGCATTGGAGCTGCTCTTATAGAAAAGGGTTTCTAGTTTTCAAGGTTGAAAATTTGACTCCATAAAAGCTGAAACGGGCCCATAGAATGCATCAAATCATAAATGTTTTCCCCATCCATCATAAGTTCCGGTCGACTTGGGTTTAGTTTGGCCTTGAGAATTTTGGGCCGGCTTGTAATAATGGAGAAGTACTAAGTATTTGCAAACTTCGTTTTTGGTTTCTGTCAAAATTTCAGTTCAGATCCGGTTCATGACACCCCGGCTTATAAAACTGAGATCTAAAAAATGTATAATAACATAAAGATTTAGTAATAGAGTAACGGAAAAGCTGGAGAAGAATCATCCTCATAAACAATTTTCAAAAGTCTAAATAAAACATTTTAAACAAAGAACAGATGAGAGAGAACTGTTTCATAATGAGAATGGAAGAATCAACATGAGCTGATATTAGAGAATCCTTGAAGCTCAAGGTTCCTTCTTTCATGGTTTCCAGAGGATTGTGGATTCAGCAATCATGGAGGTCACTGTGTAAGGATCCATGTTCGAAGCTGGCCTACGATCTTCAAAGTATCCTTTTCCAGCCTTCTCAGTGTCGCGCCCAACCCTAACCGATGCCCCACGGTTCGCCACACCCTGTATAAACCGGTTTAATTAGATCGCTGCTTAGCATCATGTGATATGAATGATTAATAAAAAATGAGACAAAAGGGATGCTAGTTTTGAATCCAATTCGAAGAAAACCAACATAATATGTTTACAAGATTCACAAGACCCAAAAATATAACTAAAACCGGCAAATCTGCAATCTCGAGCTAGATGGAACAACATGACAATATAGAATGATGAAATACCAATCAAATATGACATTTTGGAAAAAATTGTGAAAAACTGAATAAATGCGAAAAAGGTGGGAATAAGATTCATGATAAATGTATATTCTAAAAAAGGTCTTACCCATAAGNGGTCACAGTGTAAGGATCCATGTTCGAAGCTGGCCTACGATCTTCAAAGTATCCTTTTCCAGCCTTCTCAGTGTCGCGCCCAACCCTAACCGATGCCCCACGGTTCGCCACACCCTGTATAAACCGGTTTAATTAGATCGCTGCTCAGCCTCGTGTGATATGAATGATCAATCAAAAATGAGACAAAAGGGATGACTAGTTTTGAATCGAATCCGAAGAAAACCAAAAAGAATATGTTTATAAAGTTTTGGATATAGTTTCTATATCCAAAAGTTCAAAACAGAATCAGATCCGCTATGAAGCGACATTTTTTAAACTGAAGTTATATTTGACTACAAACCAAACCTAAACCACAAAGGCGCAAACTAATACCATATCAAAGCTATTGACCACAAGACCCGAAAATCAAACTAAAACCGGCAAATATGCAATCTCGAGCTAGATGAAACAACATGACAATATAGAATGATGAAATACCAAAAAAAATTGACATTTTGGAACAATTGTGAACACCTAAATGAATGTGAAAACGTGGAATAAGATTCATGATAAATGTATATTCTAAAAAAGTTCTTACCCATAAGAAAGTGTTGATATCGGCAGTCTCGTGTTTTCCGGTGAGACGACGCTCGTTGCCTTCACCGTAAGCAGCGATGTGTTCCTTGTGACGCAATCCAAGCTTCTCTATCGCTTTCTTTATGACCTCGAACCCTCCATCTTCTCTCATCGACTTCGTACTGCAGAAGACGAAAAACCCGATTCAGAAAAAACAAAAAACATATAGCAAAAACAACATAAACAGAATCAGATCGAATCTTCTACAAAGTAAAAAACCTGTAATTTGTGTGTGCTCCTGCACCATTCCAATCTCCCTAAAGTCAGTAGGAAAAAACAAATAAAAAAACTGAGTGAATCTTACAAAATCAAAGATTTTTGCCATTTAATTAATTTACAGTTATGGTAAATACAAACCGGAATTGGTTTAGGGTCTAGAGACAGAACAACTCCAGCCAGTTCTGTGATCCTCTGTTTTCACATACCCAAGAAACAGAGTCATGAAAACAGAGTATATGAGAAACTGAAACACAGTGTGCATAAATCGCCATGAGTGTACCTCAAGGATGTAACGAGCGACCCAGACCTGATCGGCAGCAGCGATTCCAACGGTTGGACCTACTTGGAATTCCCACTGAAACCCACACAAGACCAGTTTAACGGATTTGATTTCTTGTTTTGGAATCGATCAATGCGATATTGGATCGGAAGAATAAGAGAGGGAAAGGGTAAAATGAAACCTGGCCAGGCATGACTTCGCCGTTAGTGCCACTGACATTGATTCCAGCGTAAAGGCAGGCTTTGTAATGAGAATCTACGATGTCTCTTCCAAAGGCTTTGTCTGCTCCAACTCCACAGTAGTACGGTCCCTGTGTTTGGTTGAGAACATTTGATATTTTTTATTATTATTAATTTTCTTGGGAAAAATCAGGATTTTTGGATTGAAACCACGAAAGGGTATGTGAAAAGATTCGCCGGAAAAATCTTTACCTGAGGACCTGGGAAGCCGCCGACCGGCCAACCTACCGGCCACTTAATATCCTTTTGTAGCAAAGTATACTCTTGCTCAATTCCGTACCTGGATTTCAATATTTTTATTTTTTTCTTAAATATTACTTAATTGGTTTTAGAAAGAAAAAAATAGATTGAATACTGAAATAACTACAACCAAAAAATGAAATTTATCGTGACTAATGTCCTGAAAATCTAGACTAACTAATGTGTTTATGATCAAACTACTTTTATTATATACTTTTAAGTTTTTGTTTTTTGCTAAAATACTTTAAAGTTATAAGAATATATATGAACTATAGTCTATATACCATGTTTCTTCAGCGACAACGCTTGGGTCGCGAAAGATCTTAGCAGCCGCATGCCTTTTGTTCGTCGGGATAGGTTCGCCGGCTGGTGTATAGGCGTCGCACATCACCTAATTTTCAAATCAAATCCAAAACAAAATAAATTTATATATATGACGAATTTGAAGATTTTTTTTTTAATATTCAAAACTGTTTAATTGAGAGTTATTACAAGGATGTTGTTGCCTCTTCTGAAGGGGTCTTTGAAGATAGCTTGAGGGCTAAAGGAGACATAGACAAACCATAATCTTATTAATCCCTGATTTATAAACTTAATTAAGTTATTAATTGATTTCATTATATTTCGAAAACATACTAGAGGATGACTTCACTGTCATTGCCAGGCGCTTGGCCGGTGCTTGAACCGTCATAGTTCCATTTCGGTAACTCCGATGGATCCTTCACGGGTCCCGCCAAAGTCTACAATAATAATATAATTAAATCATTTTCTAAAATTCTCAATAGTATTTTAACGATTTGCTTATAGGTTTATGCTCTACAGAAAACAAAAAACAAATATTTTTTTTTAAAAATAATTACCCTTGCTTTGCTTCTCATATCCAAGCCTGATCCACCAATCCTATTCATAAAATCACAAAATATTAATCCAAATGTTCAATCAATACAATATCTTTCAACTTTTAGTATATCAAGCAAAGTTTTATAGTTTTGACTCGTACATATACAAGAAAACCTCAAGGAAGATAAACTTTAGGCTCAAACAAAGAAGCAGAGATTAACCAAAACTTTTTGATCTATTATTATTAGTTTGAGAGAGATCTATGAAGAATTGTACGGACCATATGTACTCGGCGATGATCTGCTCGGTGGAATCGGAGAGATCGAGATTGATTAAATCTGCAAGTGCCGACATTTTTGTAGGAATCTGAGAAAAATGATTAAATTTTTTGTTGTTGTTGTAAGACTAAAGAGATTCCTGCGAGTGTGTTTATATATAGGGGGAGAGAGAGAGGGGTAGGTGTGTGCTTGACTTTGCTATGAAAAATGATTTTGGTAAAAAAAACGGAGAATGCGGAAATATCGGACTAGTATTGGAAATGCGAATTATCAGGAGATTCTGGGGCTATAATAAGATTCTTTGTTTACAGTATCTTTTTAATAAAACAAAATCATTGACCTTACGTATCTCACACCTAACCATTGTTCGCGTGTAATACAATCACATACTTACCGAACTTGTGAATAATATGCACACAAAAATAATAAACAGTCAGATAGAATCATTTATATTCTAAATAGGAAAGATAAATAAAATAGAATCTTTTGAGAGAAAGGGTTTATATGGGAAGTTAATAAATTAGCTTCATTCACTAAATATTTTCTTAACTAGGAAATTGGGAATATATTTTTTAGAAACTTTTGGAAGAGTCCTTTCTTAAGTGATTCCAAACCAAACAAACAAACAAAAAAGTCAAAGAATTAATATTTTTTTTTGTGTGTGCCAAAAAAAATAATTAAGATATTTTCGACCTTCTGTTTGTTTGTTTGTGAGTTGTTATCTTCAAGAATTTTTTCTTCGCTTTTTTGTTTGTTTATGATTAAACATAAGGACCAAAATGCTGAGTTTGAATAATCACCATGAAAAAAAAAATAGTGTTTACATTAAAAATGCATGACCAAACTTTTCCCTTAGTTGTGGGGGCTCTAACATTTGAGTGGTGAGCCATAAGCTTCCACTGATTTCAAGATCCAAACTTTATCTTCTCAAGATTCATGTTTTTTTAAGTAATCTCTCACAATCACTCGCGCTCACGGGTATGCTACACGCTTTACACATAGTGATTAAAAATTGTGTTATATTCTCCAAATACAAGGGAAAAAAAACACACACACAAAGGGGCTAGCAAAAATGAGATAATATGAGAGATATTTTCAAAATTACACAGCTTCTACAGCATTGTCCAATCACGCTCTAAAATACTACATCTTCTTTAAAAAGACTCTAAATTGAATTTTAGAAAAAAGATTAGTAACAAAAAATAAAAAAAAATAAAAACCTTTCCTAAATTTTGTAAAACAAGTCATAAACTATAATTATGTGGTATTTTAAAAGTTTAGGCATTGAGGGTAGTTTTGGAGACCAAATCATAAAATATGGCATTTCATTGAATTTCTCAATAATAATATCCTGTAACAAAAAAACATAGTCAAAGCAATAAACGTTCGACGTAAATTAGAAATGGTAGAAGTAGAACACAGATATATTTTACGCAACTAGAAACTTTTAGTCATTTAAATTTTTAGGGTTGAATTTTGAAAAAAAATAAATCTGTGGACATAGAGAATAATCAAAGATTCTCATTGCTTAAAATTTTGATCCTAGTATTACTACTATTTGAGTATTTTCTTTTTAAGTGGTCCAAGACTCCAAGTATTATTTGTGGAATCTAAATCAGGTAAGCCTGATATTCTGTCCCATGAACATTGATTAAAAAAATAAAATACAATTAAATTAATATATTACATATCCAACAAAATCTAAACTAAATCAACACGAAAAAGAAAAATAAATTGATTGTTTTGTTTAAGAAAATGAATTGATAAAACATTAACTTATTTGAACATATTTTAGTTAAATATATATTTTGCCAAAAACTTAAATCTGAATCTAAATAAGAAGGTTATCAAATATAAATTATAGAATAAAACAGTTTTCAGTTTTTTTGAATCTTATAATAATTAAAATAAAAATAAAAATTGAAGTGAACCAAAAATCATAACTCTGCAACAATTATATTCACATCGCCGTTAGAATTAGGATCGGTCATAAAATATTAGGTTTGAAAAATAATCAATTATTGCAATTGGTTGGTGGGTCGTCACTATGTTCCCGTGAGTTTGGGGTATTTTGTATTTTTGTCAACATTTTTCTTATTTTAAAACTTTAGATATATATAAAAACTTGAATGCTCTTTATTTTCATTGGTGGGAGAGTCGTAATCCTCTAATCACACATAGTCCCAACTTGTTATTTGATAGTGATAAACTGATAATAAGTTGGACCGATGGGGTTGTTGTATCAATCGAAATGACATATATGCTTTTGTTCCTATCTTCCCGCTATTACTATTGTTTATTTCCCTAAACCATATAATATTCACAACTATGCATAATTGATAACCGAATAGTCTTCATTTTAGTGTTTTTCTACATGTTATACTATAGAGAGATTATTCTGAATTACATGTATCATGATGTATGCGGTATGCTACCTACAACTAGTGGAGTACAATCTCGTATTTTAATTAAATATTAAGAACAGTTTGATGTTGTGATCCTGTTTTTAATAAATGTGTAGAGATTTTTGGTGCATATAATTAATCACAGATCATAAGAATCAATATTTTATTGGATTGGAGTTCAGAACTAAAACATGGTCAAACTTTGGTCGAAAAATTATATAGATAAATTAATTAGTCCGAGAAAACTTAGCAAACATAATATGAAAAGAACCATCTAAAAACTTTGTAATGTCAATTTATGCTAGTCGAGAGTAGTATTGTTACTGTTGAACCAAAAAAAGAGAGTAGTATTGTCCCAGTCCCACGCAATTCAAATGGGCTTCAAAATAATAATTTGATTAATTCTTTAGTATGTTAACTTATGGCCGTAGTCCAATATAATAGGCTTACTTTCTAGAACACGCTTTGTTTTTAAGTCTTATTAGAGTTTGGGCCGACGTTGCGTTGGGGCCCATCAATTTTCTTGTAGACGTCGAACCTAAATATTGAGGATATATCTTAATAACCTAAATTGAGAAGTTATCTCAATATACTGTCATCATTGCTAAATATCTTACTGAGATATTCTAATATTTAGTATCTTTTAAAATTTCGGTCTAAAATATTTTAATTTTACGTTTATAAGAAGTAAAATTTTATTTTAACTGAACTTTGGTAAAATATTTTATTTTAATATAAATTATGAGAGGTATATGTCAAACTGTACTTAGTATCGACCGAACAGTATAAAACATACCGAAACAAAAACATTACTAAACGTTAAAATAATTTACTGAGAGAAAAAAAAACCAACTAAGCTAGGAAGACGGGTATTAGTTTAATTTCACATAAAACTATACTCTCTTTGATTAAAGTCTTTTATTAGAACATTAATCTCCCTAGATTTTACATTAGATTTTATATTACATGAAAACATCAGTTGAATATAAAACCAGACGATTTATTACCCTAAAGTGCTAATTACACAAGAACTAAAATACAAAAGAAGAAAAGACAATATATTTATGATTATCTTCTTGCTTTAAATAAAATAATGAATACTTCTTCTGTTTCACAAAAAATGTCATTTTGATATTTTTCACATAAATTAAGAAAAACTTGAAAATCTCTTTTTTACCCTTTATTAATACATTAAATCAGTTTCTCTCTCTAATTAATATGTTAAAATAATAGGGATAAAACTGAGATTTAGTTTTAAAAACTATATTGAAAATATAAAATGACAATTTTTGTGAAATCGGAGGGAGTATTAAAATGGAAAGATTCTCTAGGTTTCTGTAAAAAGGTTAAATTCAACATTTAACTTTTTCTTTCCGTTCACTGCAGTCTGCAATTATAGTCCCTCTCTCTCCCCTCCTTCACCATCTTCTTCTCATAAAGCCGGCGAGAGAGAGAGAGAGAGAGCTGAAATTCATGCGAGAGGATTTTGTTCCGGTATTTTCTCTTTCCAAACACTGTTCTACCCGTAGTCGGAAATACAAAGATCTTCCCGATAAAATCTCGGGAAATCCATCTTCCGAATCGATCTCAGACAGAGAGAGAGGCATTCACTGTTCGAAAGGATTAAACTTTGGAAAGAAGAAGATGAAGAACAGGACCAATTTAGGTCTCTCCGTCTTCTTCTTCTTTTTCTGTCTCGTTACCGTGACATCAGATCTAGAAGCTGATCGACGAGCACTAATCGCTCTCCGTGACGGCGTCCATGGCCGTCCTTTGCTCTGGAATCTAACCGCACCACCGTGTACTTGGGGAGGAGTCCAATGCAATGCAGATCGGGTCACAGCACTCCGACTACCAGGTGTGGGTTTATCGGGTCCGTTGCCAATCGCAATCGGGAACCTAACCCAGCTCGAAACCCTGTCTTTCCGATTCAACGCTCTCACCGGTCCAATCCCGCCGGATTTTGCAAACCTAACACTCCTCCGATACTTGTATCTTCAAGGAAACGCGTTTTCCGGCGAGATTCCTTCGTTTCTCTTCACTTTACCTAACGTGATTCGGATCAACCTTGCCCAGAACAATTTCTCGGGTCGGATCCCGGACAATATCAACTCGGCGACTCGGTTAGCTACTCTCTACCTGCAAGATAATCAGCTCACGGGTCCGATCCCGGAGATTAAGACTCCGCTTCAGCAATTCAATGTCTCCTCGAATCAATTAAACGGGTCGATACCGGATCCGTTGTCGGGTATGCCCAAAACCGCTTTTGAAGGCAACTCACTCTGTGGGAAGCCGTTAGACGATTGCTCAGACACCGGCACCGGAAACAGCACAGAGACAACCGGAAAAGGAAAAAGCGACAAGCTATCCACCGGAGCTATTGCCGGAATAGTGATTGCTTGTTTCTTCGGGCTTCTCTTGCTCTTGTTGATCTTGTTCTGTATCTGCAGAAAGAAGAAGAAAGAGAACAATGTCCAGTCGAGAGACGTCGAAGCAGATACTGTTCCCACCTCATCAGCCGCAGTAGCAAAGGAAACGGCGGTAGCAAATGTCCCTCCTCCGGTGGCTAACGGTGCACCACCGTCATCCGAAAACGGTGCATCAAAGGACCCTGCAGTGAGTAAAGATCTTACATTTTTCGTGAAATCATTCGGCGAATTCGATCTGGATGGATTGCTCAAAGCTTCCGCGGAAGTTCTTGGCAAAGGAACATTCGGATCATCGTACAAGGCGAGTTTCGACCACGGATTAGTGGTGGCTGTGAAACGAATGAGGGATGTAGTTGTGCCTGAGAAAGAGTTTAGGGAGAAATTGCAGGTTCTTGGATCAATAAGCCATGTCAAACTCGTGACATTGATCGCTTATTACTTCAGCCGTGATGAAAAGCTCGTTGTTTTCGAGTACATGTCTAGAGGAAGCTTGTCCGCGCTTTTACACGGTACAAAACCTTTCCTTTCAGTGTTTCAAATTTGCGCAATTTAGATTCATTAATGATAATAGATTCATTTTCTTTCTTTGGAACTCACAGGGAACAAAGGAAGTGGTAGAAGTCCATTGAATTGGGAAACAAGAGCCGGTATAGCGCTAGGAGCTGCGAGAGCGATTAGTTACCTCCACTCGCGTGACGCGACAACATCTCATGGCAACATTAAATCTTCCAACATCCTCTTGTCTCAATCCTTTGAGGCTACGGTCTCTGACTACTGTCTTGCTCCTATGATCAGTCCTACATCTACACCTAACCGCATTGATGGTTACCGTGCTCCTGAAGTAACCGATGCTCGTAGAATCTCCCAAAAGGCCGATGTTTACAGCTTCGGTGTTCTCATTCTTGAATTACTCACAGGTACAAACATAATAAAAAAAAAGGAGAGATCTTGAAAACCACATTTCGATTATTGATTGATTCATAGGTCAAAATGTGATTTTTGAAAAAATAAATGGATTCTTTTGCAGGGAAATCTCCAACGCATCAGCAGTTAAACGAAGAAGGAGTAGATTTACCGAGATGGGTTTCATCTATCACTGAACAACAATCACCGTCAGATGTGTTTGATCCAGAGCTAACAAGGTATCAAGCGGAGGGTAATGAGAACATGATCAGGCTTTTGAAGATCGGTATAAGTTGTACGGCTCAATATCCAGATAGTCGTCCTTCCATGCCTGAAGTCACGAGGCTCATCGAGGAGGTTTCTCCTTCGTCTGGTTCACCAGGTCCTTTGTCTGATTGATTTTTTTTTTTTCTTCTCGAGGTGGGGTCTTAAATTGATTGATTTCAAAATTGTTTGGTCTAAATTTTAATTTCTTTAAATAGTTGGTTTGGCTTGAAGTCAGTTGAGAAATACGTTGAAGAATTTTTTTTTTTTTTTTTTTGTTAATTTTTTTCATAGTTTTGACGAACTTGAACAATTGTTTAAATATATATCATTGTATGAGTGCGAAACAAAAAAATACATGTCTCATTTTCTATTGGCCGCCCCATAAAACAACCTCTTCCTTTCTAGCCAACTATGCAATAAAACGGCACTCCAAAAATAATAATAAACTTATGTTTTTCATAGTACTAAATTACAAAAGTTGACAAAAAAAAAAAACCAAGTGAGATAAAATGATATATTTGATAAATTGTTTGGTTCTTTCTCCCAACTCCGACCGATCATAAAAAGTCAACGACAAATAGTTTCTGTCTTTCTTCGATTTCAAGTTTTATTTTTAAAGGTGGTGACTAAGACTATTTATCTAAATATGTACATATTACAAATTCCATGAAATAAATATAACTTTAGGTAACGGGTCTATTCAAGTTGCTTAGTTGAATCTGCCAAGTTATCCCCCACTTTTCAAATTCAAATTCAGATGTTTTGGTATGGCCATTAAAACAAAAGTTTCTTCATCTTCCCTTTCCCCTTTAAAGTAATTTTCGAATTAATTTCTTTAAGAATAAAACAGAAGACCAACTATCTTTATAAATTGTATCGATCAAGACATACATAGTTTCAGAATGCATGAAATAATTAGTTGGGTGCATCATTCATAAATAACCTATGATATAGTGTACTTATCTTCAGAAATAAAAATGTTTGTTAAGAATTAGTTGTTGATCTTGGTCTAGTTTGGAAGTTTAAGCGAAATCGATGGGAATGTGATGATACCCCCACATCTACACTTAAAATATGTTTGGTCGATCTTGTTAAATTTCATATCATTAAAGTTACATCAAGTTTATCATCATCAACTAGAGCAACTAAATTTGTTAAATATAATGATTACTCTTACTTGTTAGCTACAAATATGTGTATATGCTTTGCGACTTCGTAAAAATAAAGTTATACTCCAACTGAATACAAACAAAACAATTTTTATTTTATTTTGTCATTCAGACCTATATAATTACTTTTTTGAAACAGTTTAAATGTGTTTAAACTCTAAACTAGTGAAGCTTTATGACGGTGAGTAGTAGTCCGTTGAATAACAATACCATGAAGCTATTAAGTCACGGTATGTATCTAGATGACAAGTCTTCTGAAACTTTTTAGAATAAGTGACCCTCGTACGAGAATGAGATTCACAGGCCTATAATAGACATAGAGATAACAGACAAAATCAGTCAAGCATTATTTTTTTCTGAATTGAATTCATCGACATCCAAAACAATTTATAACTCTAATTGTCTCGTTGTTGTAGCATTTACATTTATTGAAGAAGTTAGTTATGTCGTAGATGTTAGAATGGTATAGCTTTTAATATTGTTCAGTGAGAAAAGTTAGTATTTTGAAATTGTAATTGTGATTTTATAAAAGAAAATCAAAGAAAAAAGGCGCTCTTCGTAAAACAAATATTTATAAAAATCCACAACTTCTAAAACTTGATTTTTGTTTTAAAGAAATATTTCATACTATTAACCTAATGATGGTGGATTGCTATCGGTTTTCATTTGGGGAGCAATTGTCATGTTGATAATTGTCATTTGTTCAGTCAAAATGATATCATATTTTAGGGCCATTGAAACCCGGATTGCCCCATAATTTAAAAAAATTAAAAAATTATACTGTAGAAATTTTGAGTTAGATTTGTAAGTTATAAAAGTTATGATTTTTATAAAGAAAAGATATATGAAATATTTGTATTTTTAGAAGAAAAAAACGATACGAATTAATATTAATGTATTACCTGTTGATCAGTGTTTCAGGTGGCATAAATCATTTTACACCTAGTCATGGACATAGCATTTTTCCCTTGTTCTAAACTCATAGTGATATCCATGTGGGTTCACATGCACATGTATGTACAATTAAGTGTATTTGTTTTATTTAATTGTGACAAATGCCTTTGCCCAAGAAAATGGCACTCGTCTTATCTTAGGCTTACCCTGTCAAATCCATATAAAAATATTTAAGCCTTTACAACTTGTGGTTCATTTTCTTCAAAATTATAAACTAGTATAACTTTTGCCAGCTCATAAAACTCCTCAATCGACCATTTATTCCTTGATTTTTTTTTTTTTTGGGTACAAAGTTTGTTTGAACATGGTTGCCGAATATGATAATAACTTTTTTTTGTTATCGTATATGAGAATAATTAACAGCCATAATAATATATTTTAAAAGATTATGCATACTTATAATACATGAGCTGGAAAATTAATTGATTGAGGTGCCACTGCCATCAAATGTTCGATGACGAAAAAAATGATACACACATAAATACATAATCCAAATAGAAATTTAGTTCTAATATACGAAGATAAAACAAAACATAATTATTTTATTGCGTCAACAAATAAATAAGATGCATATATATGGATAAAAACAATTATATAGAGACTCGTGATGGTTGCGATTTTTTTTTTTTCTCTTGATATATGATCCCATCTAGCAAATTTCGGGACAGGTATCCGATTCCCACCCATACCCTTTTCAAATTTTTCGTTCCGTTTCCGTTTAAAAAAATTCTCGTTTGAGATCATTTATTTTTTTCAAACGAGTACGGAAAGGGTAAGGGAAGGGAACGGGAATACAATCGGGTACTCGAACTTCCCGAATTTATCAAATTTTCTCGAATTTTCCCAATATTTCCCAAAATTTCCCTAATTTTCCCGATTTTTCTCCGAATTTTCCCGAATTATCCAATATAATCACCCGTTTGGAAAAAGATTTTATGTAAGAGAATTTTCCGAACCCGTCCCGTTCCCGTCCCATTTTTAAGGATTTCTTTTTGAGAATTATTTTTCAATTCCCAAATTTCCCGCTCCCGTTCCGGATCCGTAAATTCCCGTTCCGATAACCGAAATTTTCAGGGCTAATCCTATCTAAGAAAAAGATTAAGTTTGTTTGGAACCGACAGGGTACACAACATGGCCACCTCATTCTAGACAGGATTGGACGCGGTTTCTCTCCAATGTCAATAATTATGCCAACGAGAAAAAGTGAAAACATTGTTGGCAAAAAAGGGGTAAAACGATAAAATTCGGTGAAAAAAGTTGGTATGTATTTTATAATTAACGATCTCTTCAAATGTATGCCCAAAATTTACCTTAGTTGTTCCATTCCATGGGGCCATTTTCTAAGTTGAAACAATTTGTCGAGTTATTAATTTTCTTGGGATTTTTGTAGTTGTGAGATTTATTTCTCTCTTTCTATTTCGTTGTTGTGTTACCAACTTACCATCCATGAGCTGGACCTTTTGTATTCGTTTATGCCGATCCGCTAAAGATAAAAACTGCAAAATTTAATTTATTGGAATCTGATGCAAGTTAAGTTTCAGGCCGGCCCAACAATACCCTAAACTACATCATGGGCCATTTTCTAAGTGTATTGCCCTTTTGTTAAAATGGACCATTTTATGGAGATAATATACCCACATTGGCTGAATGGTTCGAATGTCTAACCATTTTTTCTTTTCTTCGAGGATCGTTTTTATGTCACCACATTGGTTGAATGGCTCGATTTTCAATAATTTTTTTTTAATATGTATGAAAAATTATAAAATAACACTATTTATAAAATAGATATTATTTTTTTTTTGAAAATACGATTTATTTATATAGTAATTTTACGAAATCTATATTAATCTTCTTTCCGCTTATTAATTATGTTATTACATTTTAGTTTACATAACTTTAATTATTCTTCTAGTTTCTGTGTGATTCTAAAAGTTCACCAATCCAAAATCCACAAATTACGACGAAGATTGGTTATTGCGAAACGTAACACTATGATGACGTCATGGTACTGTAAGTTTGTGTTGGCACTTAGTGCTAAGTGCTAACAAAAGCCCGTCGTCAATCATATATTATAGTAAAGTTAATTCGAGAAATTCTAAACTCCGGTTTTCAATTATAAGCAAAGAAGACAAATACGGATGATGAGGTGTTTTGACTGCTCATAGAGAGAACTTTACACGTGATCAAACTCGCTTACACGTGTCTTAAATAAAGCCATCATCAAGTATCACCTTCTATACCAGACTGACACTGTATATTACATAAACATCGCATTTAATTTGTTTTTCACTCCAATTGTACTGGCTTTAAAACATTGCAGAAAAAAATCGGACTTAAATAAATATGTAATATTTTCATGTAATATAGACATAAAATGGATTCATTAAGAATATATTTCATCGTTGTTTACCTTAAATACTTATGTAATTGGCCCTTCTTCAGTTGAATGGTTTTTGCTAGTTTACAACAGTGTTGTTATGTATGCGATAGTCCGTAAACCGACATATATGATTTAATGATCGATAAAATAATAAAAATATACTTATGACCATATGGAAAATATATATGGATTTAAAACAATAGTGTGTATAAGGTTGGATAAAATCTATAATTAATAGAAGAAACGAGAAAAAAATGTAGGTCCACAATTCACAAACATGGTTTTGAAATCACTCTCTCTCTATATATAGGTTGTTGTGTTGCTGCTTGAGTCTTGGAAATACAACACTATTAAGAATATTAGGTACATATTTGAGCACATCTCTCTCTATATATATAGAAAGAGAGAGAAATTAGAGAGAGAGAGGATGGGAAGGCAACCATGTTGTGACAAAGTAGGGTTGAAGAAAGGGCCATGGACTGTTGAAGAAGACAAGAAGCTCATCAACTTCATCCTCACCAACGGCCACTGCTGTTGGAGAGCTCTTCCCAAACTTTCTGGTTTATTTTCTCTCTTTATTTCCTTCAAAAACACGACCCCGTTTTGGATAGCCCATGTCAAAATTTACAAACTTCATAACCAATATCTTCTAATGGTCTCTAGCATAGAAACAAATGCCTTCTTCCTTGCCTTATTTACTGTCTTATTTAAAAAGATTATGTGGAGTTGTTTTCCATATCTTCACAATAGTTTTCCTGATAACATTTTTGTATTTTAAAAGTTAATTCAGTATTCAAAGTTCAAAATTTTCAAAGTTCACTTGTGTTCGACCCTTTCTTTTTTTACCGACGAAAACGACGCTAATTCAATATATTTTCGTATTTTAAAAGTTCACTTCTTGTAACGTCCCTTGATTTTTATTCAAGTTTCCGATTTTTTTAAGTAATAGATCCATTTATTCCTACTGATTTTATATTTTCTCTACCTTTCTGGTTTTCACTAGTTCTTATATCTTAAGGTATATAATTGTATTTTATTTTGCAACATTATTCGAACAGATATACTATTACAAATTTCGTCATTACATATTTTCAATGCAGGCGAATCAGAATTCCTTTTTGAAATTGAATATATACATATATATCTATCTTTTGGACTTAAAAAAAAAACTCAAAAGCATAGTATATGATTATTAATCATCGTGTTTGGCCGAAAAAAATTCAGAGTGCATGATACTCGTGGTCCTCACACGTTATTATTTGTTTAATCATTTTTTTCACTAATTCCTTCCTAATCAATTATATTTCGTATAGATAAACTTTCAGTGAATCTGATCGTTAATTTTCTTACTTTGGTTAATAAACTAAATGCAGGACTATTGAGATGTGGTAAAAGCTGCAGATTAAGATGGATAAATTATTTAAGACCTGATTTAAAAAGAGGTCTTTTATCAGAATATGAAGAACAAACGGTCATTGATCTTCATGCCCAACTTGGCAATAGGTTTATTCTCTTTCTCTTAAAAATAATTGCTATTATATATAAAAGCATTTTTCAACATTAATTTACTTACCTTAACTCTGACATTGTAACTAACTCATAATAATAAAAAATTAGAAAGATAATTTATGACCATTAGATTTCAATATTGCTATCAAGGTGTCGGAGAAACACATAACTCAAAACTTTAATCTCTTCTTTTGCATGAAAGAGATTGGCTAATTCACATCTTTATTTTGTTTAACTCCAGTAGTTTTATTTAGCCGGTCTGATGAAAATGATTGAAGAGTCTAAGATCATTAGTCAAATTCTCACTTGTAAGTTTTTGAATCTTTTTAAATTTTTGTGCAGATGGTCAAAGATTGCCTCTCATCTACCAGGAAGAACCGATAATGAAATAAAGAACCATTGGAACACGCACATAAAGAAAAAACTAAGGAAGATGGGTATTGACCCTTTGACCCATAAATCTCTCTCTGAACAAGAAGGTTCACAACAAGCTCAAGGGAGCAAGAAAAGCTTAGTGCCTCATGATGACAAGAACAAAAGACAAGATCAAGAAGATCAACAAACTAAAGACAAACAAGAACAACTAGGAAAAGATTTGGACAAGGACAACACGTCAATCTCAATTGATGATGGGTTTTGCATTGATGAAGTCCCATTGCTCAATCCACATGAGATCTTTATGGAAATCTCTTCTGCTCATCATCATACTAATAATGATAATGCCAACATTAAAATTAGTAACTCCACTTCGCCTTCTTCCTCTTCCTCTTCTACCTCGTCGTGTATATCGTCAGTACCGGGTGATGAGTTCTCAAAGTTTCTTGATGAAATGGAGATTATTGACCTCAAGTGGCTCTCATCCGATGATTCATCAGAGGATGATATTAATTACAAAGACGGCAAGTTCAACAACAATGTTGATACAATGAGCTTGTGGGACATCAATGATTTGAGCAGCTTGGAGTTGTTTATGAATGATCATGATGATGGTTTCGTTGGAAATGGTAGTGGATGTTCAAGAATGGTTTTAGATCAAGATTCATGGACATTTGATCTCTCCTCTAACCTTTAGTTTTTTTTTTCACCCTGTTGTTGTTTTTTAATTAGTTTTGTTTTTGATTGTTTTCGAAGTGGGGGATTTGGGTTTGGCCGGTGCTGCAATTAGTGGATGATTAGGTATAAAATGCATGTAATAAAGATTGCAATTGTGAACATACTTTTCTCTGTTGAATTTTGACATATTTTAATGGAAATATATGAAAATTCATTAAAGTATATATATATCAATTTTTTTTCTTTCATATATACCAATTGATATATTCTAATAATAATAATTATTTTCTTGATCAAGTTCATAATCTTTACTGACAGACCAATTTATTAAAATAGACAGAGATACTTCCAATTGCATTGAGAAACTAATCCCTCTAGTCGCTATAAAGGTTTGTCAATATCCACTGATGTCTCTCAATCAAATTGTGTTCCATTTTATTAACACTATATCTAACATGTACGAATTATAGTGGTTTGTGTTAATATTATTACAGTGTTAGCATTTGGGATTTAAATCCACATTATGCATATATGATTGACAAAAAAAACTACGCTATTCAATTTTAGTCGCAATCAGCCGCGCGATAAACATCTTCCATTATAAAAATAAATTTAATTAAATTTCATTCCAAAAGTTTTATATCTACTTTTCATCACTTCATTTAGTCATCGATTATGTATGGGATATTCTTAATTCTCAATCCTCAGCTCTTCTACGATTCATCTGTTTTTTTTTTTTTCGTTAAAAGGATTTTTTTTTGGCTGGCTATTATATTCATTAGTTCCACTTTACTAAGAAAAAATGTTGGACATCGCTTGAAATCACGTAATAATGTTCGAATAAAAGTGGATGATACGATGATGGCGTCATGGTGATGAAATCCATTGCTATATATGATAGACTTCACCAAAACAACGTCACAACAAATTCACAATCATGATTGAATCTCTTAGGATTTATTAATAAACTCCACCTACCAAATATTCTCAATCTCACGTTCAAATTTCATAGCATTTGTGGTGGACCATCTACCGACCTCTACACTCACTTCAAATACAATTATGATTTCAACAAATTTTATTGGAGTACTACTGTTTAATGGAATCAGTAATAAACATTCTTCTGACAGACGGCTAAAATCACCCCTGACGCTCAGATTTTGACATAAATCGATAAACAAAACTAGCTAATAGTAAAATTATGGAGTAGTATTTTAGCAAGTCCTTTTAGTTTAGGCGTCCGACTAATTGGTCCATGCAGCCGATTTAGTTACTTTAAATAACTTTATTTATTATTTCCAATAGTTTCCTGAAAAATAGAATATATTCTTTTTAATATAATTTTAAATTATATATTTTAAAATAATTTATCAAAAATATATATTTTAAAATAAAACAATACGAACAACGATTGATTAAAGTTCGATTAATTGACTAGGTGCTAACTCCTCTTTAAATGCTCGACTTGCGACAAGTTTTTGAGCATTTGAAAAAAATGTGTACGCAATTAATTAGTTACGGTTTTGATGACCATGGACGTTCTAATATATATATATATATATATATATATATATATATATATATATATATATATATATATATATTTTTATAAAAAATATGTAGATTTATGATATTAATTTACCATTTACGCTTTTCCCATGATAAAAATTCAAGAATTTACAACCAAATATTTTTCTTTTTATCATCGTGAACCTAAATATATTTTTTACTTAGAAAGTCTGTCTTATCTTTTGTTTTGTGTGCAAATTCATCTTTAATTAAACTTAAATCGGTTCTTTAATTAAACTTATTTCGGTCTTACATCACAAGCAATCAAAAAACTCTTTGTCAAAGAGACATCTTGAACAATTTCGATTATTACAAACTTAAAAAGAAATACAATAAAAAGATAAGATGGATAGATGGTATCATGGGAGATACCGTAAAACTTCTTCGACGAGGCTTCGGAGATGATCCATTCAAACATCTCTTGGATAGTAGATTGATATTTGTAATATCTTATTATATAAAGTTGGATGCGTTAAAGTTAATAATTAATATGATCGCGACACATGAAAAATTAATTGATAAGATTTCGACACGTGTTTTGATTAAAATTTTATTATAAATAGAAAATATATTTATCCTTAAAGAAAAAGGAAATACTATTATTTTAAAAATAGAAATAATCTTATTAAAATAAAAGTAAAAATACAAAGATATATTTTAATTAAGAAAAGGAAAATAAAAATAAAAGTAAATAAGATATTTCAATTTTACTAAAAAGAAAAAAATAAAGTTAGTAATTAATATGAAAGTGACACGTGGCAAATTATTAAATAAGAAGAAAAATAAAAACAAAATGTATATTAGATTAATTAAGATATATTTCAATTAAAAAAATGAAATTCTAGATGATAGTGATATGACGTTAGACGATGATGAGCTTAACGAGGAAGAGGATATCAAGAAAGAATCATGTAGAGAGTCTTTTGATGCGAGTAAAAAATGAAATTCTAGATGTTAATGATATCGTATTAGACGATGATGAGCTCAAAGAGGAGGAGGATATCAAAAATCATGTAAAGAGTCTTTTGATGCGAGTCTTGAGAAGTATAACTTCTCTAGAGAGCAGAGAAATCATATGCGGGAGATGAATGTAAAAAGAATGTGAGAATTTATTTGCTTGAATGGGGGAGAGAGTTAATATACTTGAAATACTCTAATTGCATACCTACATTTTTAACACAGCGGAACATAAAAAAATGGTTGATAAAGTGTGTAAATTATATGAGAAGTAGGAGAAAAAAATGGTTGATAAAGTGTGTAAATTATATGAGAAGTAGGATTAATATGATCCGCAACCGATTCTGTATTTTTAATATTTTAATTAAAAAATGAGAATAAAAATAAATAATTAATTTTTAGGTCTCGATTTTGCGTTTTTCATATATTTTTTGAGTAGTGATCCGATTTTTTTTACTATTTTTTTGAAAAAAATATATTAACAGGTTTTAAATTTTATTATTATAAAACTGCGTATACGCGGATCGTAATCTAGATTTTAATTATGATAAATCTTATTATTATAAAAGTAGGATAATTAATTTGTCAATATTTTAGAATAAATATATATAAATAGATAAAGCATTAGAAATAATCATAATTCATATAAAAGTTTGAAAACATATATTATCCGATTTTGTTTTCAATTTATTTTTACAGATTTAAAATATTTTATTAAAAATCCGCATATATGCGGATCCTATTCTAGTATGTGTTATAAGATTTGATTAAGTATGATGATTGATGATCATGACGCAACAGATGACCAACTTTTTTTTGTTATGCTCGAGTTTCATAAACATAATACAATATTGCTCTAAGCAAATCCAATTCAAAATAAAATTTATTTTAAAGTAAAGAATATTCAATATCCTGTACTTTCCGACATTTAATGTAGGACCCCATGAATTGGGGGCAGCGGTGGCTTCTTCATAAGGCTGTGCCCATATGACTGGTCCTGTTGTGTATTATGTATTTGTATGTGTATGAAGTTGAGACAATTAATGGACCACAAGTGACTGGGATTGATAGACAAGTGCTAACTACCTTCACCAAACCATTTTGTCAAAAAGAAAGATCGAAATTTCCTTTAGAAAAAAAAAAAGATCGAAATTTCGTACTTTTGATTATCCCAGTATAACATCACTCTTTCATCACTCTTTTACACAGTATCTTCTACATACATGGCTTTAATTCTATTTTGGAAAGAAAATGTAGAAGATAAGTGCTTTTTAGATGAGTGAATCAGATAACCTCCAATATGGTATTCAGATTATCGGGTCGGGTTTATATATTTTGGGTTTCGATACTAAATTTTTTTATATTGATTGGGTATTTAAAAAATTTGGATCGGATTCGTTTCGGTATTCTTCGGGTTCAGTCGGTTCAAATATTTAATTAGAGTACCTAAAATACTTGAAATACCCAAAAATAAAAAAACGATCAGAAAATATTAAAAAAATCAGGTTTTAGGTATTTAAAATATTTTCCGATATTCATTCGATTTTCAGAGATTTCAGCTACCCGTTCGATTCTCGGATATTACCCGATTCAATCCGAAATTCGAACTTCTCTAAATACTGGTATTGATCGGGTATTTCTTAAAATCTGAATCCGATCCAAACTGATTTTTTCCGGATGGTACCAATTTTAAATTTTGAATCCGGATGAAATGTCCAGCCTCTTCATACTATATAATTGTGAATATCTCGTTTTTTTTTTGATCAAAGTGGTTGAATAAAAAACACGAATGACTTTTTACCATAAAGTGGTTAATATGTTTTATTAAGAAAGTACGAACTATAAAACTCAAAGAAAGTGGAAAAAAGAGTGCATGTATATGAACCTTTCTCATAACAAATATGATCATTGCTTAGACATGACTTGTCACAAAGAAGAGCAAAAGGAGTGATAGTGGAACTGTGAATGATGGATAAAAGAGAAGAGAAAGGTAGAAGATAAAGGAATTATTAAACTTCATAGAATTTTAAATAATAAATAGTTAGGTTGGTGGATTATTTTATTTATAAATTGTAGAAAAGGAAATTTTTTTGCAACGACAACAATGATTATAATACATTTGAAGTTGGTGAATGAGTATAGTTTCGTTCTCCTACTTATTGTGTGACACATTGGCTAAACTTCACACCTTTAGAAACAACAAAAGTGCAATCCGTTTTACAAACTTACCCACTAAATAAACACACAGAACCTCTATAAATTAATACTCGATTCATTAATACCTCGCTAAATTAATATTTTTTATCAGTCCCAAAATTAGTTTTTAACCAAATAATATATCTATAAATTAATAATCATTATAAATTAATAAATTTTTATAAAACTTCATGGTCCCAACATTATTAATTTATAGAGGTTTTACTGTATTTATAGTACATATCACATATAATTATTAAACTATTCACCTTTTTTTATCTCGCAATTGATACTAAAATTTTTTGAAGTAAAATTTATCTCGCAATTGATACATCGTCATTTATGTGCTTAAATATTACATAAACTATTATAGTCATATAGAAAATATTTATAAGACAATGTTGTATTAACCTTTTGACATGGTTGACAAAAAAAAAAGAACCTTTAGATGTGTAAAATGTAAATGGAATCAAGTCTTCATTAATATTTGGGCTACGCAAAATCTATCTTGATGTGATGAGACCTTCTCTTGTCTCACGCGCAAAAGTAAAATCCTCTATCGCCTACACACTGCCCGCATCTTCTTTATATGCTAAAGTGCACATGATTTTTGCCTTATATCAATAGGCCCACGATTAAACTTCACATAAACATCATGGGCCTTAAGGCTTCTCCTCGGTTCTACAAAACTGCAGCGAAATATGGAGAAGGTAACAAACGGCAGAGAGAAAGCAAAAATTATTTGATAAATGTTAATAATTTCCACCAAATTTAGTTGATCAAATAAATAAACAATCCTAAGGTTTCATATCCACAGTTGAAAACTCTACAGAAACTAATTGCCACCAAGAGATTCACTGTTTCAATAAGGCTCAAGCTTAACATCTCCCATGTCAAGTCCGGCATCATCATCAACAACATCATCATGATGGGCAATGTTAGTTGAGACAATGGTTCCACTGTTATAGCCATCAACAAGAACCTTAGATATCTTAGATCTCCATTCCGATGTCTCTTTTTGGCTCTTCCTGTCGTGGAAGACCCTATCGCGGTAGTTTAGCATTGTCCCTAGTCCTGTGTTCGCAACCCAACCGTACTTCATCAGCACTTCCGCTTCGGCTTCCGTCATATCTTCTCCTACCTTTAAAACCACCCGAGTTACAGAGGCAGAGAGTTCAGAATGTAGTTAAGACCATATCGGGTTCATATTGACCGATGTGAGAGAGAAGAATTTACCAGTAATGGCTTGTTTTCAATCAGTTGATATCGGCCACAGCTGGCGAGTTTCATGGCCAAGATTAACCGTTTGATCTGCCATCCGATTGATGCAGTGTTGCTGAGCTCAAAGAAGTATGTTGCGTAGCCATATTCAGGCCGTTCCATTACTATCCTGTATCCAAGTAATAATGACGATCGATGAATTTTTTTAGTTCAAGCCGCAATATCAAAGGCGAGAGAGAGAGAGAGTTGATTTACCGGTTATGTCTCTCGAAAACGAATAGGAAAGACTGGAGATCACGGCACCAGCCCCATTCAACAGGCCATTTGCGGAACATCAAATACCGCGCCTTGAAACAAAAGGAAACAAGTTAGGAAGAAAGGGACATATATTAGGAAAACAGAGAAGACCGGGATGCAGAGTTTTTACCTGTTCGATGAGGGAGAACAGACAGGTCAAGCAATAGCTAGTTCTTGAAGTTTTTGAGAAGCTTAAATTAACAAGTTTCGGTCCCGTCCCGCGTTTGAAGAAAAGCTGATAATTTTTAAATAAAAAGATTCAATCTTTTTACACATGGCGGGAAAAAAGCTACCTCTGTAAAGGATTCTTTTTACCTGCGAGATCACATCTTCGAGCTCCGAGAAGCTCTCTTCGAGAAGTGAATCTTCTGAGGAATCACCTCCACCTGCATCCTCTCCATATAGCCTAAGCTCGTCTACTGATACCCCTTGTTGAATCAAAATCTGCAAACACCAGATTCGAACACACGAGCTTTGAAAAATCTTAGTTTGCATTCTGCTCCGTTAAATCCAATTTTGAGAAGAATAATACCATGAATTACCTGCAAAAGACCAGGAGCATCTTCCTCCAGAGCTGTCTCAATTGAGTCCCTGTAATGGGTTATCTCATATCATAAGATGACAAAATAAACAGAGATAATCATAACACGAACTGATGCAACAGCGAGACTCACGTGGCGGTTTTCTTTCGCTTCCAAGGACGCAATATCCTCAAAGGTTTAACGTATTCATCAGATGTACAGAAGCTAAAACCTGACGACAAATTAGGATCTTCATGATGACCTGAACCATGACAAGATCGAAGCTTCAATCGATCTATTAATTTCATGTGGTCTATCTCACCTTCATCCAATTCACTAGCGGTCTCTGCTTCGTTTTTCACAAACCTAGAAGGATTCGGAGCAGATGTACAAAGATTCAAGCGACAGCTCAATTTCGCGCAATCTAGCTCATTTTGATCATGAGCTTCATCAAGGGTTTCCACCTCTCTTTTGACCTGTAACTGCTCTGCGGTAGCAGGATTTCGTTCGTCATTGTTCTCCATGACGCAATCATCTAAAGACTCAACCTTTACTTGATCCGACAGTATTTCACTCACATTCAAAGGAAGTGGAAGTGGATTCCTTTTGACTCTTTTTACACTATTTCTCGGCTTTTCTGCAGCAGCTGCATAACCGTTGCTAGTTAATGGAAAGTGCTCGTGATCTCTACTGGATAACTCACGCAGACTGGCTTCCGGTGACAACTCAAAAGAGCTTTCGTGAGCAATCGGAATATCACTCTCTTGAGTTCCACTAACCCGACTTCCAGATTCTGAACCTAAACTAATCTTTTTAAAGAGGAATGAATCAATTTTCTTTAGAAAGCCACTGTACTTGGCCTCAGACGACGAAGCTATCCCATTTTTGCATGAAACCTCGGCTTTACTTTGATAAAGATCGGTTTCATCGCAGTCTTTAGTATTATCCTGAATGAAAATAACCAGTTAGCCCTAATAGATCCCACACACAAAAATTACAAAACCCTGAGGAACTTGTCACTTTGTTACCTCTAAGTTGGATTCTGGCAACCTTAACACCATCCTGCAACAAACAAGTATGGAAGATAAAACCATTAGACACTAAATGAACCCGAGCGAGTGAAAAGATGCAGAGAACTATTGGCGGTGCTTGTGACATTATAAGTTCAAAATGAAGCACCTTTCTAGAAGCATTTTGCGCCTCTCTTTCAGTGTGAGATGTTCAAGAGCATCACTCCCTGCGGCATTACTACAACATACTAGAATGTTGTCCAGTGGTCTTAGGTTTCCAGAATCGTTTAGACCCTGACTGCAACCAATGCTTGTAGATACCGAAATTTGGGTGTTTGCAGATTCTGGAGCACCACAATTTGACACTACACCCTGAAAACCACATACTCAGTTCTCTAAACTCAATAGCAACAATGGAGAAACTGTCTGTAACAAAAAGATTTCTTTATCCAAATTACCAGCTCATTAAGGCAATAATCTTCCCTTTTCACGATACTATCAACATTCGATCTACAAAAGGAGATGAAACCAAACAAAACTTATGTGAAACAGAAGCTTTCAAAAACGAATAGTGAATTGAAAAACAAACGTAACCCATAGACAACACTCACTCAGGCACGGAAACAGGGATACGTTGAGAGACATTTTCACTCGATTGCAATAAACTTCGTCGTGTCGTCAAGGGGAGGTGGTCTAACTCGGGGAATGTAATTTCGGACTCTGCCGGAGAGATATTGATAGGTTCATGGCACATCTTATACATTCGGATCAGAGTGATACAGAGGAAACGCATATGGAGAACGAAGAAATTGGTATAATCGAGATTTCTACAAAGAAGGGGCTTTTTTTTGTTTGCTGATTGGGTTAAGGCAACAATAGCTTGGTGACACCGAGATGAAGGCGAAAGGTAATAAGCGAGAAGGGTTTGTTGAGAACGTAAGGATAATGAAGAAATTGGGACATTAAAGCAGAGGATAATCTCAGATTGTCGAAGCCCTGGAAACGAACAAGAAGGAAATTTCTGTCACTTGTATGGACAATAAAGAAAAACACAAATTGAATATCAACAGACAAAACGGATACCTAACCTCTGCAAATTCGATGAAAACACTGGAGAGACGCTCTTACTGAGTCCACGACAATTAGTGAGAAATCATATTTTTTTTTATCGTCGACAGAAACAGAGAACCAAGAGGAAGAGAAAGAGAGAGGTTTTCTGTAGAAGTTGTTAATTTGCGATTGGCCCATTAATGAGAAGCTAAAGGCCCATAAAGCGATGTAAACCCTAAGCTATAAATAAAGACTTCGTCCTTGATTTCGCCGCACATTATTCTTCACGAAAATCCCAGTCAGTTATCAAAAGATGCGATTTTTTTGTTGTTTTCATTTTCCGTTATAATCCGAAAATCTTGCTTGGAAATCTTAGGTTAAGAAATTAGCATATAAGGGAACAGATTCGTGTTAGAGTCTTTAAGCTTATCATTCGTGTAGCTTAAAAGAATCGTACGTTCCGATGCGAAATCAAACATCTTCATTGATGGTTTGTAGTCTCTGGACATGTAGAATTCTAGGTATTTTTATTCCCGTGGATTCTATCATTTTCTCGAGATTCGACAATTTCTATGTTTCTCGAACTCTTTGCTAATGCTTTATTTTTATCTGGTTTTACGTTTTGGTTTTTCTAGATCTTCCGGTTTCGATGATATTAGTGTTTTTTACGATCTCGGGTTTTGTGAAATATGTTTTTCTTTTGGCTGCTCTATGATGATCTTCTTGCTTTAACCACACTGAAAAGATGTGTTTGAGAACACGATGTGGCACTTCTTGAATTCGATTAGATCTCGACGTTTCTTGATGACACCTTGATCTAAGCTGCTGGAAGGTCTTCTCCTTCGTGGTTTAGATTAAGGTAGAGAGTAATGTCGAGCTCTTGTCGACATTTTTCCTGGTTTGGATCTTGACGTGACACGTTTTCAAGCTCTCATGTGGAAACTTTTGGCCCTTTGTCTGAGAAGCAGCTTTCCCATAATCAATGCTCTACTGTTGTTTTTTTTTGTTTTTCTTTGTAGTTTCTATGATTTAGGTTTTTCGTTTTTTTTTTTATTGGTACTGCTCTATGATGATTTTCTTGCTTTAACCACACTGAAAAGAAGGGCTGAGAACTTGATTTGGTACTTGTTGATTTAAGCTCAGCGTTGCTTGATGACACTTTGATCTAAAATGCTTGAAGGGGATCTTTTTCCTTCGTGTTTTAGATCAAGGAAGAGAGCAGTGTTGAGCTATATTCAACATTTTCATAGATTAAATCTTTGAAGAACCTTAACATGTTCTCAAGCTCTCATATGTGGAAGCTTTTGGCCCGTTGTCTGAGAAGCAGCTTTGTAATTTTTGTCTTTGTTATTGTAGCTTTTGTCATTCGATTTCTGACCTGGTTTCTTTGGCTGCTCAATGATTTGTTCTCTTGCTTAAAACCACACCGAAAAGTCTGCATGAGATTGCACACTTGTTTTTTTGTTTCGAATTGAAGAAAAAACTAGCCTCGAACCTGGGATTGCTTGATGACTGATTGAACTAATAGAAGATGCCCGATGGTTCCACTTCTTTGTTTTGAAAAGCTTTGGGCCACTGACTAAGCCGCCAAAAAGTTTGCTCATTGAAAGCATTTGCAACTGTGACATAGTTTAAAAGAGTGAAGCACAAAAAAGATATACAATGACATTGTGAGAACAAAAACAAAAACACTGTACAAAGGGAAATACAAACATTGAAGCATATTTAACAAAATGGCTAAACAGAGTTGAAGATGCTTAAAAAAAAACTTTGGTCGTGCGACTTCATTAGCGTTCGATCTGAATAGTCACGTGACTTATGTTGTGTTCCGTTTTGATGTAATCAATAATCTTGTCCAAAACAAGATCTGCATCAGCCTCGGGTCTGATCTTTACATGGCAAGCCAACAGAAGCTTAGCGAGAGTAATAGCCCAAACGTGAAGCTCATGAACAGCCACAACTTCTTCAATCTCACATACTCCTCTTTCAAGCCTCGTCGCGTTGATCTCCCGTGGTGTTGACTCCATTAAAACCTCTAGAATGTTCCTAAGCATTCCAATCGTCGTCCTCAAGACGATCACAGAGAACACCAATGTGCATATCAAATCAATGATCTTCCACTCCGGTTTATACCATATGATCGCCCCTCCCATCATCACTCCTACGCTCTGTATCGAATCTCCCAACACGTGAAGATACGCCCCTTGAATGTTTACATTCCTCCGCTTCTTTTGCTCGTTAATCAATACCTCAGACAAATGTGATTCTGATTCATCATGGTGATGGTGCTCATGACCATGACTATGACTATGACCATGACCATGATTATGACCCAACAGGATAGCCATTGCAATGTTAACAAGTAAACCAAGAGCAGAGACAAGAAACATGAGAGATCCCTCGACTTGGCCACTACCGTTGTTAAGTCTAACAATGGCTTCATAAACCAAGATACCAGCAAGAAGCCAGATCATTTGAATGGAGACAAGGGCACCGAGGATCTCTATCCTGTAAAAGCCATATGATTGCTTAGGGTTTGCTTCCCACCCCGAGGCCCATAGCGAGAACAAAGATATGGCAAACGCTGCTACATCAGATAACAGATGAGCTGCGTCTGTGAGAATCGCTAGACTATTGGCCTTGATTCCTCCAACGACTTCTACGGCTATGAAAATGGCACAGAAAAGAAGAGCTATCAATAGCTTTCTCATAGATGATGCACGTTCCTCAGCATCCATTGCAATCGTCTTCGCATCTGAAAACCAACAAGGCGCTTCTCCACATGTCTTCTTCGTGGCCACTGAGCTTGATGAAACTTCCTCACGAATCTGAACCATGTGCTCATCATGCTCATGTATATGGCCTTCCATCTGAAAATAATAAACGAAAATGTAAATTCATTAGTTACCACTAGAATTCTTATACTTCTAAAGTTGACTAGAGGTATACAATACACCAAATCAGAGATGATATATAATCTCAAAATCATATCCTTGTTTTTGTTTTGCAAAGCGAAAAAACGGTGGTTGTGCAATCAAAAACACATCAAAGGAAAGACATATAGAGATACAAAATACGAAAAGAGGAAACTGTTTACCTTTATTTTCTGAAGAGAGAACGAGTTACCTTGTGCGTAATTATGCCTCACTTGGCAACCCTTTATATATAAAATCTCAAAAGCAAAGATTACATGCAAACTTGGAAAATTGAGAGGGAGGAAATAGAAAAATGGGAATATACTTCTGCTCATCATGATTCATGCCTCCCCATCTTGTCTCTTTCTCACAAGTTAACTATATAATCTATAATTCTATATCATATATACGGTATATGATACTGAACTAATCGAGACTCCATAGATATATATATATATATATATATATATATATACAAATAATATGATATTGAACCTATTATTAAGTGTCGGAGACTTCGAGAGAGAAGTGGACGTAGTCTACATATAACTTTCACACTTTTTTTTTTTAATTTAAAATGTTTAATCCTGAGAAATTACATCGGTTTGATTATAAAATACAACTAAAACGGGGTTAAAATGTTCCTTAAAATAGAGACGGGCTACAATGTAACTAAAGCAAAGGTCAAGGGGTGACTTTTAAAATTATGACGAAGGAGTTTTTTGTACCCTTGGATTAGTAGGTCAAATTTAACGATCTTGACGGTTAAATGATCGCCACCTGTAAACTCCTGAAAAGGTTTCAGTGTACATCGTTGCAGTGAATCCAAGACCGCTACTAACTCAAACCTCGTGCTTCAAGGATACAGTAGCTTCAGACCAAAAGCGTCTCTCTTCTCCATTTCTTCATCTTCCTCCTCCTCATCATATCTTTCTTCTTCTCCACCAGAATTGTATTAGGTCCTTCTGCTTCTTTATTGCGAAGAAGCAATAAAAAATGGAGAACCTTACCCTAGTTTCCTGTTCAGCTTCTTCTCCCAAGCTGTTAATCGGATGCAATTTCACTTCCCCGCTTAAAAACCCAGTAGGGTTTTCTCGTCCGACTCCTAAAATTGTCCTCCGTTGCTCCAAAATCTCTGCGTCCGCGCAATCTCAATCTCCCTCCTCGCGTCCGGAGAACGCTGGAGAAATTGGTTAGTTTGCTCTTCCACTCGATACCCATCGTGTTATTTGTGATGGAGAATGCGAATTCTTACTTTTATTCGTATAATCGAGTGTCAAATTGTAAACCTTTTTCTTCAGGTGAACAAAAGCTTACGTGTTGCTTATCTCTTGTAAACTTGTCTTTTGTAATTTTGCAGTTCGAATATCTGTAAAAGCCATTAATTGTTAGTATTATTTAATTTTATTTTCTTACTTTTGCAGTGGTTGTGAAACAGAGAAGCAAAGCTTTTGCAAGTATTTTCTCCTCGAGTCGTGATCAACAGACAACCTCTGTTGCTTACCCTAATGCTACAGCGCCACCACCATCTTCATCAACCATGTAATTTTTTTAACTATGCTCCTGATTACATCAAAATTTTAAGCTTGTTTTTGGGCAATGTGCTTAGTTTATATATGGTTGATTTCTTCTATTTAAAGGTTTTTCTTATCCTCTTTATTGTAGAGGATCACCACTTTTCTGGATTGGTGTTGGTGTTGGTCTATCAGCTTTGTTCTCATGGGTTAGTATGAAGATTCCTTTTTTCCTCTATACTTATTGTTTCTTGCTTCAGTATCGAACAACTGATATTTATTTTCTTCTCATGGGATTATTACAGGTAACTGCAAGTTTAAAGGTGAGTGTTTTATCTTCCTCTTTACCAATGTACCGGTTACTTGGCCCTATGGTCTTATGGGAATGGGACTTTTACTCTCTAGTCGTTTACAGAACCACAATCTATGCTTCATGTTGTCTCTATTCTCTAGTGTATGGTGCTTATGTTTCTGAAATGATATTCTCTAGATTGGCTGTGTGAACAAGGTGAACTGTTTGCTCACACTTCTTTGAACCATAAATTTAAGCATCGAAACATTTGCTTCTCTTATTTTGGGTAGTCACTTGATTCATAGATGGAAAATTTGAGATAACCTTCATACTGTTAAGGTTTCAGTGATGCAGCTCAGGTATTTACACCTATAATCGTTTCCGTAACTATTTGATTGCAATATATCTCACAAGTTCTCAATGCTTTCTCTCATTATTCTCTAACTGGCTGTTGCTCTCTGTGGACATTTTTGCCTTGGTTTCAGAAATATGCAATGCAAACAGCGATGAAGACAATGATGAACCAGATGAATACGCAGAACAGCCAGTTTAATAATCCTGGACTCCCGACAGGATCAGGATCAGGATCACCTTTTCCGTTTCCATTTCCTCCTCAAACAAGTCCTACTTCCTCACCGTTCCAATCTCAATCCCAGTCTTCAGGTGCTACTGTTGATGTGACAGCGACAAAAGTAGATACACCTCCTTCAACTAATCCGCAGCCTACGCCTGCCAAGAAAATAGAAGTGGATAGGCCAAGTGTTGTATTAGAGGAAAATAAAGCTAAGAAAGAAGAAAAGAACTACGGTAGATTCTTCTCTGTTTCAGAAATCCACCTCCTCTATCCTCAAATTTTGAGCTTCTTGCTTTCTCATTTTCTAAGCTTCTAATTTAAAAGTTATTGATACAGCCTTTGAAGATGTTTCCCCCGAGGAAACCACAAAGGAAAGTCCATTTAGCAACTATGCAGAAGTCTCTGAAACTAGTGCCCCCAAAGAAACTCGCTTATTTGAGGATGTAAGTTTCTTTTTCTTATGTATCTGCACAGCACACCAAGTGGTGATTTAAAAAACTGACATAATTTGGCTAACCTGGGAGGTTTCTCTGCTCTCACCATTGATCTTTGGGTAAAGGTTTTGCAAAATGGAGCTGCTCCGGCGAATGGTGCCACTGCTTCAGAGGTTTTTCAATCTTTGGGTGAGTTAATGAATAGCAGTTTTCATCTCTTGCAATGCGTTCACGATTAAGGATTGATATTTCCATTTTATTTTATAGCCTATGCCAACAATTAGAAACAAAGGAAGATATTTAAATTGGTGATAAAGAGGAATGATTTGGCTTCGAAAGGATCTACTCCGTTAGTTGTGTCCTTTTAGTCATTGTTCTGTATTTTTCATGATTTTTTTCTCATCTAGTTCGAGACTGTTCCTCTTTTTCTTTCCTAAGTTTTTAAATTGAATCCTTACTCTGTTCATTCTTTACACAGGCGCTGGGCAAGGAGGGCCTGGTTTGTCTGTAGAAGCTTTAGAGAAAATGATGGAAGATCCAACAGTTCAGAAGATGGTTTACCCGTACCTAATCTTCCCTACCACATTATGTTTCAATGCTTCTCTTAAGTTTATTTCCAAAACTGTTTGCTAACTGGACATATGGGTAACATTGCATGTATGAATTCAGACATTTGCCTGAGGAGATGAGGAACCCAGAAACTTTCAAATGTAAGTCTGTTAATGTTTAATCTTGTTGTTATTATCTTTTTTGTCTTCTCAGTATTGCTTCTGAAGGTTTTACCGTTGACCATTTCTGAATGGAACTTGAACTAGTCATATTACCCATTAGAGGTTGATCCAATACTGATTTAAGATGCAGTTTGATATTTATCTCATTCACTTTCTATGGATTGGAATTTTGTAGGGATGCTTAAAAATCCTCAATACCGTCAACAGCTACAGGATATGTTGTAAGATCCATTTACAAATTTATTTCTTTCCATTGCTTTTAAGTACGTCTAAACTATATTTTTAGATTTACCCTTGTTTTTTTTTCTTTCATGGATTTAGGAATAATATGAGTGGGAGTGGTGAATGGGACAAGAGAATGATGGATACGTTAAAGAATTTTGACCTGAATAGTCCAGAAGTGAAGCAGCAATTCGGTGAGCAAATAATCCAAAAAAAAAGTCTTATACTATTATGGTTGTGACATAGGTTCAGTACTGATGGATTGAAACGAAATTTCAGATCAAATTGGACTGACTCCAGAAGAAGTAATCTCTAAGATTATGGAGAACCCTGATGTTGCAATGGCATTCCAGAATCCCAGAGTCCAAGCAGCGCTGATGGAAGTGCGTATTTTTTATTAACTTGAATAAAAGATAAACTTTGCTATGATCTCACTCAATTTGATTGTTGTTGTTGTTGCAGTGTTCAGAGAATCCAATGAACATCATGAAGTACCAAAACGACAAAGAGGTAAGCACAACTCGTCTTCTGCTACTTGGTTCTGCATTGAAAACATCTCAAGGCAATCACTTTTGTATGAACTTGGTGAGTTTTGTTTGATTGCAGGTAATGGATGTGTTCAACAAGATTTCGCAGCTCTTCCCAGGAATGACGGGTTGAAAAAGCTCACGTCTTTTGGTTTTATCATCTTATTGGATCAAATTTCATGTCTTTCTTTAGCTTTGTAGGAGGAAAAAACATGTTTTTTTTTTTTATATCAAAGATACTTCAGTTTTGCTCAGATCAGAGAGACACGCACACATATATTGTCATATGTAATTGTGTAAACCATATTTATCTATCTATATATTGAAATAAGGGTTTGTGCTAGGCGTGCTACTTCAGGTAGTTCGGATTTTGAAATTGGATTTTGAAATTTTGGCCGAAACTAATTTCAAAACCGAAACTAACCGAATTTTTATAATTTTTGTTTAAATTTGGTTAAAATCGATTAAAATCGGGTAAATTCGGATAAATTCGGATATTTCGGGTAGTTTCAGATAGTTCAGTTTTTCAGTTAGATATAATTTGGTTTAGTTTGGTATGGTTCAGTATAATTTCCGGTTTAAAAAAAAAATCGGATAACCAAACTAATTTCAAATCTGGCCGATCGAAACCGAACTAAAACCAAGTTAAAATCGAAAACAGAAAATTTCGATTCGGTTCGGTTCGGTTAATTCGGTTCGGTTAAAATTCCCAGGCCTAGTGTGCCTTTGTAAACACAGACAGTCGCGCAATTCGGTGTAAAAACGTTGTTGGTGTGGCGTTTGGTTTTTTGATACATCTGTTGTCTGACAGAGAAATCAATTATTATGTTTTTAACCCAACAGTAGTAATAAATTATGAAAGAAGACCAAAAAAAAAAGATAAGTGACGTGGCAATATCGAGGCCGTTTAATGATTTGGTGGGTCCCTTGTTAAGAAATCTTCGACTCTTGCGGTCAAATCAACGTTCCCACTTTCTCGACGTCGAGATTTGAAGCGTTTGTCGGAGAAGGTTTTTCCGTACGTCGGTCGTTGTTAACCACCCGAGAGAATTGGCGCGCGAAACTAAATTCCCTCGGTCCGTCGAACATTGCTCTGTCTCCGACGGCCGTTAGTGTCGGTGTCGTGTGATCGATTCGTGGGTGAGTATCTTGTGATCTCGAATTTGTATTTCCCTGCGTTGTTTACTGAGAAGCTCGAGGAGAAGAAGACTCCTTGCTTGCTTTGAAGTTGTTAGTAATATATATTATATGTTTACCGATAATGGCGACATATGATTCCGGTGAGAACGGTTGAGAAGTTTAGTTTTTATTTTTCTTTCAAACCGTCTCTGGGTTAGGTAATATAACCTGGAGACCTATGAAAGAACAGGAATTTATCATCGGATTTGGAAATTAAAAATTCTTTAGTTTCATCAATGATAATTTATTGCGTTTGTCTTTCAGTTTTTTTGAATTTTTTGTTTTAATGGTTAGGGTTTTCTTGCGAAGACTAAGATGAAGCGTACAAGTGAAAGTAATAATAATGGTAGACTTGCAGCAGCCTCGAGAGAAGCAGTGAACAAGGTTCTAGACAGAAGCAGTGCCCGTGGCTCTCGAGGCAAGAAGAAACGAGATGAAGGCGAACATGAGAAGGGGAAGCAAGCCGTCGAGGCGAAATTAACTGATAACGTTCTAGAGAACAGGGGATGTGGTAAAAGTGCAGGCATTGATGATGATGAAATGAATGATTCAGACTGGGAAGACTGTCCAATTCCTAGTCTTGGTAACACGGTTGATGCGTACATTGATGACACCAGAGAGTTAACCATAGAATTTGATGATGTGCCTGATACTAAGAGGCAGAAGATTGCTTACCGCGCAACAGCGGAAGACAAGGTATACTGTGCTTAAGAAAATCTGAAGAAATGCTTTATGATTACTTCAAAAAATGAATGGTTACATAAGAAAATTGTGCTTTCTCGTAAAGGAACGGGCGGAACTCGTCCACAAGGTTCACTTGCTCTGTCTGCTTGCAAGAGGGAGGATAGTTGACAACGCTTGTAATGATCCCTTGATTCAGGTAAATGAATTGTATCCCTTATTATAGCGCTGTTAGCTGTTGCTTTAAAGTTATTTTTTTTTTCTTATTGCTTGCTTATGTTGCAACTTGTGCTAATTTTTGCCTAACTGTTAAATTTGATGCGCAGGCTTCCTTGCTTTCACTTCTACCGTCGTACTTGTCAAAAGTATCAAATCCCGAGAAAGTTACTGTTAAGGATATAGCCCCTCTTCTTCGTTGGGTATGGCTTTAGTGGTATGATGCTTTTTTTCTTATGTTTCTGATGGAATGTTGAGCAAATTTTCCCTGTCACAAATTGTAGGTTCGTGGAAACTTTTCTGTTAGGTGTACTCCCAATTCTGAGAAATCTTTTCGGACTTCTCTAGCATTTGCTCTTGAATCTCGTAGAGGCACGTCTGAAGAGGTAAGCTTGTGATCAGGTGTATGCCAATTATTATATGGTTCCTTGTGTTGTTGAAACATCAATTTTGAGTCTTTTTATTTCATTCTCCATCTGGGGATTTAAAATATTCAAATAAGTTGGTTTCCTTTTTCCAAAGTACCTTTGAATCTCTCTATGTGAAGATTAATCTGTTTGGTCTTTCCAGAGTTAATCCGCCTTTTAGGAAAATAGTGGTTCAATATTGATCAATGCTATTCTATAGGAAACTAATGGGATCATTTTTACAGCTTGGAGCACTGTCTGTTGCTTTGCTTAGAGCATTAAAGCTCACAACTCGGTATGTGATACTTGCTACTTTTGCCACAAGAGAGTATTTATATTTGGTTTATGTGCTTGATTTGAATCTGTTTTTTTGCTGTGTATCAACAACACCGTGTGTCTAAAGTGCCTCATGAGGGATTCTTGCACGTTTAATGAGTTTTCTAAATAATGGGGATTCTTCAATCCTATTTGGCTTGATATTAGCTCCATAATGTTCGATGTCATCTGGTTTTGCTTTTCAATATTAATCTTTGTCAGATAGTTATTTACAGTACCTATGGCTTAGTATGCCAAGCTTGTTACGAGTTTTCTGAACTAGTTTGAGTTTCACAGGTTTGTGTCTATTCTTGATGTTGCATCCTTAAAACCAGGGGCCGATAAGGATGAATCTTCGGGTCAAAACAGAGCTAAAATGAAGCATGGGATATTCAGGACCTCAACTCTTATGGTACGGAAACAGCCAGTCATCTCGTCATACGCAAATAAACCTTCGTCCCATGTTGAGAATAAAAGCATCTGTGAAACCTCTGAGCCTCTGCTTGGTAACCCCCTGGGTTATGATCAGCTGCAAGATAATACAGTCAACTCATCTTGTGAAGCAGGAATGTCCAGCAAATCTGACGGAACAAGGAGGAAAGGAGATGTTGAGTTTGATATGCAATTAGCCATGGCTTTGGCTGCAACTGCAATTGCAACTGCAGACAACAAACAGAGCTCTAAAGTGAACGAGAAAAAGAAAAGTCGAGAAATAACCAAAACAAATGATGACTTGTCAGTTTCTGACCAAGTAATATCCACAGCTATCGGGTCGAAAAAAGTGGATTCTCCTCTTTGTTGGGCTGAGGTGTATTGCAGTGGGGAAAACATGGATGGGAAATGGGTCCATGTGGATGCTGTTAATGGAATGATTGATGCAGAGCAAACTGTAGAAGCAGCAGCTGCTGCGTGCAAAACCTTTCTTAGATATGTTGTCGCCTTTGCTGGTGGTGGAGCTAAAGATGTCACTCGCAGGTTTTCTATTGCCTGTATTACAATTACTTTATTGGACAATCCAGATCTTCTATTTTTTTAGATTTCTATTGCCTGCTAGCAGTTTCGGTTTCTAGTTATTTGTCTTTACATCTAGGTCCTTTGACACTTTTCGTACCCAGGTACTGTACAAAGTGGCACACGATTTCATCCAAACGGGTGAGTTCACTGTGGTGGGATATGGTATTAGCACCGTTGAGAGAACTAGAGTCAGCCGCAAGCCTAATTCCTGTTGCTAACCAAACTTTCTCAAGTAGCTCGTCCTTCGGTATAAGGAATGCTCTTGAAGATATGGAGTTAGCTACTCGGGCACTTACTGAGCCTCTTCCCAGTAACCAGCAGGTAGATTTGGTGTAACTTTAAAAACAAGTTTATAGCTCATGCTTCGCTTAAACCTTCTGAGACTTTTATTATTTTTGAAGGCCTATAAAAGTCACGAACTCTATGCTATTGAGAAATGGCTTCACAAGAACCAGATACTTCACCCAAAAGGTCCGGTTCTGGGATTTTGCTCTGGTCATTCTGTTTATCCTCGAACCTGTGTGCAGACTCTTAGAACAAAAGAAATATGGCTCCGTGATGGGCTACAACTTAAGGCCAATGAAGTTCCCTTAAAGGTATCAGTGTTTTTTTTTTTTCTCTCTGATGATTATCTTTATTCATTCCCCTTTTTTCCAGTTTGATAATCAACTCTTGAAGTCCACTATTACCTTAGATTCTTAAGCGTAACTCGAAGCTCAAAAAAGTAAAAGACTTTGGAGATGGGAACAAGGACAGTGAAGATGATTCTCGGTCCATGGAACTATACGGGAAGTGGCAAATGGAACCATTGTGTCTTCCTCAGGCTGTTAATGGAATTGTGCCTAAGGTAAGAGCACCTTCGTCTCTGTCTTATTTATTCGCTTCCATGGAATCTGTAGACATAAAATGGCGTAAAATCCTTTTTATGTGTGTGTTTGGGGTTTCAGAACGAGCGTGGTCAAGTTGATGTCTGGTCTGAGAAATGTCTCCCACCTGGAACAGTCCACTTAAGGTTTCCTCGAATATTTTCTATTGCTAAGAGATTTGGGATAGATTATGCACCTGCAATGGTTGGTTTCGAGTACAAAAGTGGACGTGCTACCCCTGTCTTTGAAGGTATTGTGGTCTGTAACGAGTTCAAAGATACAATCATCGAGGTATAGCTCCATAATTTACAATCTGAAACACAAAGTTTCATGGTTTGAATATGGATGGATCTTTGGATTTATCTCGCCTTTTGGTTTCGGTTTTAGGCATTTGCAGAGGAACAAGAAAAGAGAGAAGAAGAGGAGAGAAGACGAAATGAAGCACAAGCAGCTTCGAGATGGTATCAGCTTCTATCGTCTATCTTAACCCGTGAAAGATTGAAAAACCGTTACGCAGATAACTCAAAGGATGTGGAAACGAGGAGTTTGGAAGCGAAATCAGAGACGGTCGCTAAGGGGAAGAATGTGAAAACACCTGAAAAGCAGGGAGGGGTTAAGAGAGGAAGGTCGCAAGGAAGAAAGACTCGTAGTGAAGATGAAAGTCATGAACATGAACATGAACATGAACATGTGTTTCATGATGAGGAAGAAAGCTTTGATGAGGAAACCTCTGTGAAAACCAAACGCTGCAAGTGTGGCTTTTCTGTCCAAGTTGAAGAAATGTAGACCGCTTGCTTGCTAATGAATGACTCGTGTGGCAGTTTTGTAATTAATCCTTTTGGTGCTTTTTTATATATAATCTGATCTTTAGCCTTCAGTTTTGGAAAATCAGCAGCTTATGTGGGACGAACTCAATCTTCAGTTTACAGTTTCATTTTGGACCATTCACTTTATTGTTCTTGATTTAGGTTTTATTTGTAATATATTAGACATTTTCTCCAAAAGGCACTAACGAGAAATTAAAAAGAAATGGCTAAGAAATTGCCGCTGCTTCTTTCACTTATGATCTTGAGTCCACGTGTAAATTATGGCTCCAATGTCAAGTCTCTTCCTGAGTCTGAAGCTCCTCTTCCTTCCGAGCTTGAAACTGGGTTTGTGTCTCTTTTTATTTTTGACATCAATGGGTTTGTGTCTCTTTCATGATCTTCATGTGTTTTTTGTGTTATCATATAGCAACTGTGAATTCTTTGAGTAAAGGGGAACCAATGAGAATCACAAGACTCCTTAAGAACATGAAATTATAACAAGGATAACCGATTGATTCTGATTCGGTTTGGTTAAGTTAATAAACCGGAAAACCCAATAAAAGAAATTTCCGGTGAATTCTTAACCGGTTAGGAGTTGAAGTTTTACCACTTCTCCTCAAGCTCTCCTCTCAACAACAATAGCTCTCCAGAGAGATTGGGAAACGAAAACTCAAGCTGAAGCATGAGGAGATCGATTTCTTCGAAAGCCAAGTCGTTTCTTCATCGGAATCTTCTGGAGAGAGGTAATCCCGGAACTTCTCCGTCGTTTAGCATTTGCGAATTCTGTTTCTCGAGACGACGAGCTTATTCTGGTGGTGGCAGTGATTATCGAGAGATATTGAGAAATGGGCTTCTTCGCTATATGAAATTAGATGATTCGCTTGAGCTCTTCTTTCGCATGGTCCAGTGTCGTCCTCTTCCTTCAATCGCTGATTTCAGTAGATTATTGAGTGCCATTTCCAAGATGAAGAAGTACGACGTTGTGATCTATCTCTGGGAGCAGATGCAAATGCTGGGCATTCCTTACAATCTCTATACCTGCAATATCTTATTGAATTGCTTCTGTCGATGCTCTCGATTCTCTCTTGCGTTATCGTTTCTCGGGAAGATGATGAAACTTGGCCATAAGCCCAGCATAGTCACGTTTGGCTCACTGCTCAACGGATTCTGCCGCGGTGATAGGATTCACGATGCCTTATCCATGTTCGATCGAATGGTGGGAATGGGATATAAACCCAACGTTGTAATCTACAACACGATCATCGATGGTCTCTGCAAATACAAACAGGTGAATAAAGCGTTGGATCTTTTGAGCCAGATGGAAAAAGATGGAGTTAGACCGGATGCTGTTACCTACAACTCCCTCATATCTGGCCTCTGTAATTCCAGAAGATGGAGCGATGCTACACAAATGGTAAGGTATATGAGCAAGAGGGATATCAACCCTGATGTATTTACTTTCAATGCGTTGATCGATGCTTGTGTGAAAGAAGGGAATCTTTTGGAGGCTGAAGAACTGTACGAGGAGATGATCCGAAGATCTCTGGATCCTGATATTGTCACTTACAGTTTGCTGATCAACGGGCTTTGCATGTACAGTCGCTTGGATGAAGCGGAGCAAATGTTCGATTTTATGATTAGCAAAGGTTGTTTTCCAGATGTAGTAACTTATAGCATTCTCATTAACGGGTTTTGCAAGTCTAGGAAAGTAGAGCATGGGATGAGACTCTTCTGCGAGATGTCTCAGAGAGGAGTGGTCAGAAATACAGTCACTTACACCATTCTTATCCAGGGTTATTGCCGAGCGGGAAAACTTAATACTGCCGAAGAAATCTTTAAAGGGATGGTTTTTTGTGGTGTGCCTCCTAACATTATCACCTACAACGTTTTGTTACATGGTCTATGCGATAGTGGGAAGATGGAGAAAGCATTGGTGATATTGGAGGATATGCAAAAGAGTGGAATGGATGCTGATATAGTTACATACAATATCATCATTCGCGGGATGTGCAAGGCTGGTGAGGTGGCAGATGCTTGGGATTTATATTGTAGCCTCAATCTCAAAGGACTTATGCCTGATATTTGGACATACACTACGATGATGTTAGGATTGTACAAGAATGGCCTGCGGCGTGAAGCAGATGCGCTGTTTAGAAAAATGAAAGAAGATGGGATTTTGCCAAATGGATGCTATGTATAGTGAAGCTAATTAGGACTAGGTGCGTCAGCTTAAGTATCACAAGGGAGCTTGCAAAGATATTTATTTCCGGGTCAGGTTCCTTCCTATGAGATGCTTGCCCCCTGGAATGATCAACTCAGATCTTTCAAAGCCGAGCTTATGGGATACTATGAGATGAGCTAACACATGTTCATATTGACAGACACAGAATCGAAGCTCGCATCATATATTTATCTGGATTCTCTCCTACAAGATGTTTGCCCTTGGAATGAAAAACTCAGGTCTTTCAAATCCAAGTTGGGTTTATATGTGAAGAGCTGAATCTATGATATGAAGCCATGTTCACTGACTTATCGCAGTTTAAAATTGTACATTCATTTTTATACTGTATACCAATGTATACCAATGTTTTGTTTTACAAAGTCTATGTATCATTTTTTGGTATGTGTATTCTCTTATACAAAGTTCCTGTTCCATTTCTCAGGTTTCACTTGAATCAAGCTTCCAGAGTGTGTTGTAAAAGAACCATTTTACTTTATGTAGCACTGAAATTACTCCGAGATAAAAAGCTTCAATTCATAGATTTTATTATTCACTTTCATGTCTCAAGTCTGGAAAACAATGAATGAGGAGGGCAGTAGTAAAAGAACTAAATCATCACCAATGTGTGAGTGAATGTATGAATAGAAAACAGAGACCATATACGTTTCTTTAATTCTACATTGATACAGAAACAATACAACATCTAACTAAAGCATTTCAATATATCACCAATGCTTCGCGCAACGGCTCCAGTTTTGTACATCACAAACACACCTTCTTAAAAGCAGGTGAGACGGGGAAGTGTTTCAGAATCTTCACACAGTTTTACAGCTCTGCTCTAACTTCTGCATTCTGTTTATACAGTATCCTCTGAAGATAATGAGATTCTTTTGTGATTTAGAAATTAGGTTTTTGATGCGCAGTGCCCATAAGAGATAAGAAAAAGAAAACCAACCTTGCTAGTCCGTTGTTTTATTGGTAGTCTCAGACAATTGATGTGTCCTGCAGTCAAAAGTTTTAGCGATGAAGACGAGCTACTATATATATACAGTTTCATGATATAAATATATAAGAATCTGACATTGTAGAGAAACAAAACTGAAAATCTAGAGAGGTTACCATGGTGATGAGGATTGGCTGATGCCGAGTCCATTGCAAGTGAGTATCATTCCCTTAAATCTGGCGAGATATTCCTACGTAAAGAAAGCATTGGGGATATCTCAAAAAGTTAGCAAAAACTAGATACCATGTTTTTCTAAAAATGTAAAAACAAAAACGACTGCTGAATCCCAAACAAAATGTCACACACCCGTAAAGTATACTTGTGGATCTCATAAATACCGGTTAAATCATATTCAAAACGTGTAGCAGGGTCCATCAGCACTGCCAAAGAGAAAGAAGAAGAAGCTATGTAACATCAGGAAATCAATTGATTCGAAACATGGCGGGAGAGCGAGAGAGCATTGTTCTCTATCATATTCTCAAGGTGTTGATAGAAGCATAAGAGAGAGTTAAGGAGATGAAGAAGGTTCAAGCTATAGTCAAAATGACCGCAGACAAAACAAAAAGCTGTGAAATCTTATAAGAAATAAGTACAGGATAGAGGCAGAGATGGAGAGGTGATGCAAAATCATCTGAGGAATGAAACTATATAGAGTTGTATCAATACTAAAAACAACAAGTATAAAGGGCAAGGACCTAAATGGATAAAGCTGAAGGAACAACTAATTTGTTCCCTCATTGCTAAGCTTTGTTTCTTTCTAGTCTATCTACTTTCTAGATTTTTTCCATTGTTTTCCTAATAATCTATTTTACTTCTATTCTCTGTCATGAATTATTCTTCGTGGACCATTGAATAAAAGCAAATATAGTTCGCTGAAGCTTGCCACTACCTAAGATCCTAGATTACTAAAAATGGGTTATTCTTTATGTTCTGATGCATAGAAACCGACTATGCAAAAGGCTTACCGTTATAAGCTTCATTTATCTCTTGAAACTTTTCTGTAGCTGCAGTATCGCCTTTGTGCTTATCAGGATGCCACTTCTGTAAATGGAACCACAGAAACATTATCAGCAAAAATTCATTTCAGTCTAGAAACACCAAAATTCGATCTAAAATGAATTTTTGAGTTCACTAACCAATGCAAGCTTCCGATAATTCAGTCTGATCAATTCCTCAGTTGCGTCGTAATCAATTTCTAGAATCTTATAGTAATCCTTCAACAACAAAAAAAGGTTACAAGTTCCATATCAAAACATGCAAAACATAATAATTTTCCAGAATTTTAAAGTAATCTTTGGAACAAAAAAAGTGGACAACTTTTACAAATAGAATCCATAAATAACCAATAAACCTTGAATCTAAGCAAAATACTAGACGAAACAGTATCGGATCTTCATGTTCCACTAAAATCAAAACCAGACATTATCTAAACCAGATATGTCCGAAACAAACGTAATCTCCATCGACCTCACGCATTTTTCCAGGAAAAATTCAAAACGGCGGATTCGAAGGACTCATGATTTTACCTTCGGGGGAGGAGACTTATCATGGTCTTCCATCTGAAACAAACACGAACAGAGGAAGAATCTCCTCGCACATCATCTAATAGAAACCCCAGAACCCTAAAACTGAAAGGGTATTGCTGCAGGTGTTTCTTTTCCTTTCAACAATATCAAAACCGAAACTTTTTGAGAAAAACGGAAAAAGTTGAATCGAATATCTTGTAGATTGCTGTCTGAGAAAGGCTTTGGCTTTTATTTTAGTTTTTGGTTCCTTTTTGGATATTTTGGATTTGTGACGAGGCCACCGGCCAATGTTTATCTATCTCTCTTGTCTTTATTTATTTTTCTTCTTTTAATTTTGAAATTTTCCGATTATCTCACGTCTTATCCAATATCCAGTTTGTATATAAAATCTTATTTTAGTTTTTCTTTTTTATAAAACCAAATAAGAATTAAAATTCACCAAAAAAAAATAAAGACTGTATATTTCACTTTGCAAAGAGTTCTACAGAGGACTGAGAGCACAGAAGCAACAAGAAAAAGAAAAAAGTGAAGCACCAAATCAAACCTTAATATAAATGTTTTCAACTCTGGTTACAAATGAAAAACAGAGAAGAAGAAAAATGTTTGTTTTTCTCTTCAAGTCGTAGCTTCGACTTCTGGGTCAGTTTCGACCGGTACATTGGGCGAAGAAGTGTTCCGTTCTCGACCTCTTAAACGCGATGAAACATTGTCAATTGCTGAGTTAAGTTGTCCGATTTTCTCATTCAGTGTCTCCCTTGTTTTCTCTAAACCTTCATCGTAGTATGTTGGTTGTTGCGGCTTCTTGAAACCATACTCATCCTCCTCACTCATAATCGATCTTCGGATCTGGTTTACCAAAATACAAGCAAACACATATAAATCTTTAGCTTAGATTGCATGGGAATGATCTTTAAAGACCATCCAATGCTCCAAGAACCAATGGAACAGTCACGAGAACAAAATCTCAATCAACTCAATCATTTCCAAAAGATTTCATAGAAGAACTAATCGATTAGTATCATGGTCCAAAAATCGTTGAACATGAGCTATATTATGTCTATTTTTTTCCCCCCTTATGGTTCCAGCAGAAGTAAAGACAAGAGTGAAGACATTAAGATAAGTTACCTGTGGAGCAAAGATATACGCGGCAGCGCCAAATAACGCACCTCCTAGAAGAAAACCAGATACGAAATCGCCACCGCTTCCTCTCCTACTCCCATCACTGTAAACCATTAGGAGAACAAAGTTTAAAACAATTTCGTTTTTGTGATTTCAAGTCGACACACGACATAGCGACACAGATACTTACCGATACCCTGCGGATACCGAAAACTTGTGACTACGGTTTGATTTCTTCTGAATAGCCAACGCAGAGGTTTTACAAATTGAATTGAGCTTTGTGGTAGACAATCCATTTGCGTTCACATGATGAGATTGAAACCCACCTGTGCCACAAGATTCAAGAAGCTTTGCTGTGTTTCTTTTTTTCCTTATATGAATCTCTCAAAACTTGTACAAATCATAATGCAACTTTAAGAGTTCTACTTCTTGATATTTTTGTTTAGTCCCTTGCTATTTTCGCAAACAACAAAATCTTCTGGTCCTTCAGTTCTATTAGTTTTCTGAAACTGAAAAACGGGAACTAATTTGCAGTAATTAAAAAAGGAACGATGCGATCATCTCATGAAAGCGCTAAAAAAAATCCTACCGGAAAGGCACGAATCAAAAGAAACAGTCGGAAAAAAAATTCTACCCCTAATTCAATCGGAGAGCTCAAAGATGAAATACTAGTAAACAACGATGAGGAATCGGCCGTATAATCATGGGAACATCAATAGGACATACATCGTTGAAGATTGATTTCTCCGTAGAGAAACGATTTGAAATTCAGATGGAGACTAAAGGAGCTTGATAGGTAGAGAAACTAAGGAGCGGGGTGAAATGAAAAGGAATCGATTACCAGAGAGAGAGAGATGAGCAGCAACACAGGACGCCATTGGAAATGTAAACGAATAGAGAGAGATCCGAGGAGCAACACTGGGAAGAAGAAGGTGCTGACAAATTTTGGATATCGCCTATTCACGTGAAAATACTAGACTACCCTTAACCATTTATACTTAAAATTCTCATGATTTTTACTCCATTTTGATTTCAGTGCATTTCATACTCTTTTTGTAACGAAGGATTTGACCTTTGATCCTTGCTGGCTTGTATGTTCTTTGAACTTTTTATTCTAATAAAGTCCAAAAAAAAAAAACTTATATAGTTAACAATAATATAGAGAAATGGAGAGAGGGAGATTCAGAACACTCTTTTGTTCTTCTATGGATTTCAACCAATTATTATTTTTTTAGAACATTCATTCGGTATCTTTTTTTCCCATTACCATTTTTATATACAAACCTGTGATCTTATCTCGTTGGAGTCTTCTTCACCAACCCAAAAAAAAGAAACACTAAGGACACTCATAAAATAAAATAAACTTACGGTAACTTTTTTATCTGGGAAGGTCTCTGAACAGAAACAACGGAGTATTCGCGTTCTTCCTCTCCTCGCCCGGAAACGAGAGTGATAAGGAGAGAGAAGCAGCCACCGCCGCGTCATCTTCTTCTTCATCTTTCTCTTTTTCTTTATTCATACTATGGCTACTTTGATGTTCGCCAGAGTTGGTTCTTCTGGCTAAGAAAGGCAATAGTCCCATAGTGTCTTGTGTTGTTTCTTCAGCTCCTAATGCCAGCTCCAGATTCGGGACTGTACCGCTTAACCTTCCCTTGTTGTCGCCGATGTTGTTGTTTCCAAGTGGAATGAGATCATCGGCCAGTTCAATGTCTTCTCTTTCGGCATTCAAGTCCAAAGGGAACACGACTTTGGGACTCTTCTTCATGATCCCGGAATCATTACCAAATGCATCCATGGAAACGCTGCTGCTTTCTTTTTCCATCTTCGGCTTCTTACTCGGAGATCCTTCACATAAACCATCATCTTTGAGCTCCATTTTCAGGTTCATGGCAGGGGAATTCTCGGTGGAGGGTCTTGTCAGTTCCCAAAGTGGACGCTTCCTGTGATTAGCCTGACTAAAATTGAGATCTTTCTCTAGAGGATTGTCATGGCCATGGGGCTGAATTTCTGGGCCCGTGACAGTCAAAGGCAGATCCTTTCTACCACCTAATTCTTGCTCTTCAATTTGCTGAACCTTCTTCACTAAACTATCTCTAGAATATGATCCAGGTGCTGGACAAGGAATATGATTCGCAACTGGTTCCTCCTCTTTAAGAGCAATTTCCTCCTGTATTAAGGAATCCAAGAGTGAGACAACAACGGATAAACGATGAAATTAAGCAAATGAAAATGTCCTACTACAAGTTCAGAGTGATAGAGACATAAAAGCATTTATGATTTACCCAAGGCCTAAGAACAACCTACCTTTGTGCTCGATGACTGCTCAATAGAGGATTCTCTGTCACTTGGATTGTCATGGTTAAATACGTCTTTCCTATATTGAGTTTCAGTTATGTTGTTTGAGCTCTCATGTCGAGAAGAAGAAGACGCTTTCTCCAGATGCTTGGAATGAGAACTCGTTTGGCACACGTCATTGGGGTCTTGGTCACGCGGCAAAACATTAGAAGTAGGCAAAGATGTGTTCTTTTGTGGGTTAGCGCAAATCCTTTTTCTTACTCGGAATACACCCCAAAGGAAATATAACATGTTCCAACCTGCAATTAATAAAAGCTGTAAGCAGTGCTACTTTCATTCAGAAGAAACTGGCATTACGTTCCAAAAGGATTATTTAAGCCATCCATTGGAAAGAAAAAGACAAAGTTATGTTTTCTCTCCACTTAAATCAAATGATAATGTAAGACTTTGATCTGAAAATTGCTAAGAAATGACATTTTGATCATGTGCACAAAATGTAAGACTAATGGTAAGCATTCTTACGCTGGCAATTCGGAGGTAGCTGGTTGGATGCAAAAACCAAAAGCTCAACATTGTCGAGGTTTCCTTTCAGGGCTAAATCTTTCTTGATCATGTTATCTACCAGGGGCTTATAATTTCTCTCATAACTGTATCACACAAGCAACAGCGAAACTCTCGTCAGTAAAAAAAAAAAATCAGAGTTGAGCATTTAGAACACCAAAACAGAAAACAAAAGCAGGTAAATAATAATAATCATTAATGCAACCTACCTCTCAACATCCTTTGCAAAGAAGAATAGAGCTATATGGTCTTCCTTAGTACCTATATCTTGAAATTGTGCAGGCCATGTACTTAGCCGAGGTACTTCATTCAAGCTAAACTTTTCTGGAAATTTATTCACCACTTCAGCAACCTTTGGCGATGCTAAGGTTGATAGATGTGCTTGCATTCCGCTATGCATAGCCGACTGATTTCTAGTTTTCCGCACCTCCAAGTTCCCTCTGCCAAAAGGATATAAAATCTTACAGTTCAATATGCATTATATGGACATATAAAAGGTATACTTCAACGGAAAAGTAAAAGGGATATTCTTCAGAAAAAGGAAAGAAACCTACTGCCATATAGACTCATGGTCTGGAATGGCGGAGCTTCTCAACAGAGCAGGTGTAGCAACTAGTGGCCAATCTCTCATGACAGGCTTCACAGAGGGAAAATTAACTTCAAGTTCCACAGATCGGGGAGACATCCCATCAGCACCAGAGAGTACAAGCTGCTTCTCATTTGTTACAATTGTCTGTTTGTAAGGATCAGAAGCAGGCCATAAAGTCGGATGCCCTCCTTGGAATCCTTCGTGTGACACATAATTCTTATGCATCTTTGAAGGCAATTGATTTCTTAAAGTCTTATCGGAACTAGAATCCACATTAGATACCAAAGACACATCAGACTGCTCCAATCCTCTGTTCTTGCTAAAGCTGGGCTTTTTACGGAGAGCAGCATCTACTGCTGCTCGCAACCTATTACCCTTATTTATATCCTCCCTAACATTTTTTGTGGTAGAGAGATCACTATCAGAAACGCCTGAGGTGTCATTAGATTCTGCAGTCTGGCCTCCCTTTTGAGATGATGGTAAGCCTTTTGCACCAGATAACAGGTTAGACTTTTGGCGCTTACCAAAAGCTTCTTTGTTTTTCTTTCCTACCTCTCTAAATTCCCTGGAACGCGGTAATCCATCCTGCGAAGCTACGTTACCATTGCTTGGCACACCCTCACCCGTGCAGGAAGTGGATGGCAGTTCATCCTTAAAGTCCGCTTGACTTAAACTTTGCTCGCTGGCACTGCACTTTTCATTTGTGGAAATATCACCTCCTGCAAAGGGTGGAGCTCAATCATGATATCTTAAAAAGGAAGAACATACACTATAGCGATCAGAAACATATCCAAACAAAGTACTATCAAAGAGAGAACGTAACAGAAGTACCAATTAATTGTCAAAATGATACGAATCATACCAGAAGCATCAGGATGTTCTAGACGATTTCGGTTTAGATTGCTAACTTGCTTCGTCAAGCTACCTCTTTTACCATCAGACTGCAAACCCTTCAAATCACGGGTATTGTTTGCAAATGAAGCAGATGAATTGCTGCGTGAAGAAAGCTTCTGGTCGGTGGAGGATGACACATTAGCTTCTGTACTACGATCTTTCAGTTGCTTAGAGCTTTTGCCTTCTTGTGAATGATAAAGTTTCGATGCAAGCATTTTTGCTTGTGAATCGTTTCCACTAGAACTCCCAGCATCTGTTGTTCTACTTGACATTGATTTGCCTACATTTCTAGAAACGCCCTCCTTTATATCAAGAGAAGTATATTCTTTCCCAGTCTTCTTTCTTGGGAGAACAAGATCCTCTATAAGTTGCACTTTTGGTTTCGAGCTCGAACAATTGAAGGAACTGGATTTCAAAAATGCACCTGAAAAAAAAGAGAAAAGAAAGAAGAAGGTAATGTTCTAAAACCTGCAAAATCACCAAAATTATGACAAAATCGATAAGGCAGAGTTACGCTTAGGGAGAGAAATCCCAATATGCAGCCTACCTTTTGGAGGTTGAAGCTGTGAACCAGTAGATCGTGCACCTTCTGTGTCATCACTGAAAGATGATTGATGATTTAGCTTTCCTCTTGGCCTGTCTAAGCCCTTGAATGATGTTTCCCGAGACAACGCAGCTAATCTGGGGAGAACAGATTTCTTGGGTGACCCAGCCGAACCGTCAACCGCCTGTCTTTTAGCATCTGGAGCTGCCTCAATTTTATCTGCGTGCCTTTTGCCTGAGCTATTTGTATTGAGGGTTGCCTCAGTTTCTCTTTTTCTCTTAGCTTCTGCATGTTTCAACTTCAAGTTCGTTAGAAAAATGGAAAAAGCAAATGTGAATTCAAATTTTGCTAGCTAATTCATAACGCTAATTATTTTTTCTTTCACAAATAGCATGTTCGGTTAAATATTCAGCTTTACCTTGCTTCTGTTTTTCTGCTTCCTCAGCAAACTTGCATTCTTCACAGAGCCAATCACCCTCAGGAACTGCATTGAGCCTTTCCCGCATGCAATAGCTGAGTAAAAAAACTATATTATTAGCACATAAAATCAATAACTCATATCTAACTCAAATTATAATTCTAACAATGCGGACAAATCCTGAATTAAAGTTTGCCACTAGTATGTTTTCTTTCCCATGAATGGAAGAGCAGGCTTACGTGTGTTCTGCACCATCACTGCATCCGCTGCAGATAGCGAGTAAATCTTCACGACCCGCATCTCCACAGATATCACAAACTTTTACCTGTTCAGCAAAAAAGAACACGTTTTCACATGAGAATTTTTTTCCATCCGGAAATTAAGAGCAGGTATTACAACAAAAAACAAAGTCGGTGTATTCACTAATTTCTAATATGAGACAGCAATACTTACATCATGTTCCACCATTTCAGAATCATCGCTCTCGCTCTCAGACATAGCTGACGAGATTGACTCATCTGATTTATCGAAGGAAGCGCTTTTACTTGACTTGCCATCCTTCCCGTTCTGCCCAGAAGGTTCCTCTCTGTCTTTGTTACCCCCTGGTCCTAAGTTTTCCTTGAAATTTCCTCGCTCTGAACTGATTCTGTCTTCATGGTTGGATGATGGATTGTGCAAAGATTGTGATTTCACTTCATTTGAAAGAACATTAGAACATTTTACCATAGTGGAATCTTGATCTTTTCTAGATCCACCCAGAATTGGATCAGAAACCAGAGCTGAACCATCAGCTGAATCCTTGTTGCCTATCTTGTTAGAATAAGATGAATTCAATTTTTTGGTTCGATAATCAGACGATATCCCATCTTCCTGGCCCTCTATACAGTTAGAGCTCTGATCTAACACATTAGCTGATGCATTCACTTTATGTTTCATCCTGCTCCCAGAAAAAGATGTCTTCGAAGTCATTGCAACAGCTCCAGAATCATCGGATAATCCAGAACATTTTATAGTTTCCTTACTCTCAGCATTCTCAGAGAGAGTATCATGACTGGAATTAGCAAGGTTGCTTGCTTCACTAGCAGTGTTATTTAAACAGTTGCGAGCATTAACCACGGAAGAAGGCACAAGACCGTCCTCGTTTACAGAACACTGGCTGCCAGCTACTCCATGGCAGTTTTCATCGGACGACTCGTCCAACTTTGATCCTGTGAAACCTACGTTGCGATGCATGCATGATGAACAAGGAGCAGAACAAACATTACATGTTCCAGAGTCCAATTTTGAAGAACCTCTCTGATCCATTGAACGCTTACTAACTCTTCTATCAGCCTGCAGATGATATAGTTACATAGAAGATGTTAATGAGAAAGAGGCGGTTGACAGGAACAGTAAAGAAAAGAAAACAATCATCAAGATCAGTGACAAAACTAAAATTTTAAGATACAAAGAATTCTTTTCGCTAAATGGTGAAAAGGAGATCAAAGCAGCAGCCAATGCAAAATTTCTTAGTCAAACAAAGTTTCTCTGTCAGCTAGATGAATTGACCACTGAACGTCGAAAACAAAAAAAAACAGATTGTTAACGAACTAAGCGCAAAACTAATTTAAAACAAGATCAAGGAGTAAATTCCAGATTTAACTGGTCCATAAACTATACATGTCTAGGTTATGGCAATAGCCAATATATGAAGCTGTTATATTAGCTGCCAAGTGTATAATCATACCAAGACAATCAATCAGAAACACATATTTTTAATGCGAAACAGAGATTATTCTCCATTGAAAGATGTCATGATCACAGCAATGAGAAGTTAAACGTTCAAAAGCTTTCATGACTTCATGATCTTAGCCTAAACATGCCACCTCGTCACTTCTTCTCATGCGGGAAACGGACAAGGAAAACACAACAAAAGGAAAAGAGGGGTTTTAGCTAATCTCACCATCTACAATAAAATTAATCAGCACGACTCACAAACCGATTTCTATCCAAGCTCTTCCAGCTGTTACACATGGACAAAGAACATATTAAATAATGGACAACATTTGATCAAGCTGCTAAACAACAAAATTTCAAATTTAAACCAAACATCAGATAAAGATGCTAATTGACCCAGAAAAGAAAACTGGAATTAATAATCAATTACCAATAGAAATCATCAAATCAATCACCAATAAAACTCATGGAGAATCGTAACTAGTTTCTTGTTAGGAGATCGAACCCATAAAACACGGAATTTTAGAGATAATCTAACGAATGCGTAATTAAAAAAAAAATAAAAAATCCCTAAAATTGGGAAACAACATTACATGATTCAGGTCTCAAAATCACCTCCCCCTTGAATTCGGATTCTCCACCATCTACATCAACCCAATCGGGAACAAAGGAAACCCTAACTTCCCCTTCCTCCGTTTTCCCTCTCCAACTCCTACAAACCCTAACTTCTCTATATCCAGATTCGATGACTATTTCCTCCCTCAGACAAAACTCTCTCTCTCTGTTTCTCCTTCACTGTTCTCAAATTCAGTGATGGCTCCCTAGTTTTCTTCTCGGTTCTCGCTTTTCCTCGTGATATACAAACAACACGAGCCAGAGATGAAAACTGTAGATATATACCTCTCAGGATCTATACGCACGCGTATACATAGATACACATATATACAGTCGTATAAATTTTCTACAATTAATTATTGTTTTGACGAATACAGTATTTGTTTGTTGGATTAGTCACACAAGCTTCAGAGGTTTTAAACGTGGTCAATGGTTATAACTTATAACAATATTATTACAGCACAACGGTAATTAATTACCTTCTATCTGTCCCCGTGTCTGATTCCTCCTCTCCTCCTTAGACTCTCTTTTAAACGCAAAGAAGGAATCGATCTCCCTTATCCCTTTTTATTTCTTTTTCTCCTTTTGAGTTTTTAACTTAAGAAAGCGTATCCAAAGAAATTTAGGAGCACTTTAAATTGCGGTTTTTAATATTTTAGGAACCTCTAAAATTACATTTTCACTGTACATGCTTTTTTCTAGTAAAAAACAAAAACATTTGTGGGCTTTATTTGGTCGAATGGAAAAAATACGAACTTGATTCGAGTCTCTGTCAAATGCTCCAACTAATTACACACCTTATTAAAACGACCACCAAACTCGCATAGAAAGAGACCCTTTGATTAAAAAAATGCATGATTTTCAAAACAAGAGAAATGGATTTGGAAATGAATCATATTTCCTTGTTCAGATCTCTGGGGACTTTAATCTGAGATATCCCTTCGTACGGGAGGTAAATCTCAAATGCCCCCGTTATAACTTAGTTTTTTTTTTGATTTATTTTTTAAACAGAAAAGCTCGAAAAGACGGAAAAGGATAACCGATTTCCTCTAAACTACGAACGAACCTAATAATATCTATTGGGTTCTAAATAAGAATTCGGCCCACCCTAAATCTAAATCCGGCCCAAACCCAAACAAAAAAACAACTTCTAAATCCCTAAAATTTCGATCAAACTCCTAATTTTTTCATCTTCTCCACCACGTCCCTTTTCATCCCTTTTCATCGGAAGT
>JAHZTW010000001.1:178653909-178717603 GCA_020283515.1 Alliaria petiolata
AATATCAACGTGCGAACCGTCACCAAATTTAACTCTCCCTGTTATCTTCTCATCAAGGCTTGAGAAGAAAGCTTTGTTTCCCGTCATATGGTTACTCGCTCCGTTGTCTAGATACCAAATACTTTCGTTATTGGCATCATACCTCTTCGGGAACACCTTGTCTTCGTTTAAGAACACCACTTCATGAACATAAAGCGCTTCTTCTTCTTGAGTCTCGTTTAAGTTCGCCTCTTGATGTTCTAATGGTCTCTCGGGACACTTAGATACGAAGTGACCTGGCTTGTCACATCTCCAACAGATGATTTTGGATCGATCTTTCTGTTGGTGTTGTTCGTTTTCTCCTCCTTGATTTTGGCCGTTGGACCTCCCTCGTCCTCTACCTCTACCGGAGCTACTGCTACCCTGATTTCCTCTTCCATACCCTCCGCGGCCACTTCCTCCTCTTCCTTTGGCTCCTCCACGCGAGTTTCCGTAGCCTCCACGGGTGTTGTTGGAATTGGAAAACATGAGTTTTCCTTGATCTTCACTAGGGTTTACTTCTCCTACACGTTCTTCATACGCCTTGATTCTCCCCACTATATCCTCAAATCCTGTTTGTTTTAGGTCTAGGACTTGTTCAAGGGAGGCAACAATTTGTATGAATTTGTTCCTGGGAAGTCCCTTTAAAAACTTCTTCACAAGTTTTGTTTCGTCGATGGTTTCACCAAGGGCGGCTGATTGTGCTGCTATGCCTGAGATCTTGCCCGAAAATTCATCGACCGTGTCGCTGTCTTTCATCGTTAGCTTGTCGAGCTCCGCCATTAGGGTTTGTAATCTCGCCTCCTTCACACGGTCTGCTCCCTGGTGACGAGATTTTATAGCCTCCCATATGTTCTTAGCTCGATTTTGATCTCCTATTTGCAAGATCAATGCCTCGGGGATAGATTGGAACAATAGTGCTATCGCCACATCGTTCTTCTTTACATCCACGCTTCCTAGATCAATCGTCTCCCATACTTCACTTACTCGAAGAGTAACTTTCATTCTCATCGTCCAAACTGTGTAGTTTGTCGATGTCAACATAGGACATTGGATCGATGGAGCTCCAGGGTCCTTACTTCGCGGCGGTGCTGCTGGTGGATTGATCACGTCTCCCATGTCTGGCTGCGTCAATCACCACGCTCGCCTTAGATCGAGTCTTTCAACTTAAAGGCTCTGATATCAATTCAAATCGTTTGCAAGAAATCAAAAGTTAAAGAACTGCATTTCTTTATTAGATTTAAAAAACTCACACAAAAACTAAACCTCTCTTTAGAAATCTTGTAGAACATCTCTCTATATAGATCCTCTTATATAGGCTTAAGCAACATCCTAATTCTATTGGGATTACAAACCAATTTTCATATTTGTAAAACCAGATTTTCCTTTTCTTTATTTCCCTATAAACTTCCTTTTTCTAAGGAAACTTGTTCCTCAAGTTCTGGAATTATCCAACATATAATCCAAATAGAAATTTAGTTCTAACATAGGAAGATAAAACAAAACTTAAATTAGTTTATTGCGTCAACATATAAATAAGATGCATATAGTATATGGATAAAAACGATTACATAGACTCGTGATGGTTGCGATTTTTTTTTCTTTTTTCACTTGATATACTCCTATGACCCTATCTAAGGAGTAATTATTTTGGGCATAAGTTTGTTTGAAACCGACAACATGGCCACCTCATCGAGACAGGATTGGACGCGGTTTCTCTCCAATGTCAATCATTATGCCAACGATAAAAGGTAAAAACATTGTTGGCAAAAAGGGTAAAACAATAAAATTCGGGGAAAAAATTAGTATGTACATTATAATTAATGGTCTCTTCAAATGTATGCCCAAAATTTACCTTAATTGTGCCATTCCATGTTACATCATTCATTTACAAAGTAATAGTATCAGTTGAAATAGTTTGTCGAGTTATTAATTTTCTTGGGATTTTGTAGTTGTGAGATTTATTTATCTCTTTCTATTTCGTTGTTGCCTTACCATCATCCACGAGCTGGACTTTTTGTATTCGTTTATGCCCGATCCGCTAAAGATAAAAATTGCAAAATTTAATTAATTGGAATCTGATGCAAGTTAAGTTTCAGGCCGGTCCAACAATACTCTAAACTACCTCATGGGCCATTTTCTAAGTGTATGGCCCTTTTGTTTAAATGGACCATTTTATGGATAATATACCCACATTAGTTGAATGGTTCGAATGTCAACCATTTTTTCTTTTCTTTGAGGATCGTTTTTATGTCACCACATTGGTTGAATAATGTCAAATGATCATTTTCAATATGTATGAAAAACTATAAAATAACACTATTTATAAAATATATATTATTAATTTTTTGAAAATACGATTTATATATATAGTAATTTTACGAAATCTATATTAATCTTCAAGTTTCTGTGATTCTAAAGTTTACCAATCCAAAATCCAAATTCTGACGAAGATATAGGTTATTGCGAAACGTAACACTATGATGACGTCATGGTACTGTAAGTTTGTGTTGGCACTTAGTGCTAAGTGCTAACAAAATCCCGTCAATCATATATTATAGTAGAGTGATTAATTACAAAAGTTATTCGACAAATTCTAAACTCTGGTTTTCAATTATAAGCAAAGAAGACAAATATGGATGATGAGGTGTTTTGACTGCTGATAGAGAACTTTACACGTGATCAAACCCATCAAGTATCAACTTCTATACCATACTGTAATTGTATATTACAAAAACATCGCATTTAATTTGTTTTTCACTCCAATTGTATTGACTTTAAAATATTGCAAGAAAAATTTGGACTTAAATAAATATGTAATATTTTCATGTAATGTTACGTAATATTTGCCCTGTAATATAGACATAGATTGGATTCATTAAGAATCGTTGTTTACCTTGCATACTTAAAAATCTGCGTTGGAGATGGTGTTATGTAATTGGCCTTTTTTCAGTTGAATGGTTTTTGCTAGTTTACAACAGTGTTGTTATGTTATGCGATAGTCCGTAAACCGACACATAAGATTTAATGATCGATAAAAAAAAAAAAAAAATACTTATGACCGTATGGAAAATATATATGGATTTAAAACAATAGTGTATAAGGTTGGATAAAATCTATAATTAATAGAAGAAACGAGAAGAAATGTAGGTCCACAAGTCACAAACATGGTTTTGAAATCACTCTCTCTATACATTGGTTGTTGTGTTGCTTCTTAAGTCTTGGAAATACAACACTATAAGTATATTAGGTACATATTTGAGCACGTCTCTCTATAAACTATATATATATATATATATATATAGAAAGAGAGAAAGAGAGAAAAAGAGAGAGGAGAGAGATATGGGAAGGCAACCATGTTGTGACAAAGTAGGGTTGAAGAAAGGGCCATGGACTGTTGACGAAGACAAGAAGCTCATCAACTTCATCCTCACCAATGGCCACTGCTGTTGGAGAGCTCTTCCCAAACTTTCTGGTTTATTTTCTCTCTTTCTTTCCTTCAAAAAACGACGTCTTTTTGGATAGCCCATGTCAAAATTTACAAACTTCATAACCAATCTTCTAATGGTTTCTCGCATAAACAAAAATGTTTTCTCCCTTGCCTTGTTTATTGTCTTATTAAAAGAGTATGTGGAGTTGTTTTCTACATCTTCACGATAGTTATCCCCATTTTGTAGAAAGCTCTACACCAACACTTTGGATTTGTCTTGATAACATTTTCGTATTTTAAAAGTTAATTTAATATTTAAAGTTCAAAATTTTCAAAGTTCACTTGTGTTTTACCCTTTCTTTTACCGACGAAAACGACGCTAATTCAATATATTTCGTATTTTAAAAGTTCAGAATTCCTTTTTGAAATTGAATATACATATATCTATCTTTTGGACTTAAAAAAAAAACTCAAAAGCATATAGTATATGATTATTAATCATCGAGTTTGGCCGAAAAAAATCAGAGTGCATGATACTCGTGGTCCTCGCACGTTATTATTTGTTCTTAAACATTTTTTTTCCCCTAATTCCTTCCTGATCAATTATATTTCGTATAGATCAACTTTCAGTGAATCTGATCGTTAATTTTCTTACTTTGGTTAATAAACTAAATGCAGGACTATTGAGATGTGGTAAAAGCTGCAGATTAAGATGGATAAATTATTTAAGACCTGATTTAAAAAGAGGTCTTTTATCAGAATATGAAGAACAAACGGTCATTGATCTTCATGCCCAACTTGGCAATAGGTTTATTCTCTTTCTCTTGAAAATAATTGCTAGTATTATATATAAAAGCATTTTTTCAATATTAATTTACTTACCTTAACTCTGACATTGTAACTAACTCATAATAATAAAAAATTAGAAAGATAATTTAATTATGACCATTAGATTTCAATTTTGCTATCAAGGTGTCGGAGAAACACATAACTCAAACTTTAATCTCTTCTTTTGCATGAAAGAGATTGGTTAATTCACATCTTCTTTTTTTTTTCTTTTTTTTAACTCCAGTAGTTTAATTTAGCCGGTCTGATGAAAATGATTGAAGAGTCAAAATCGTTTGTCAAATTCTCATTTATAAGTTTTTTGAATATTTTTAAATTTTTGTGCAGATGGTCAAAGATTGCCTCTCATCTACCAGGAAGAACTGATAATGAAATAAAGAACCATTGGAACACGCACATAAAGAAAAAACTAAGGAAGATGGGTATTGACCCTTTGACCCATAAATCTCTCTCTGAACAAGAAGGTTCACAACAAGCTCAAGGTAGCAAGAAAAGCTTAGTGCCTCATGATGACAAGAACAAAAGACAAGATCAAGAAGATCAACAAACTAAAGACAAACAAGAAGAACATAACCTAGGGAAAGATTTGGACAAGAACAACACGTCAATTTCAATTGATGATGGGTTTTGCATTGATGAAGTCCCATTGCTCAACCCACATGAGATCTTTATGGAAATCTCTTCTGCTCATCATCATACTAATAATGATAATGCCAGCATTAACATTAGTAACTCCACTTCGCCTTCTTCCTCTTCCTCTTCTACCTCGTCGTGTATATCATCAGTACCGGGTGAGGAGTTCTCAAAGTTCCTTGATGAAATGGAGATTATTGACCTCAAGTGGCTCTCATCCGATGATTCATCAGAGGATGATATTAATTACAAAGACAGTAAGTTCAACAACAATGTTGATACAATGAACTTGTGGGACATCAATGATTTGAGCAGCTTGGAGTTGTTTATGAATGATCATGATGATGGTTTCGTTGGAAATGGTAGTGGATGTTCAAGAATGGTTTTAGATCAAGATTCATGGACATTTGATCTTTCCTCTAACGTTTAGTTTTTTCCCCCTTGTTGTTTTTAATTAGTTTTGTTTTTGTTTGTTTTTGAAGTGGGGGATTTGGGTTTGGCCGGTGTTGCAATTAGTGGATGATTAGGTGTAAAATACATGTAATAAAGATTGCAATTGTGAACATACTTTTCTCTGTTGAATTTTGACATATTTTAATGGAAATATATGAAAATTCATTAAAGTATACCGTCATAAATATCAATTTTTTTTCTTTCATATATAACAGGTGATATATTCTTATGAAAGTTCATCACTTCATTTTTTTTTTGAAGAAGGGTTAATTCATCACTTCATTTAGTCATCGATTGTGTATGGATATTCTTAATTCTTAATCCTCAACTCTTCTACGATTCATCTGGTTTTTTTTTTTTTATCGTTAAACGGATTTTTTTTTGGCTGGCTATTATATACATTAGTTCTGCTTTACTAAGAAAAAATGTTGGACATTGCTTGAAATCACGTAATAATGTTCGAATAAAAGTGGAAAATACTAAATGATGATACGATGGTGGCGTCATGGTGATGAAATCTATTGCTATATATGATAGACTTCACCAAAACAACGTCACAAATTCACAATCATGATTGAATCTCTTAGGATTTATTAATAAACTCCACCTACCAAATATTCTCAATCTCATGTTCAAATTTCAAAGCATTTGTGGTGGACCATCGACCGACCTCTACACTCACTTCATATACAATTATAAATAATTGATTTCAACAAATTTAGTGGGAGCAATGTTTAATGAATCAGTAATAAGCATTCTCTGACAGCCGGCTAAAATCAACCCTGACGGTCAGATTTTGACATAAATCGATAAACAAAACTAGCTAATAGTAAAATTATAGTATTTTTAGTAAGTCCTTTTAGTTTAGGCGTTCGACTAATTGGTCCATGCAGCCGATTTAGTTATTTTAATTACTTTATTTATTATTTCCAATAGTTTCCTGAAAAATAGAAAATATTCTTATTAATATAATTTTTAAATTAATTAAATATTTTTAAATAATTTATCCAAAAAAAATATATTTTAAAAAAAAAAAATACGAGAACAACTATTGATTAAAGTTTGATTAATTGACGACTAAGTGTTAAGTCCTCTTTTAATGCTCGACTTGCGCCAAGTTTTTGAACATTGGACGATGAAAATGAAAATGTGCATGCAATTAATTAGTTACGGTTTTGATGAACATGGACGATCCATTATATTAAAAAAAAATTATATAAAATATGTAAATTTATGATATTAATTTAGTATTTACGCTTTCTCATGATAAAAGTTCAAGAATTTACAACCAAATATTTTTATTTTTATAATTGTGAACCTAATTTTTTTTTTTTACTTGGAAAGTCTGTTTTATCTTTTTTGTTTGGTGCAAACTCATCTTTAATTAAACTCAAATGGGTCTTACATCGCAAACAATCAAGAAACTATTTGCCAAAAAGACATTTTGAACAATTTCGATTATCACAAACTTGAAAAGAAATACAATAAAAAGATAAGATGGATAGATGGTATAATGGGAGATACCGTGAAGCTTCTTCGACGAGGCTTCGAAGATGATCCATTCAAACATCTCTTGGATAGTATATTGATATTTGTAATATATGTGTTATAAGATTTAATTAAATATGATGATAGATGATCATGACGTAACAGATGACCAATTTTTTTTGTTATGCTCGAGTTTCATAAACATGTTACAATATTGCTTTAAGCAAATCTAATTCAAAATAAATTTTATTTTAAAGTAAAGAATATTCAATATCCTGTACTTTTCGACGTATAATTCAATATTTTTAAACAAGTTGTGTTTAATTTAGTAGTGTTTGTTGTTTAAACTAACATTTTCATATATTATCTTTATTTAAATGTTAAGTTTGTAAGTGGACTCATCCTAAGTTAAAAAAAAAAAAAAAGTGGACTTATCCTTCAATAAAAAAAAAACACATGTCTGTAATCTTATTAATGTAGCACATTTATGTAGGACCCCATGAATTGGGGCAGCAGTGGCTTCATAAGGCTGTGCCCATATGACTGGTCCTGTTGTGTATTATGTATTTGTATGTGTATGAAGTTAGGACAATTAATGGACCACAAGTGAATGGGATTGATAGACAAGTGCTAACTACCTTCACCAAACCATTTTGTCAAAAAGAAAGATCAATTTTCGTACGTTTGATTATCAAAGTATAACATCACTCTTTCATCACTCTTTTATCACAGTATCTTCTACATACACGGCTTTAATTCTATTTTAAAAAGAAAATGTAGAAGATGAGTGATTTTTAGATGAATGAATCACATAACCTCTAGTAGGGTATTCAGATTACCGGTTATAATTTGAGTATTTTGGATATTGAATATTTTGATACTAAATTTTTTGATATTGATCGGGTATTTAAAAATTTTGGATTGGATTCGGTTCGATACTTTTTGAATTCGGTCAGTTCGGATATTTAACTAGAGAACCAAATATATTCGAAAATATTTTAAAGTATTCAAAATATCCAAAATACTCAAAAAATCGGAAAATTTTTAAAAATATATGAAATATCTGAAAAATCAGGTTTTGGATATTTTGGGTTCAAGTATTTTTTGATATCCGTTCGGTTTTCATGTATTTCGTGTATTCGTTCGGTTCTCGAGTATTACCTGATCCGATATAAGATTCAAACTTCTCTAAATACATACTGATCGGATATTTTTCAGGATCTGAATCCGATCCGAACTAAATTTTTTCAGGTCAATACCGGTTTAGAATTTTGGATCCGGGTAAAATGCCTATCCCCTCCATACTATATAATTGTGAATATCCCGATTTTTTTTGGATCAAAGTGGTTGAATAAAAAACATGAATGACTTTTTACCATAAAGTGTCTAATATGTTTTATTAAGAAAGTACGAACTATAAAACACAAAGAAAAGTGGAAAAAAGAGTGCATGTATATGAACCTTTCTCATAACAAATATGATCATTGCTTAGACATGACCTTGCACAAAGAAGAGCAAAAGGAGTGATAGTGGAACTGTGAATGATGGATAAAAGAGAAGAGAAAGGTAGAAGATAAAGAAATTCATAGAATTTTAAATAATAAATAGTTAGGTTGGTGGATTATTTTATTTATACATATTGTAGAAAAGGAAAAAATTTCGCAACGACAACAATGATTATAATACATTTGAAGTTGGTGAATGGAGTATAATAGTTTCGTTCTCCTACTTATTGTGACACATTGGCTAAACTTCACACCTTTAGAAACAAAAGTTCAATCCGTTTTGCAAAGTTACCCACTAAATAAACATATCTACATGTACATATCACATATAATTATTAAGTTATTCAACTTTTTTTATCTCGCAATTGATACTACGATTTTGTAGTAAATTTAATATCGTCATTTATGTGCTCAAATATTACATAAAACTATTATAATTATATATAGAAAATATTTATAAAACAATGTTGTATTAACCTTTTGTCTTTTGACATGGTTAACCAAAAAAAAAAAGAATCTTTAGAGTTTAGATGTGTAAAATGTAAATGGAATAAAGTCTTCATAAATATTTGGGCTACACAAAATATATCTTGATGTGTGATGAGACATTTTCTTGTCTCACGCGCAAAAGTATAAAAAAAGAAAGAAAGTAAAATCCTCTATCGCCTACACTGCCCGCATCTTCTTTATAAGCTTAAAGTGCACATGATTTTTGCCTTATATCAATAGGCCCACGATTAAACTTCACATAAACATCATGGGCCTTACTTAGGCTTCTCCTCGGTTCTACAAAACTGCGGGCCGTGGTGTTAAACGAAAGCATAATCAATATTCTGTCAAATTTATGGGATTTAAAACGCAAACTGAATTGGGTTTTTCTTAGTTTTCGTTTAATTATTATAATGAAAATTATAATCGGAAAAGGTAACAAACGGTAGAGAGAAAGCAAAGTTTATTTGATAAATGTTAATAATTTCCACCAAATTTAGTTGATCAAATAAATAAACAATCCTAAGGTTTCATATCCACGGTTGAAAACTCTACAGAAACTAATTGCCACCAAGAGATTCACAGTTTCAACAAGGCTCAAGCTTAACATCTCCCATGTCAAGTCCGGCATCATCATCATCAACATCATCGTGATGAGCAATGAAAGTTGAGACGATGGTTCCACTGTTATAGCCATCAACAAGAAGCTTAGAAATCTTAGATCTCCATTCCGATGTCTCTTTAGGGGTCTTCCTGTCGTGGAAGACCCTATCGCGGTAGTTTAGCATTGTCCCTAGTCCTGTGTTCGCAACCCAACCGTACTTCATCAGTACTTCCGCTTCGCCTTCCGTCATATCTTCTCCTACCTTTAAAACCACCCGAGGTTACAGAGAGAGAGAAAGAGAGTTCAGAATGTAGTTAAGACCATATCGGATTCATATTGACCGGTGAGAGAGAGAGAAGAATTTACCAGTAATGGCTTGTTTTCAATCAGTTGGTATCGGCCACAGCTCGCGAGTTTCATGGCTAAGACTAACCGTTTGATCTGCCATCCGATTGATGCAGTGTTGCTGAGCTCGAAGAAGTATGTTGCGTAGCCATATTCAGGCCGTTCCATCACTATCCTGTATCAAGTAATAATGACGATCGATTTTTTTTTTAGTTTAGCCTGCGATATCAAAGGCGAGAGAGAGAGAGAGAGTTGATTTACCGGTTATGTCTCTCGAAAACGAATATGAAAGACTGGAGATCACGGCACCAGCCCCATTCAACCGGCCATTTGCGGAACATCAAATACCGCGCCTTGAAACAAAAGGAAACAAGTTAGGAAGAAAGGGAAATATATTAGAAAAACCGAGAAGACCGGGATGCAGAGTTTTTACCTGTTCGATGAGGGAGAACAGACAGGTCAAGCAATAGCTAGTTCTTGAAGTTTTTGAGAAGCTTAAATTAACAAGTTTCGGTCCCGTCCCGCGTTTGAAGAAAAGCTGATAATTTTTAAATAAAAAGATTCAATCTTTTTACACATGGCGGGAAAAAAGCTACCTCTGTAAAGGATTCTTTTTACCTGCGAGATCACATCTTCGAGCTCCGAGAAGCTCTCTTCGAGAAGTGAATCTTCTGAGGAATCATCTTCACCTGCATTCTCTCCATATAGTCTAAGCTCGTCTACTGATACCCCTTGTTGAATCAGTACCTGCAAACACCAGATTCGAACGCACGAGCTTTAAGAAATCTTAGTTTGCATTTCTGCTCCGTTAAATCCAATTTTGAGAAAGAAGAACACCATGAATTACCTGCAAAAGACCAGGAGCATCTTCCTCCAGAGCTGTCTCAACTGAGTCCCTGTAATTGTTATTTCATACCATAAGATGACAAAATAGACAGAGATACTCATAACACGAACGGATGCAACAGCGAGACTCACGTGGCGGTTTTCTTTCGCTTCCAAGGACGCAGTATCCTCAAAGGTTTAACGTATTCATCAGATGTACAGAAGCTAAAACCTGACGACAAATTAGGATCTTCACCATGACCTGAACCATGAAAAGATCGACGCTTCAATCGATCTATTAATTTCATGTGGTCTATCTCATCTTCATCCAATTCACTAGCGGTCTCTGCTTCGTTTTTCACAAACCTAGAAGGATTCGGAGCGGATGTACAAAGATTCAAGCGACAGCTCAATTTCGCGCAATCTAGCTCATTTTCATCACGAGCTTCATCAAGGGTTTCCATCTCTCTTTTGACCTGTAATTGCTCTGAGGTAGCAGGATTTCGTTCGTCACTGTTCTCCATGACGCAATCATCTAAAGACTCAACCTTTACTTGATCCGACAGTATTTCACTCACATTCAAAGGAAGTGGATTCCTTCTGACTCTTTTTACACTATTTCTCGGCTTTTCTGCTGCAGCTGCATAACCGTTGCTAGTTAATGGAAAGTGCTCGTGATCTCTACTGGATAACTCAGGCAGACTGGCTTCGGGTGACGTGTCAAAAGACCTTTCGTGAGCAATCGGAATCTCACTCTCTTGAGTTCCACTAAGCCGACTTCCAGATTCTGAATCTAAACTACTCTTTTTAAAGAGGAAAGAATCAATTTTCTCTAGAAAGCCACTGTACTTGGCCTCAGACGACGAAGCTATCCCATCTTTGCATGAAACCTCGGCTTTACTTTGATAAAGATTGGTTTCATCGCAATCTTTAGTATTATCCTGAATGAAAATAACCAGTTAGCCCTAATAGATCCCACACACAAAATTTACAAAACCCTGAGGAACTTGTCACTTTGTTACCTCTAAGTCGGATTCTGGCAACCTTAACACCATCCTGCAACAACAAGTATGGAAGATAAAACCATTAGACACTAAATGAACCCGAGCGAGTGAAAAGATGCAGAGAACTATTGGCGGTGCTTGTGACATTATAAGTTAAAAATGAAGCACCTTTCTAGAAGCATTTTGCGCCTCTCTTTCAGTGTCAGATGTTCAAGAGCATCACTCCCTGCGTCATTACTACAACATGCTAGAATGTTGTCCTGTGGTCTTAGGTTTCCAGAATCGTTTAGACCCTGACTGCAACAAATGCTTGTAGATACCGAAATTTTGGTGTTTACAGATTCTGGAGCACCACAATTTGACACTACACCCTGAAAACCACATACTCAGTTCTCTAAACTTAATAGCAGCAATGGGGAAATTGACTGTAGCAAAAAGATTTCTTTATCCAAATTACCAGCTCATTAAAGCAACCATCTTCCTTTTTCACGATACTATCAACATTCGATCTACAAAAGAGAAGAAACCAAAGAAAACATATGTGAAACAGAAGCTTTCAAAAACGAATAGTGAATTGAAAAATAAACGTAAACCATCGACAACACTCACTCAGGCACGGAAACAGCGATACGCTGAGAGACTTTTTCACTCGATTGCAATAAACTTCGCCGTGTCGTCAAGGGGAGGTGGTCTAACTCGGGGAATTTAATGTCAGACTCTGCCGGAGAGATGTTGATAGGTTCATGGCACATCTTATACATTCGGATCAGAGTGATACAGAGGAAATGCACATGGAGAATGAAGAAATTGGTACGAGATTTCTACAAAGAAGGGTTTTTTTTTTTGCTGATTGGGTTAAGACAACAATAGCTTGGTGACACGGAGATGGAGGCGAAAGGTAATAAGCGAGAAGGGTTTGTTGAGAACGTAAGGATAATGAAGAAATCGGGACATTAAAACAGAGGATAATCTCAGATTGTCGAATCCCTGGAAAAAACGAACAAAAAGGAAATTTCTGTCACTTGTATGAACAATAAAGAAAAACACGGTTGTTTAGCCAAAGTGAAAATCAACAGACAAAACGGATACCTAACCTCTGCAAATTCGATGAAACACTGAAGAGAGACGCTCTTACTGAGTCGACGACAATTAGTGAGAAATCATTTATCTTTATTTTTTTTTACCGTCGACAGAAACAGAGAACCAAGAGGAAGAAGAGAAAGAGAGAGGTTTTCTGCAGAAGAAGTTAATTTGAGATTGGCCCATTAATGAGAAGCTAAAGGCCCATAAAAGCGATGCAAACCCTAAGCTATAAATAAAGATTTCGTCCTTGATTCGCCGCACATTATTCTTCACGAAAATCCAGTCTGTTATCAAAAGATGCGATTTTTTTGTTTTCATTTTCCATTATAATCCGAAAATCTTGCTTGGAAATCTTAGGTTAAGTAATTAGCATATAAGGGAACAGATTGGTGTTAGAGTCTTTAAGCTTGTCATTCGTTTAGCTTAAAAGACTCGTACGTTCCGATGCGAAATCAAACATCTTCATTGATGGTTTGTAGTCTCTGGACATGTAGAATTCTGGGTATTTTTATTCCCGTGGATTCTATCATTTTCTCGAGATTCGACAACTTCTATGTTTCTCGAACTCTTTTCTAATGTTTTATTTTTTCTGGTTTTACGTTTTGGTTTGTCTAGATCTTCCGGTTTCGATGATATTAGTGTTTTTTTACGATCTCGGGTGTTGTGAAATATGTTTTTCTTTTGGCTCCTCTATGATGATCTTCTTGCTTTAACCACACTGAAAAGATGGGTTTGAGAACATGATGTGGCACTTCTTGATTCAAATCAGAGAAGGGTTCGATTAGATCTCGGCGTTTCTTGATGACACCTTGATCTAAGCTGCTGGAAGGTTTTCTCCTTCGTGGTTTAGATTAAGGTAGAGAGTAATGTCGAGCTCTTGTCGTGACACGTTTTCAAGCTCTCTCATGTGGAAAAAATTGGCCCTTTGTCTGAGAAGCAGCTTTCCCATAATCAAAACTCTACTGTTGTTTTTTGTTTGAATTTGTAGTTTCTATGATTTAGGTTTTTGGTTTTTTTGTTGGGGGGGGGGATACTGCTCTATGATGATTTTCTTGCTTTAACCACACTGAAAAGAAGGGCTGAGAACTTGATTTGGTACTTGTTGATTTTAGCTCTGCGTTGCTTGATGACACTTTGATCTAAAATGCTTGAAGGGTATCTTTTTCCTTCGTGTTTTAGATCAAGGAAGAGAGCAGTGTTGAGCTATGTTCAACATTTTCATAGTTTAAATATGGAAGAACCTTAACATGTTCTCAAGCCCTCATATGTGGAAGCTTTTGGCCCGTTGTCTGAGAAGCAGCTTTGTAATTTGTCTTTGTTTGTAGCTTTTGTCATTCGATCGCTGACCTTTGGCTCAATGATTGTTTTCTTGCTTAAAACCCACACCGAAAAGTCAGCATGAGATTGTTCACTTGGTTTTTGTTTTCGAATTGTGCACTTGTTTTGTTTTTGTTTTTAACTGAAGAAAAGACTAGCCTCGAACCTAGGGTTGCTTGATGACTCGTTGATCTAACAGAATATGCCCGATGGTTCTACTTCTTTTTTGGCCCACTGACTAAGAATCCAAAAAGTTTGCTCATAGAAAGCATTAACAACTGTGATTAGTTTAAAAGAGTGAACCACAATAAAGATATACTATGACATTGTGAAAAGAAAAAAAACACTGTTAAAGGGAAATACAAACATTGAAAGCATATTTAACAAAATGGCTAAACAAAGTTGAAGATGCTTAAAAAAAAAAATCTTAGGTCGCGCGACTTCATTGGCGTTCGATCTGAATAGTCACGTGGCTTATGTTGTGTTCCGTTTTGATGTAATCAATAATCTTGTCCAAAACAAGATCTGCATCAGCCTCGGGTCTGATCTTTACATGACAAGCCAACAGAAGCTTAGCGAGAGTAATAGCCCAAACGTGAAGCTCATGGACAGCCACAACTTCTTCAATCTCACATACTCCTCTTTCAAGCCTTGTCGCGTTGATCTCCCGAGGTGTTGACTCCATTAAAACCTCTAGAATGTTCCTAAGCATTCCAATCGTCGTCCCCAAGACGATCACAGAGAACACCAATGTGCATATCAAATCAATGATCTTCCACTCCGGTTTATACCATATGATCGCCCCTCCAATCATCACTCCTACGCTCTGTATCGAATCTCCCAACACGTGAAGATACGCCCCTTGAATGTTTACATTCCTCTGCTTCTTTTGCTCGTTAATCAATACCTCAGACAAATGTGGTTCTGATTCATCATGGTGATGGTGCTCATGATTATGGTCATGACCATGACTATGACTATGACCATGATTATGACCCAGCAGAATAGCCATTGCAATGTTGACGAGTAAGCCAAGAGTAGAGACAAGAAACATGAGAGATCCCTCGACTTGGCCACTACCGTTGTTAAGTCTAACAATGGCTTCATAAACCAAGATACCAGCAAGAAGCCAAATCATTTGAATGGAGACAAGCGCACCGAGGATCTCTATCCTGTAAAAGCCATATGATTGCTTAGGGTTTGCTTCCCACCCGGAGGCCCGTAGCGAGAACAAAGATATGGCAAACGCTGCTACATCGGATAACAGATGAGCTGCGTCTGTGAGAATCGCTAGACTATTGGCCTTGATTCCTCCAACCACTTCTACGGCTATGAAAATGGCACAGAGAAGAAGAGCTATCAATAGCTTTCTCATGGATGCTGCACGTTCCTCAGCTTCCATTGCACTCGTCTTCGCATCTGAGAACCCACAAGGCGCTTCTCCACATGTCTTCTTCGTGGCCACTGAGCTTGATGAAACTTCCTCACGAATCGGAACCATGTGCTCATGTATATGGCCTTCCATCTGAAAATAATGAACGAAAATGTAAATTCATTAGTTACTCTATAATTCTTATACTTCTAAAGTTGACTAGAGAGGTATATACAATACACCAAATCAGAGATGATATATAATCTCAAAATCATATCCTTACGATTCTGAAAATAAAACCCTCTTGTTTTTGTTTTGCATGCAAAGCAAATAAACGGTGTGGAATCAAAAGGAACGACATATATATAGACCCAAAGTTCGAAAAAGAGGAAACAGTACCTTTATTTTTTGAAGAGAGAACGAGCTACCTTGTGCGTAATTATGCCTCTCTTGGCAACCCTCTATATATAAAAAAACTCAAAACCAAAGGTTACATGCAAACTTGGAAAATTGAGAGGGAGGAAATAAAAAAATGGAATATACTTCTGCTAATCATGATTCATGCCTCCCCATCTTGTCTCTTTCTCACAAGTTAACTATATAATATATCATATATATATATATATGATACTGAACTAATTGAGACTCCATAGATATATATACAAATACTATGATATTGAACCTATTATTAAGTGTCGGAGACTTCGAGAGAGAAGTAGACGTAGTCTACATATAACTTTCACACTACTGTATTTTTTAATTAAAAATGTTTAATCCTGAGAAATTACATCGGTTTTAATTAAAAATGATTACATCGATTAAAACGGGGGTAAAATGTTCCTTAAAATAGAGACGGGCTACAATGTAACTAAAGCAAAGGTCAAGGGGTGACTTTTAATATTATCACGAAGGAGTTTTTGGTACCCTTGGATCTTAGGTCAAATTTAACGATCTTGACGGTTAAATTCTCGCCACCTGTAAACTCCTGAAGAGGTTTCAGTGTACATCGTTGCAGTGAATCCAAGACCGCTACTAACTCAAACCTCGTGCTTGAAGGATACAGTAGCTTCAGACCAAAAGAGTCTCTCTTCTTCATTTCTTCATCTTCCTCCTCCTCATCATATCTTTCTTCTTCTCCACCAGAATTGTATTAGGGTCTTCTGCTTCTTTATTGCGAAGAAGCAATAATAAAAAAATGGAGAACCTTACCCTAGTTTCCTGTTCAGCTTCTTCTCCCAAGCTGTTAATCGGATGCAATTTCACTTCCCCGCTTAAAAACCCAGTAGGGTTTTCGCGCCCGACTCCTAAAATTGTCCTCCGTTGCTCCAAAATCTCTGCGTCCGCGCAATCTCAATCTCCCTCATCGCGTCCGGAGAACGCTGGGGAAATTGGTAAGTTTGCTCTTCCACTCGATACCCATCGTATCATTTGTGATGGAGAATGCGAATTCTTACTTTTATTATAATCGAGTGTCAAAATTGTAAACCTTTTTATTCCGGTGAACAAAAGCTTACGAATTGCTTATCTCTTGTAAACTTATCTTTTGTAATTTTGCAGTTCGAATTCCTGTAAAAGCCATTAATTGTTGTTAGTATTATTTAATTTAATTTTCTTTCTTTTGCAGTGGTTGTGAAACACAGAAGCAAAGCTTTTGCAAGTATTTTCTCCTCGAGTCGTGATCAACAGACAACCTCTGTTGCTTACCCTAATGCTACAGCGCCACCACCATCTTCATCAACCATGTAATTTTTTTAACTATGCTCCTGATTACATCAAAATTTTAAGCTTGTTTTTGGGCAATGTGCTTAGTTTATATATGGTTGATTTCTTCTATTTAAAGGTTTTTCTTATCCTCTTTATTGTAGAGGATCACCACTTTTCTGGATTGGTGTTGGTGTTGGTCTATCAGCTTTGTTCTCATGGGTTAGTATGAAGATTCCTTTTTTCCTCTATACTTATTGTTTCTTGCTTCAGTATCGAACAACTGATATTTATTTTCTTCTCATGGGATTATTACAGGTAACTGCAAGTTTAAAGGTGAGTGTTTTATCTTCCTCTTTACCAATGTACCGGTTACTTGGCCCTATGGTCTTATGGGAATGGGACTTTTACTCTCTAGTCGTTTACAGAACCACAATCTATGCTTCATGTTGTCTCTATTCTCTAGTGTATGGTGCTTATGTTTCTGAAATGATATTCTCTAGATTGGCTGTGTGAACAAGGTGAACTGTTTGCTCACACTTCTTTGAACCATAAATTTAAGCATCGAAACATTTGCTTCTCTTATTTTGGGTAGTCACTTGATTCATAGATGGAAAATTTGAGATAACCTTCATACTGTTAAGGTTTCAGTGATGCAGCTCAGGTATTTACACCTATAATCGTTTCCGTAACTATTTGATTGCAATATATCTCACAAGTTCTCAATGCTTTCTCTCATTATTCTCTAACTGGCTGTTGCTCTCTGTGGACATTTTTGCCTTGGTTTCAGAAATATGCAATGCAAACAGCGATGAAGACAATGATGAACCAGATGAATACGCAGAACAGCCAGTTTAATAATCCTGGACTCCCGACAGGATCAGGATCAGGATCACCTTTTCCGTTTCCATTTCCTCCTCAAACAAGTCCTACTTCCTCACCGTTCCAATCTCAATCCCAGTCTTCAGGTGCTACTGTTGATGTGACAGCGACAAAAGTAGATACACCTCCTTCAACTAAGCCGCAACCTACGCCTGCCAAGAAAATAGAAGTGGATAAGCCAAGTGTTGTTTTAGAGGAGAACAAAGCGAAGAAAGAAGAAAAGAACTACGGTAGATTCTTCTCTGTTTCAGAAATCAACCTCCTCTATCCTCAAATTTTGAGCTTCTTGCTTTCTCATTTTCTAAGCTTCTAATTTAAAAGTTGATTTAATTTTTATGATACAGCCTTTGAAGATGTTTCCCCCGAGGAAACCACAAAGGAAAGTCCATTTAGCAACTATGCAGAAGTCTCTGAAACTAGTGCCCCCAAAGAAACTCGCTTATTTGAGGATGTAAGTTTCTTTTTCTTATGTATCTGCACAGCACACCAAGTGGTGATTTTAAAAACTGACATAATTTGGCTAACCTGGGAGGTTTCTCTGCTCTCTCCATTGATCTTTGGGTAAAGGTTTTGCAAAATGGAGCTGCTCCGGCGAATGGTGCCACTGCTTCAGAGGTTTTTCAATCTTTGGGTGAGTTAATGAATAGCAGTTTTCATCTCTTGCAATGCGTTCACGATTAAGGATTGATATTTCCATTTTATTTTATAGCCTATGCCAACAATTAGAAACAAAGGAAGATATTTAAATTGGTGATAAAGAGGAATGATTTGGCTTCGAAAGAATCTACTCCGTTAGTTGTGTCTTTTTAGTGATTGTTCTGTATTTTTCATGATTTTTTTTCTCATCTAGTTCGAGATTGTTCCTCTCTTTCTTTCTAAAGTTTTTTAAATTGAATCCTTAGTCTGTCCATTGTTTACACAGGCGCTGGGCAAGGAGGGCCTGGTTTGTCTGTAGAAGCTTTAGAGAAAATGATGGAAGATCCAACAGTTCAGAAGATGGTTTACCCGTAACTAATCTTCCCTACCACATTATGTTTCAATGCTTCTCTTAAGTTTATTTCCAAAACTGTTTGCTAAGTGGACATATGGTAACATTGCATGTATGAATTCAGACATTTGCCTGAGGAGATGAGGAACCCAGAAACTTTCAAATGTAAGTCTGCTAATGTTTAATCCTGTTGTTATTATCTTCTTTTTTTTTCTCAGTATTGCGCCTGAAGGTTTTACCGTTGACCATTTCTGAATGGAACTTGAACTAGTCATATTACCCATTAGAGGTTGATCCAATACTGATTTAAGATACAGTTTGATATTTATCTTATTCACTTTCTATGGATTTGAATTTTGTAGGGATGCTTAAAAATCCTCAATACCGTCAACAGCTACAGGATATGTTGTAAGATCCATTTACAAATTTATTTCTTTCCATTGCTTTTATGAACATCTAAACTATATTTTTAGATTTACCCTTGTTTTTCTTTTCCCATGGATTTAGGAATAATATGAGTGGGAGTGGTGAATGGGACAAGAGAATGATGGATACGTTAAAGAATTTTGACCTGAATAGTCCTGAAGTGAAGCAGCAATTCGGTAAGCAAATAATCCCAAAAAAAGTCTTATACTATTATGGTTGTGACATAGATTCAGTACTGATGGATTGAAACGAAATTTCAGATCAAATAGGACTGACTCCAGAAGAAGTAATCTCTAAGATTATGGAGAACCCTGATGTTGCAATGGCATTCCAGAATCCTAGAGTCCAAGCAGCGTTGATGGAAGTGCGTATTTTATATTAACTAGAATAAAAAGATAAACTTTGCTATGATCTCACTCAATTTGATTGTTGTTGTTGCAGTGTTCAGAGAATCCAATGAACATCATGAAGTACCAAAACGACAAAGAGGTAAGCACAACTCGTCTTCTGCTACTTGGTTCTGCATTGAAAACATCTCAAGGCAATCACTTTTGTATGAACTTGGTGAGTTTTGTTTGATTGCAGGTAATGGATGTGTTCAACAAGATTTCGCAGCTCTTCCCAGGAATGACGGGTTGAAAAAACTCACGTCTTTTGGTTTTATCATCTTATTGGATCAAATCTCATGTCTTTCTTTAGCTTTGTAGGAGGCAAAAACATGTTTTATTTTTTATCAAAGATACTTCAGTTTTGCTCAGATCAGAGAGACACGCACACATATATTGTCATGTGTAATTGTGTAAACCATATTTATCTATTTACATCTCTATATATTATAATTAAGGGTTTGTGCCTTTGTAAACACAGTCGCGCAAGTCGGTGTAAAAACGTTGTTGGGGCGTTTGGTTTTTTGATACATCTGTTGTCTAACAGAGAAATCAATTATTATGTTTTTAACCCAACAGTAGTAATAAATTATGAAAGAAGACCAAAAAGAAAAAGATAAGTGACGTGGCAATACCGAGGCCGTTTAATGATTCGGTGGGTCCCTTGTTAAGAAATCTTCGACTCTTGCGGTCAAATCAACGTTCCCACTTTCTCGACGTCGAGATTTGAAGCGTTTGTCGGAGAGGGTTTTCCGTACGTAGGTCGTTGTTAACCGCGCGAGAGAATTGGCGCGCGAAACTAAATTCCCTCGGTCCGTCGAACATTGCTCTGTCACCGACGGCCGTTAGCGTCGGAGTCGTGTGATCAATTCGTGGGTGAGTATCTTGTGACTTCGAATTTGTATTTCCCTGCGTTGTTTACTGAGAAGCTCGAGGAGAAGAAAACTCCTTGCTTGCTTTGAAGTTGTTAGTAATATATATGATATGTTTAATGGCGACATATGATTCCGGTGAGAACGGTTGAGAAGTTATAGTTTTTGTTTTTCTTTCAAACTGTCTCTGGGTTAGGTAATGTAATCTGGAGACCTTTGAAAGAACAGGAATTTATCATCGGATTTGGAAATTAAAAATTCTTTAGTTTCATCAATGATAATTTATTGCCTTTGTCTTTCAGTTTTTTTGAATTTTTTTTGTTTTAATGATTAGGGTTTTCTTGAGAAGACTAAGATGAAGCCTACAAGTGAAAGTAAGAATAATGGTAGACTTGCAGCAGCCTCTAGAGAAGCACTGAACAAGGTTCTAGACAGAAGCAGTGCTCGTGGCTCTCGAGGCAAGAAGAAACGAGATGAAGGCGAACATGAGAAGGGGAAGCAAGCCGTCGAGGCAAAATTAACTGATAACGTTCTAGAGAACAGGGAATGTGGTAAAACTGCAGCCATTGATGATGATGAAATGAATGATTCAGACTGGGAAGACTGTCCAATTCCTAGTCTTGGGAACACGGTTGATGCGTACATTGATGACACCAGAGAGTTAACCATAGAATTTGATGATGTGCCTGATACTAAGAGGCAGAAGAATGCTTACCGCGCAACAGCGGAAGACAAGGTATACTGTGCTTAAGAAATGCTTTATGATTACTTCAAAAAATGAATGGTTACATAAGAAAATTGTGCTTTCTCGTACAGGAACGGGCCGAACTCGTCCACAAGGTTCACTTGCTCTGTCTGCTTGCAAGAGGGAGGATAGTTGACAATGCTTGTAATGATCCCTTGATTCAGGTAAATGAATTGTATCCCTTATCATAGCGGTGTTACCTGTTGCTTTAAAGTTATATTTTTTTTCTTATTGCTTGCTTATGTTGCAACTTGTGCTAACTTTTGCCTAACTGTTAAATTTGATGCGCAGGCTTCCTTGCTTTCACTTCTACCGTCGTACTTGTCAAAAGTATCAAATCTCGAGAAAGTTACTGTTAAGGATATAGCCCCTCTTCTTCGTTGGGTATGTCTTTAGTGGTATGATGCTTTTTTCTTATGTTTCTGATGGAATGTTGAGCAACTTTTTCCTGTCTCAAATTGCAGGTTCGTGGAAACTTTTCTGTTAGGTGTACTCCCAGTTCTGAGAAATCTTTTCGTACTTCTCTAGCATTTGCTCTTGAATCTCATAGAGGTACGACTGAAGAGGTAAGCTTGTGACCAGGTGTATGCCAATTATTATATGGGTTACTTGTGTTGTTGAAACATCAATTTTGAGACTTTTCATTTCATTCTCCATCTGAGGTTTTTAAATATCCAAATAAGTTGGTTTCCTTTGTCCGAAGTACCTTTTAATCTCTCTATGTGAAGATTACTCTGTTTGGTCTTTCCAGAGTTAATCCGCGTTTTAGGAAAATAGTGGTTCAATATTGATCAATGCTATTCGATAGGAAACTTATGGGATCATTTTTACAGCTTGGAGCACTGTCTGTTGCTTTGCTTAGAGCATTAAAGCTCACAACTCGGTACGTGATACTGCTACTTTTGCCACAAGAGAGTATTTATACTTGGTTTCTGTGCTTGGTTTGATTCTGTTTTTTAGCTGTGTATCAACAACACCGTGTGTCTAAAGTGCCTCATGAGGGATTCTTGCACGTTTAATGAGTTTTCTAAATAATGGGATTTCTTCAGTCCTATTTGGCTTGATATTAGCTCCATAATGATCGACGTCATCTGATGTTTTGCTTTTCAATATTAATCTTTGTCAGATAGTTATTTACAGTACCTATGGCTTAGTATGCCAAGCTTGTTACGAGTTTTCTGAACTAATTTGAGTTTCACAGGTTTGTGTCTATTCTTGATGTTGCATCCTTAAAACCAGGGGCCGATAAGGATGAATCTTCAAGTCAAAACAGAGCTAAAATGAAGCAAGGGATATTCAGGACCTCAACTCTTATGGTACGGAAACAGCCAGTCATCTCGTCATACGCAAATAAACCTTCTTCCCATGTTGAGAATAAAAGCATCTGTGAAACCTCTGAGCCTCAGCTTGGTAACCCCCTGAGTTCTGATCAGTTGCAAGATAATAAAGTCAACTCATCTTGTGAAGCAGTAATGTCCAGAAAATCTGACGGAACAAGGAGGAAAGGAGATGTTGAGTTTGATATGCAATTAGCCATGGCTTTGGCTGCAACTGCAACTGCAACTGCAGACAACCAACAGAGCTCTAAAGTGAACGAGAAAAAGAAAAGTCGAGAAATAACCAAAACAAATGATGACTTGTCAGTTTCTGACCAAGTAATATCCACAGCTATCGGGTCGAAAAAAGTGGAATCTCCTCTTTGTTGGGCTGAGGTGTATTGCAGTGGGGAAAACATGGATGGGAAATGGGTCCATGTGGATGCTGTTAATGGAATGATTGATGCAGAGCAAACTGTAGAAGCAGCAGCTGCTGCGTGCAAAACCTTTCTTAGATATGTTGTCGCCTTCGCTGGTGGTGGAGCCAAAGATGTCACTCGCAGGTTTTCTTTACAATTACTTTATTGGACAATCCAGATCTTCTATTTTTTAGATTTCTATTGCCTGCAAACAGTTTCTGTTTCTAGATATTTGTCTTTACATCTAGTTCCTTTTGACACTTTTCGTACCCAGGTACTGTACAAAGTGGCACACGATTTCATCCAAACGGGTGAGTTCACTGTGGTGGGATATGGTATTAGCACCGTTGAGAGAACTAGAGTCAGCCGCAAGCCTAATTCCTATTGCTAACAAAGCTTGCTCTAGTAGCTCGTCCTTTGGTATAAGGAGTGCTCTTGAAGATATGGAGTTAGCTACTCAGGCACTTACTGAGCCTCTTCCCAGTAACCAGCAGGTAGATTTGGTGTAACCTTAAAAACAAGTTTATAGCTCATGCTTCGCTTAAACCTTCTGAGACCTCTATTAATTTTGTAGGCCTATAAAAGTCACGAACTATATGCTATTGAGAAATGGCTTCATAAGAACCAGATACTTCACCCAAAAGGTCCGGTTGTGGGATTTTGCTCTGGTCATTCTGTTTATCCTCGAACCTGTGTGCAGACTCTTCGAACAAAAGAAAGATGGCTCCGTGATGGGCTACAACTTAAGGCCAATGAAGTTCCCTTAAAGGTATCAGTGTTTTTTTTCTCTCTCTGTTGATTATCTTTATTCATTCCTCTTTTTTCCGGTTTGATAATTAATTCTTGAAGTCCACTATTACCTTAGATTCTTAAGCGTAACTCGAAGCTCAAAAAAGTAAAAGACTTTGGAGATGGGAACAAGGACAGTGAAGATGATTCTCGGTCCATGGAACTATACGGGAAGTGGCAAATGGAACCATTGTGTCTCCCTCAGGCTGTCAATGGAATTGTGCCTAAGGTAAGAGCACCTTCGTCACCTTCGCCTCTGTCTTATTTATTCGCTTTAATGGAATCTGTAGACATAAAATGGCGTAAAATCCTTTTATGTGTGTGTTTGGGGTTTCAGAACGAGCGTGGTCAAGTTGATGTCTGGTCTGAGAAATGTCTCCCACCTGGAACAGTCCACTTAAGGTTTCCTCGAATATTTTCTGTTGCTAAGAGATTTGGGATAGATTATGCACCTGCAATGGTTGGTTTCGAGTACAAAAGTGGACGTGCAACCCCTGCCTTTGAAGGTATTGTGGTCTGTACCGAGTTCAAAGATACAATCCTCGAGGTATAGCTCCATAATTTACAATCTGAAACACATAGTTTCATGGTTTGAATATGGATGGGTCTTTGGATTTATCTCGCCTTTTGGTTTCGGTTTTAGGCATTTGCAGAGGAACAAGAAAAGAGAGAAGAAGAGGAGAGAAGACGAAATGAAGCACAAGCGGCTTCGAGATGGTATCAGCTTCTCTCGTCTATCTTAACCCGTGAAAGATTGAAAAACCGTTACGCCGATAACTCAAAGGATGTGGAAACGAGGAGTTTGGAAGCGAAATCAGAGACGGTCGCTAAGGGGAAGAATGTGAAAACACCTGAAAAGCAGGGAGGGGTTAAGAGAGGAAGGTCACAAGGAAGAAAGACTCGTAGTGAAGATGAAAGTCATGAACATGAACATGTGTTTCATGATGAGGAAGAAAGTTTTGATGAGGAAACCTCTGTGAAAACCAAACGATGCAAATGTGGCTTTTCTGTCCAAGTTGAACAAATGTAGACCGCTTGCTTGCTAATGAATGACTCGTGTGGCAGTTTTGTAATTAATCCTTTTGGTGCTTTCTTTTTATATATAATCTGATCTTTTAGCCTTCAGTTTTGGAAAATCAGCTTATGTGGGACGAACTCAATCTTCAATTTACAGTTTCATTTTGGACCATTCTCTTTATTGTTCTTTCAATCTACACATTATTAGTAGTTTCATTTTGGACCCTTCACATTATTGTTCTTGATTTAGGTTTTATTTGTAATATATTAGACATTTTCTCCAGAAGGCAATAACGAGAAATTAAAAAGAAATGGCTAAGAAATTGCTGCTGCCTCTTTCACTTATGATCTTGAGTCCACATGTAAATTCTGGCTCCAATTCAAGTCTCTTCCTGAGTCTGAAGCTTCTCTTCCTTTCGAGCTTGAAACTCGGTTTGTGTCTCTTCTTTTTGTTTTGTCATCAATGGGTTTGTGTCTCTTTCACGATCTTCATGCGTTTTTTGTGTTATAATACAGCAACTGTGAGCCAAAACTCACTTTCTTTGAGCGAAGGGGAACCAATTAGAATCACAAGAGACTCCTTAGCGAAGAACATGAAATTATAACAAGGATAACCGATTGATTCTGACTCGGTTTGGTTAAGTTAATAAACCGGAAAACCCAATAAAAGAAATCTCCGGTGAATTATTAACCGGTTCGGAGTTGAAGTTTTACCACTTCTGCTCAAGCCCTCTCAACAACAAACAATAGCTCCAATCCTGAGACTCAGAGATTGGGAAACGAAAACTGAAGCTGAAGCATGAGGAGATCGATTTCTTCGAAAGCCAAGTCGATTCTTCATCGGAATCTTCTGGAGAGAGGTAATCCCGGAACTTCTCCGTCGTTTAGCATTTGCGAATTCTGTTTCTCGAGACGACGAGCTTATTCTGGTGGTGGCAGTGATTACCGAGAGATATTGAGAAATGGGCTTCTTCGCTATATGAAATTAGATGATTCGCTTGAGCTCTTCTTTCGCATGGTCCAGTGTCGTCCTCTTCCTTCAATCGCTGATTTCAGTAGATTATTGAGTGCCATTTCCAAGATGAAGAAGTACGACGTTGTGATCTATCTCTGGGAGCAGATGCAAATGCTGGGCATTCCTCACAATCTCTATACCTGCAATATCTTATTGAATTGTTTCTGTCGATGCTCTCGATTCTCTCTTGCCTTATCGTTTCTCGGGAAGATGATGAAACTTGGTCATAAGCCCAGCATAGTCACTTTTGGCTCACTGCTCAACGGATTCTGTCGCGGGGATAGGATCCACGATGCCTTATCCATGTTCGATCAAATGGTGGGAATGGGATATAAACCCAACGTTGTAATCTACAACACAATCATCGATGGTCTCTGCAAATACAAACGGGTGAACAAAGCGTTGGATCTTTTGAGCCAGATGGAAAAAGATGGAGTTAGACCGGATGTTGTTACCTACAACTCTCTCATATCTGGCCTCTGTAATTCCAGAAGATGGAGCGATGCTACACAGATGGTAAGGTATATGAGCAAGAGGGATATCAACCCTGATGTATTTACTTTCAATGCGTTGATCGATGCTTGTGTGAAAGAAGGAAATCTTTCGGAGGCTGAAGAATTGTACGAGGAGATGATACGAAGATCTCTGGATCCTGATATTGTCACTTACAGTCTGCTGATCAACGGGCTTTGCATGTACAGTCTCTTAGATGAAGCGGAGCAAATGTTCGATTTTATGATTAGCAAAGGTTGTTTTCCGGATGTAGTAACTTATAGTATTCTCATTAACGGGTTTTGCAAGTCTAAGAAAGTAGAGCATGGGATGAGACTCTTCTGCGAGATGTCTCAGAGAGGAGTGGTTAGAAATACGGTCACTTACACAATTCTTATCCAGGGTTATTGCCGAGCGGGCAAACTTAATGTCGCCGAAGAAATCTTCAAAGGGATGGTTTTTTGTGGTGTAACTCCTAATATCATCACGTACAACGTTCTGTTACATGGTCTATGCGATAATGGGAAGATGGAGAAAGCATTGGTGATGTTGGAGGATATGCAAAAGAGTGGAATGGATGCTGATATAGTTACATACAATATCATCATTCGCGGGATGTGTAAGGCTGGTGAGGTGGCAGATGCTTGGGATTTATAATGTAGCCTCGACCTCAAAGGACTTATGCCTGATATTTGGACATACACTACGATGATGTTAGGATTGTACAAGAATGGCCTGCGGCGTGAAGCGGATGCGCTGTTTAGAAAAATGAAAGAAGATGGGATTTTGCCAAATGGATGCTATGTATAGTGAAGCTAATTAATTAGGACTAAGTGCATCAGCTTAAGTATCTCAGGGGAGCTTGCAAATATATTTATTTCCGGGTCAGGCTCCTTCCTATCAAAGCCGAGCTTATGGGATACTATGAGATGAGCTAACACATGTTCATATTTATTAGGAGAACTGAATCTATAAATCCCCTGGGATACTTACGCTCTGATAGTCATGATCTCTACGGGTTCTCCTATGATATGAAGCCGTAGTAACATGATCTCTACGGGTTCTACGGGTTCTCCTATGATACTTACGCTCTGATAGTCATGATCTCTACGGGATCCCCTGAGAACATGTGTCTGTCAACTGAGATAACTCAGGTCTTTCAAACCCAAGTTGGGATTATATGTGAAGAGCTGAATCTATGATATGAAGCCATGTTCTCAAGTCACTGACTTATCTCAGTTTAAAATTGTACATTCATTCTTATACTGTATACAAATGTATACCAATGTTTTGTTTTACAAAGTCATGTATCAGTTTTTGGTATGTATTCTCTTATACAAAGTTCATGTTCCATTGCTCGGGTTTCACTTGAATCAAGCTTCCAGAGTATTGTAAAAGAACCATTTTACATTATGTAGCACTGAAGTTACTCCGAGATAAAAAAGCTTCAATTCATAGATTTTATTATTCAGTTTCATGTCTCAAGTCTGGAAAACAATGAATGAGGGCAGTAGTGAAAGATCTCAATCATCACCAATGTGTGAGTGAATGTATGAATAGAAAACAGAGACCATATACGTTTCTTTAATTCTACATTGATACAGAAACAAATACAACATCTAACTAAAGCATTTCAATATATCATCAATGCTTCGCGCTACGGCTCCAGTTTTGTACATCACAAACACACCTTGTTAAAAGCCGGTGAGACGGGCAAGTGTTTGAGAATCTTCACACAGTTTTACAGCTCTGCTCTAACTTCTGCTTTCTGTTTATACAGTACCCCTGTGAAGATAATGAGATTCTTTTGTGATTTAGAAATGGATCCAAGAAATTGGGTTTTTGATGCGCAGTGCCCATAAGAGATAAGAAAAAGAAAACCAACCTTGCTAGTCCGTTGTTTTATTGGTGGTCTCAGACAATTGATGTGTCCTGCAGTCAAAAGTTTTAGCCATGAAGACGAGCTACTATATATATATATATATACAGTTTCATGATATAAATATATAAGAATCTGACATTGTAGAGAAACAAATCTGAAAATCCAGAGAGGTTACCATGGTGATGAGGATTGGCTGATGCCGAGTCCATTGCAAGTGAGTATCATTCCCTTAAATCTGGCGAGATATTCCTACGTAAAGAAAGCATTGGGATATCTCAAAAAGTCAGCAAAAACTAGATACCATGTTTTTCCAAAAATGTAAAAACAAAAACGATTGGTGAATCCCAAAAAAAAATGTTACACACCCGTAAAGTGTACTTGTGGATCTCATAAATACCGGTTAAATCATATTCAAAACGTGTAGCAGGGTCCATCAGCACTGCCAAAGAGAAAGAAGAAGAAGCTATGTAACATTAGGAAATCAATTGATTCGAAACATGGCGGGAGAGCGAGAGAGCATTGTTCTCTATCATATTCTCAAGTATTGATAGAAGCATAAGAGAGAGTTAAGGAGATGAAGAAGGTTCAAGCTATGGTCAAAATGACCGCAGACAAAACAAAAAGCTGTGAAATCTTAAAGAAATAAGTACAAGAGAGAGGCAGAGATGGAGAAAGGATGCAAAATCATCTGAGGATTGAAACTATATACAGTTGTATCAATACTAAAAACACAAGTATAAAGGGCAAGGACCTAAATGGATAAAGCTGAAGGCACAACTAATTTGTTCCCTCATTGCTAAGCTTTGTTTCTTTCTACTCTTCCTAAAAAGTCTATCTACTTTCTAGAATTTTTTCCATTGTTTTCCTAATAATCTATTTTACTTCTATTCTCTGTCATGAATTATTCTTCGTGGACCAATGAAGAAAAGCAAATATAGTTCGCTGAAGCTTGCCACTACCTAGATCCTAGAGTACTTTCTGATGCATAGAAACCGACTATGCAAAAGACTTACCGTTATAAGCTTCATTGATCTCTTGAAACTTTTCTGTAGCTGCACTATCGCCTTTGTGCTTATCAGGATGCCACTTCTGTAAATGGAACCACAAAAACATTCTCAGCAAAAATTCATTTCAGTCTAGAAACACCAAAATTCGATCTAAAATGAATTTTTGAGTTCACTAACCAATGCAAGCTTCCGATAATTCAGTCTGATCAATTCCTCAGTTGCGTCGTAATCAATTTCTAGAATCTTATAGTAATCCTTCAACAACAAAAAAAGGTTACAAGTTCCATATCAAAACATGCAAAACATAATAATTTTCCAGAATTTTAAAGTAATCTTTGGAACAAAAAAAGTGGACAACTTTTACAAATAGAATCCATAAATAACCAATAAACCTTGAATCTAAGCAAAATACTAGACGAAACAGTATCAGATCTTCATGTTCCACTAAAATCAAAACCAGACATTATCTAAACCAGATATGTCCGAAACAAACGTAATCTCCATCGACCTCACGCATTTTTCCAGGAAAAATTCAAAACGGCGGATTCGAAGGACTCATGATTTTACCTTCGGGGGAGGAGACTTATCATGGTCTTCCATCTGAAACAAACACGAACAGAGGAAGAATCTCCTCGCACATCATCAAATAGAAACCCCAGAACCCTAAAACTGAAAGGGTATTGCTGCAGGTGTTTCTTTTCCTTTCAACAATATCAAAACCGAAACTTTTTGAGAAAAACGGAAAAAGTTGAATCGAATATCTTGTAGATTGCTGTCTGAGAAAGGCTTTGGCTTTTATTTTAGTTTTTGGTTCCTTTTTGGATATTTTGGATTTGTGACGAGGCCACCGGCCAATGTTTATCTATCTCTCTTGTCTTTATTTATTTTTCTTCTTTTAATTTTGAAATTTTCCGATTATCTCACGTCTTATCCAATATCCAGTTTGTACATATAAAATCTTATTTTAGTTTTTCTTTTTATAAATATATATGCATATAAGAATTAGAATTCACGAAAAACAAAAGACTGTATATTTCACTTTGCAAAGAGTTGTTCTACAGAGGACTGAGCACAAAAGCAACAAGAAAAAGAAAAAAAAGTGAAGCACCAAATCAAACATTATGGAATTGTTTTCAACTCTGGTTACAAATGAAAAACAGAGAAGAAGAAAAATATTTGTTTCTCTTCAGGTCGTAGCTTCAACTTCTGGGTCAGTTTCGACCGGTACATTGGGCGAAGAACTGTTCCGTTCTCGACCTCTTAAACGCGATGAAACATTGTCAATTGCTGAGTTAAGTTGTCCGATTTTCTCATTCAGAGTCTCTCTTGTTTTCTCTAAACCTTCATCGTAGTATGTTGGTTGTTGCGGCTTCTTGAAACCATACTCATCCTCCTCACTCAGAATCGATCTTCGGATCTGGTTTACCAAAATAAAAGCAAAAACATAAAAAAATCTTTAGCTTAGATTGCATGAGAATGATCTTAAATATCATCCAAAGTTCCAAGAACCAATGGGAACAGTCATGAGTTTAAAATCTCAATCATCTCATCATTTCCAATAGATTTCATAGAAAAACTAATCGATTAGTAACATTATCCAAAAATCGTTGAACATGAGCTATATTATGTCTATTTTTTTCCCCTTATGGTTCCAGCATAAGTAAAGACAAGAGTGAAGACATTAAGATAAGTTACCTGTGGAGCAAAGATATACGCGGCAGCGCCAAATAACGCACCTCCTAGAAGAAAACCAGCTACGAAATCGCCACCGCTTCCTCTCCTACTCCCATCACTGAAAATCATTAGGAGAACAATTTTGTTTTGTGATTTCAAGTCGACACACGACATAGCGACACAGTCACACAGATACTTACCGATACCCTGCGGATACCGAAAACTTGTGACTCCGGTTTGATTTCTTCTGAATAGCCAATGCAGAGGTTTTACAAATCGATTTGAGCTTTGCGGTAGACAATCCATTTACGTTCACATGATGAGATTGAAACCCACCTGTGCCACCAGATTCAAGAAGCATTGCTGTGTTTATTTTTTCCTTATATGAATCTCTCAAAACTTGTACAAATCATAATGCAACTTAAGAGTTCTAATTCTTGATATTTGTCTAGCCCCTTGCTATTTTCGCAAACAACAAAATGGTCTAATCGTTCAATTCTATTAGTTTTCAGAAACTGAATAATCTGCAGTAAATAAAAAAAAAGAACTTATAAAGGAACGATGCGATCATCTCATCAAACCGCTAAAAAAATCCTATCGGAAAGGCACAACAGTCGGAAGAAACTTCTACCCCTAAATCAATCGGAAAGCTCAAAGATGAAACAGTAGTAAACAACGGTGAGCAATCGGCCGTATAATCATGGGAACATCAATAGAGATACATCGTTGAAGATTAATTTCTCCGTAGAGAAACGATTTGAAATTCAGATGGAGAGACTAAAGGAGCTTTGATAGGTAGAGAAACTAAGGAGCGGGGTGAAATGAAAAGGAATCGATTACCAGAGAGAGAGAGATGAGCAGCAACACATGACGCCATCGGGAATGTAAACGAAGAGAGAGAGAGATCTGACTCTGAGGAACAACAACACTGGGAAGAAGAATGTGCTGACAAATTTTGGATATCGCCTATTTACGTGAAATTACTATACTACCCTTAACCATTTATACTTGGCAAATAATTTTGAGTCATTTTGATTTCAGTGCATTTCATACTCTTTTTGTAACTCATAAACTTACTACATACATAGTTGATATAGAGAAATGGAGAGAGGGAGATTCAGAACACTCTTTTGTTCTCCTATGGATTTCAACCAATTATTGTTTTTTTAGAACATTCATTCGGTATCTTTTTTTCCCCATTACCATTTTTATATACAAACCTGTGATTTTATCTCGTTGGAGTCTTCTTCACCAACCCAAAAAAAAAAGAAACACTAAGGACACTCATAAAATAAAATAAACTTACGGTAACTTTTATCTGGGAAGGTCTCTGAACAGAAACAACGGAGTATTCGCGTTCTTCCTCTCCTCGCCCGGAAACGAGAGTGATAAGGAGAGAGAAGCAGCCACCGCAGCGTCATCGTCTTCTTCATCTTCTTTCTCTTTTTCTTTATTCATACTATGACTACTTTGTTGTTCACCAGAGTTGCTTCTTCTGGTTAAGAAAGGCAATAGTCCCATAGTGTCTTGTGTTGTTTCTTCAGCTCCTAATGCCAGCTCCAGATTCGGGACTGTACCGCTTAACCGTCCCTTGTTGTCGTCGATGTTGTTGTTTGCAAGTGGAATGAGATCATCGGCCAGTTCCATGTCTTCTCTTTCGGCATTCAAGTCCAAAGGGAACACGACTTTGGGACTCTTCTTCATGATCCCGGAATCATTACCAAATGCATCCTGGGAAACGCTGCTGCTTTCATTTTCCATCTTCAGCTTCTTACTCGGAGATCCTTCACATAAACCACCATCTTTGAGCTCCATTTTCAGGTTCATGGCAGGGGAATTCTCGGTGGAGGGTCTTGTCAGTTCCCAAAGTGGACGCTTTCTGTGATTAGCCTGACTAAAATTGAGATCTTTCTCTAGAGGACTGTCTTGGCCATGGGGCTGAATCTCTGAGCCCGTGACAGTCAAAGGCAGATCCTTTCTACCACCTAATTCTTGCTCTTCAATTTGCTGAACCTTCTTCACTAAACTATCTCTAGAATATGATCCAGTTGCTGGACAAGGAATATGATTCGCACCTGGTTCCTCCTCTTTAAGAGCAATTTCCTCCTGTATTAAGCAATCCAAGAGTGAGACAACAACGGAAAAACGATGAAATTAAGCAAATGAAAATGTCCTACTACAAGTTCAGAGTGATAAGAGACAAAAAAGCATTTATGATTTACCCAAGGCCTAAAAAACAACCTACCTTTGTGCTCGATGACCGCTCAATAGAGAATTCTCTGTCACTTGGATTGTCATGGTTAAATACGTCTTTCCTATTTTGAATTTCAATTATGTTGTTTGAGCTCTCATGTCGAGAAGAAGACGCTTTCTCCAAATGCTTGGAATGAGAACTCGTTTGGCACACGTCATCGGGGTCTTGGTCACGCGGCAAAACATTAGAAGTACGCAAAGATGTGTTCTTTTGTGGGTTAGCGCAAATCCCTTTTCTTACTCGGAATACACCCCAAAGGAAATATAACATGTTCCAACCTGCAATTAATAAAGCTGTAAGCAGTGCTACTTTCATTCAGAATAAACTGGCATTACGTTCCAAAAGGATTATTTAAGTCATAAGCACATTTCGGGTGCACTACTTTAGTCTGCCATCCATTGGAAAGAAAAAGACAAAGTTATGTTTTCTCTCCACTTAAATCAAATGATAATGCAAGACTTTGATCTGAAAATTGCTAAGAAATGACATTTTGATCATGTGCACAAAATGTAAGACTTATGGTAAGCATTCTTACGCTGGCAATTCGGAGGTAGCTGGTTGGATGCAAAAATCAAAAGCTCAACATTGTCGAGGTTTCCTTTCAGGGCTAAATCTTTCTTGATCATGTTATCCACCAGGGGCTTATAATTTCTCTCATAACTGTATCACACAAGCAACAACGAAACTCTCGTCAGTAAAAAAAAAAAATTAGAGTTGAACATTTAGAACACCAAAACAGAAAACAAAAGCAGGTAAATAATAGTACTCATTAATGCAACCTACCTCTCAACATCCTTTGCAAAGAAGAATAGAGCTATATGGTCTTCCTTAGTACCTATATCTTGAAATTGTGCAGGCCATGTACTTAGCCGAGGTACTTCATTCAAGCTAAACTTTTCTGGAAATTTATTCACCACTTCAGCAACCTTTGGCGATGCTAAGGTTGATAGATGTGCTTGCATTCCGCTATGCATAGCAGACTGAATTCTAGTTTTCCGCACCTCCAAGTTCCCTCTGCAAAAACGATATAAAATCTAACAGTTCAATATGCATTATATGAACATATAAAAGGTATACCTCAACGGAAAAGTAAAAGGGATATTCTTCACAAAAAGGAAAGAAACCTACTGCCATATAGACTCATGGTCTGGAATGGCGGAGCTTCTCAACAGAGCAGGTGGGGATACTAGTGGCCAATCTCTCATGACAGGCTTCACAGAGGGAATATTAACTTCAAGTTCCACAGATCGTGGAGGCATCCCATCAGCACCAGAGAGTACAAGCTGCTTCTCATTTGTTACAATTGTCTGTTTGTAAGGGTCAGAAGCAGGCCATAAAGTCGGATGCCCTCCTTGCAATCCTTCGTGTGACACATAAATCTTATGCATCTTTGAAGGCAATTGATTTCGTAAAGTCTTATCGGAACTAGAATCCACAGTAGACACCAAAGACACATCAGACTGCTCCAATCCTCTGTTCTTGCTAAAGCTGGGCTTTTTACGGAGAGCAGCATCTACTGCTGCTCGCAACCTATTACCCTTATTTATATCCTCCCTAACATTTTTTGTGGTAGAGAGATCACTATCAGAAACGCCTGAGGTGTCATTAGATTCTGCAGTCTGGCCTCCCTTTTGAGATGATGGTAAGCCTTTTGCACCAGATAACAGGTTAGACTTTTGGCGCTTACCAAAAGCTTCTTTGTTTTTCTTTCCTACCTCTCTAAATTCCCTGGAACGCGGTAATCCATCCTGCGAAGCTACGTTACCATTGCTTGGCACACCCTCACCCGTGCAGGAAGTGGATGGCAGTTCATCCTTAAAGTCCGCTTGACTTAAACTTTGCTCGCTGGCACTGCACTTTTCATTTGTGGAAATATCACCTCCTGCAAAGGGTGGAGCTCAATCATGATATCTTAAAAAGGAAGAACATACACTATAGCGATCAGAAACATATCCAAACAAAGTACTATCAAAGAGAGAACGTAACAGAAGTACCAATTAATTGTCAAAATGATACGAATCATACCAGAAGCATCAGGATTTTCTAGACGATTTCGGTTTAGATTGCTAACTTGCTTCGTCAAGCTACCTCTTTTACCATCAGACTGCAAACCCTTCAAATCACGGGTATTGTTTGCAAATGAAGCAGAAGAATTGCTGCGTGAAGAAAGCTTCTGGTCGGTGGAGGATGACACATTAGCTTCTGTACTACGATCTTTCAGTTGCTTAGAGCTTTTGCCTTCTTGTGAATGATAAAGTTTCGATGCAAGCATTTTTGCTTGTGAATCGTTTCCACTAGAACTCCCAGCATCTGTTGTTCTACTTGACATTGATTTGCCTACATTTCTAGAAACGCCCTCCTTTATATCAAGAGAAGTATATTCTTTCCCAGACTTCTTTCTTGGGAGAACAAGATCCTCTATAAGTTGCACTTTTGGTTTCGAGCTCGAACAATTGAAGGAACTGGATTTCAAAAATGCACCTGAAAAAAAAGAAAAAAAAAAGAAGAAGGTAATGTTCTAAAACCTGCAAAATCACCAAAATTATGACAAAATCGATAAGGCAGAGTTACGCTTAGGGAGAGAAATCCCAATATGCAGCCTACCTTTTGGAGGTTGAAGCTGTGAACCAGTAGATCGTGCACCTTCTGTGTCATCACTGAAAGATGATTGATGATTTAGCTTTCCCCTTGGCCTGTCTAAGCCCTTGAATGATGTTTCCCGAGACAACGCACCTATTCTGGGGAGAACAGATTTCTTGGGTGACCCAGTCGAACCGTCAACCGCCTGTCTTTTAGCATCTGGAGCTGCCTCAATTTTATCTGCATGCCTTTTGCCTGAGCTATGTGTATTGAGGGATGCCTCAGTTTCTCTTTTTCTCTTAGCTTCTGCATGTTTCAACTTCAAGTTCGTTAGAAAAATGGAAAAAGCAAATGTGAATCCAAATTTTGCTAGCTAATTCATAACGCTAATTTTTTTTCTTCTTTCACAAATAGCATGTTCGGTTAAATATTCAGCTTTACCTTGCTTCTGTTTTTCTGCTTCCTCAGCAAACTTGCATTCTTCACAGAGCCAATCACCCTCAGGAACTGCATTGAGCCTTTCCCGCATGCAATAGCTGAGTAAAAAAACTATATTATTAGCACATAAAATCAATAACTCATATCTAACTCAAATTATAATTCTAACAATGCGGACAAATCCTGAATTAAAGTTTGCCACTAGTATGTTTTCTTTCCCATGAATGGAAGAGCAGGCTTACGTGTGTTCTGCACCATCACTGCATCCGCTGCAGATAGCGAGTAAATCTTCACGACCCGCATCTCCACAGATATCACAAACTTTTACCTGTTCAACACAAAGGAAAACGTTTTAACATGAAAAAAAATTTCCACCCGGGAATTAAGAGCAGGTATTACAACAAAAAACAAAGACGGTGTATTCACTAATTTCTAATATGAGACGAAACAGCAATACTTACATCATGTTCCACCATTTCAGAATCATCACTCTCGCTCTCAGACATAGCTGACGAGTTTGACTCATCTGATTTATCGAAGGAAGCGCTTTTACTTGACTTGCCATCCTTCCCGTTCTGCCCAGAAGGTTCCTCTCTGTCTTTGTTACCCCCTGGTCCTAAGTTTTCCTTGAAATTTCCTCGCTCTGAACTGATTCTGTCTTCATGGTTGGATGATGGATTGTGCAAAGATTGTGATTTCACTTCATTTGAAAGAACATTAGAACATTTTACCATAGTGGAATCTTGATCTTTTCTAGATCCACCCAGAATTGGATCAGAAACCAGAGCTGAACCATCAGCTGAATCCTTGTTGCCTCTCTTGTTATTAGGATAACCTGAATTCAATTTTTTGGTTCGATCATCAGACGATATCCCATCTTCCTGGCCCTCTATACAGTTAGAGCTCTGATCTAACACGTTAGCTGATGCACTCACTTTATGTTTCATCCTACTCCCAGAAAAAGATGTCTTCGAAGTCATTGCAACAGCTCCGGAATCCTCGGATAATCCAGAACATTTTATAGTTTCCTTACTCTCAGCATTCTCAGAGAGAGTATCATGACTGGAATTAGCAAGGTTGCTTGCTTCACTAGCAATGTTATATAAACAGTTGCGAGCATTAACCACAGAAGAAGGCACAAGACCGTCCTCGTTTACAGAACACTGGCTGCCAGCTACTCCATGGCAGTTTTCATCGGACGACTCGTCCAACTTTGATCCTGTGAAACCTACGTTGCGATGCATGCATGATGAACAAGGAGCAGAACAAACATTACATGTTCCAGAGTCCGATTTTGAAGAACCTCTCTGATCCATTGAACGCTTACTAACTCTTCTATCAGCCTGCAGATGATATAGTTACATAGAAGATGTTAATGAGAAAGAGGCGGTTCACAGGAACAGTAAAGTAAAGAAAACAATCATCAAGATCAGTGACAAAACTAAATTTTTAAGATACAAAGAATTCTTTTCGCTAAATGGTGAAAAGGAGATCAAAGCAGCAGCCAATGCAAAATTTCTTAGTCAAACAAAATTTCTCTGTCAGCTAGATGAATTGACCACTGAACGTCGAAAACAAATTTTCTTTGATAAGATATGCCTACAATGTGCCACTTATCCTCTGTTCTTATACCATCAATAACTACAGAAGCCGCAGCATCAGCATGATCAGTCATTCTAAGGGTTATCTTTGTCCCAAATGCCTCACACTCAATTCTTCTAAACTACTTAAACAAATAAAAACAGATTGTTCATGAACCACACCGCAAAACTATTTTCAAACAAGATCGAGGAGTAGATTCGAGATTTAACTGGTCCATATACTATACATGTCAAGGTTATGGCAATATCAACATATGAAGCTGTTATATTAGCTGCCAAGTGTATAATGATACCAAGACAATCAATCAGAAACACTGATTCTCCGTCGAAATATGTCATGATCACAGTAATGAGAAGTTAAACGTTCAAAAGCTTTCATGACTTATTGACTTAACGATCTAAAAGCCTAAAATATGCAACTTCATCACTTCTTCTCATGCAGGAAACGGACAAGGAAAACAGAACAAAAAGAAAAGAGGGGTTTTAGCTAATCTCACCATCTACAATTAAAATTAATCAGCACGACTCACAAACCGATTTCTATCCAAGCTCTTCCAGCTGTTACACATGGACAAAGAACATATTAAATAATGGACAACATTTGATCAAGCTGCTAAACAACAAAATTTTCAAATTTAAACCAAACATCAGATAAAGATGCTAATTGACCCAGAAAAGAAAACTCGAATTAATAATCAATTGACAATAGAAATCATCAAATCAATCACCAATAAAACTCATGGAGAATCGTAACCAGTTTCTTGTTAGGAGATCGAACCCATAAAACACGGAATCTTAGAGATAATCTATAAAAAAAAAATCCCTAAAATTGGGAAACAACATTACATGATTCAGGTCTCAAAATCACCTCCCCCTTGAATTCGGATTCCCCACCATCTACATCAACCCAATCGGGAACAAACGAAACCCTAACTTCCCCTTCCTTCGTTTTCCCTCTCCAACTCCTACAAACGAAACCCTAACTTCTCTGTATCCAGATTCGATGACTATTTCCTCCCTCAGACAAACCTCTCTCTCTCTGTTTCTCCTTCACTGTTCTAAAATTCAGTGATGGCTCCCTAGTTTTCTTCTCGGTTCTCGCTTTTCCTCGTGATATACAAACAACACGAGCCAGAGATGAAAACTGTAGATATATACCTCTCAGGATCTATACGCACGCGTATACATAGATACACATATATATACAGTCGTATAAATTTTCTACAATTAATTATTGTTTTGACGAATACAGTATTTGTTTGTTGGATTAGTCACACAAGCTTGAGAGGTTTTAAACGTGGTCAATGGTTATAACAATATTATTACAGAACAACAGTAACTAAATTAATTACCTTCTATCCTGTCTCTGTGTCTGATTCATCCTCTCCTCTTTTAAACGCAAAGAAGGAATCGATCTCCCTTGTCCCTTTTTTATTTCTTTTTCTCCTTTTGAGTTTTTAACTTAAGAAAGCGTATCCTAAGATATTTAGGAGCACTTTAAATTGCGGTTTAATATTTTAGGAACCTCTAAAATTACATTTTCACTGTACATATTTTTTTCTAGTAAAAGAAAAAAGTCTCGATCAAATGCTCCAACTAATTACACCTTATTAAAACGACCACCAACTCGCATAGAAAGAGACCCTTTGATTTAAAAATGCATGTTTTTTTTTTGTTTTTTCGAAAAGGGCATAAAAATGCATGATTTTCAAAACACGAGAAATGGATTTGGAAATGAATCATATTCCTTGTTCAGATCTCTGGTCTATATAAATAGGTTTCCGTTTAAAATCTCCTAATTATAAAAAAAAATTAATAAGCTCGAAAGCAAAAAAAATTGGGAAAAAAAAAGAAAGCTTGAATATATACTTCGGTACTCGATTCCCCGGTTAGAACCCAATTCCGATCCAATCTGGTTTAGTTATAGATTTCCCTTCTGTGGTCGGCGCAAGCATTTTCCCGCCAAAAAGAGCGGCACGAGTTGCAGGCGCGTTAAACCCTAAAAGGAAGAGTCTTTCTCGATTGCTCTCCCCAACGACAATCTCCCATGGCCCCCTCCGGCACCGTCGCCGATCCTCCGCCATCTTCAACCACAGATTCATTCAATTCCGGCGCCACAGCAGAGAATGATATTCGGGTCCCCTCTCACTCTCTCTCTCCGTCAAATTTTGTTTCATACTATTCACTGATGCGTCGTTCGGAATTCCAGCGCGAGAAAGAAACCCAAATGTTTGAATTTGACGTCGTTTTTTTCTCGTTCTGAGGTGGTTGTGATGTTTTCCCGTTTCTATGGCAGCCATTTTTTGTCCTCCACAAGGCCTCGTCTGGGAGTCTCCAAGGGAAATCAACTGGGACGGTGAAAAGCAAGCGGAGGATCGAGACACCTACACCTAAAATTGCTAAGAAATCTGAGGTCGAAAGCGTGGAAGAGGAAGACGGCCATTTTTTCTCAGCGCTGCGCTCAAAAGTTTTCGAGACGGTCTGGTCGAAAATCGAGAAGACAATCGAAGTCGGTCTCAGTCTCTTCTCTCGAGATTTCTACCAACGTGTTTGGATCTTACTTTGGGGTCTTTTTACACCTTGATTTATCCCGAAATAAAAAAAAAGTTGCATTTAGAATTTTTTATTCAATTGCAGGATGTTCTGAGAGATTCCAACTCCAAAGTGTTCAGTGGGATTCATGATTGGATACGGGAATCATTTGAATCGATCAGATCATCTGGAGCACTGAGTTTATCGGAAGCAGTTCGGTCTTATCCTGTTTTAACTCAGGCTTCTTCCAAGCAATTGTTTACCGCTTTGGTCCTTACCAGTAAGTCTCTAAAGATTAGTGTTTCGTTTGGAATTTACTACCAGGTGTATCTGGTCGTGTGTTCCGAGTTCATACGTGCACTGCACTTGTGACTATACTCGGTATTGGCCCTAAGAAAAAATGCAATATTTGGATGATGTTTTGTTGTGTTACTAATTTCAATACTTTATAAGTAACCAGTTACAATTACTGCGCTTATACTTATGTAGTAACCTTATATTGATGTCAGGGAATATGGAAATGGTTGATGATCTATTGACATTTGAAGAACTGGATTTGCACTTGAAGTCTCAAGGATGTCATGTGGCTAAGCTTTCATCCATGGACTTCTCAGCCAAGAATGGTGTAGGAGGTTGCCTTAGAGGTTTGTTACGCCAGTTTGTGATGCCAACCATAGATGTTAGTAAAATCTGCATAGCCATTACATATCATTTAGTTTTGTAGCCTGCTTGCACAATTAATGTATCCACTGAGTCCTTTTTCTTTCTTCGTAACGCGACTTTTGAACAGGTGGCTGATGTAACCATTCTCGCATCATGGTACAGAGAAAACGGAAACCATAAGAATCCAGTGGTTATAATTGTGGATGATACAGAGAGATGCTGTGGGTCTGTCCTGTCGGATTTAATTCTTATATTGAGGTATTAGCACATCTTTATGCTTGCTACGTTTACATTGTATCATGTTGAGGTTTCTCTGCTCACTGGACTAAAAAGTTTTTTTTATATAAAAAAAAAAAAAAATATCAAAGTGTAGTGACATGCTCTTTCATTTTTTGTTTCCTCTTCAGTGAATGGGCAGTCAAAGTTCCAATTTTTTTAATAATGGGTGTGTCCACAGCACACGATGCGCCTAGAAAGATACTACCAGTGAACGCGCTGCAGAGACTTTGTGCTACTAGGTTCACTATGAGATCTCCAGCCGAACGGATGGATGCAGTTCTCGAGGCTGTTATCTTAAAGCCATGTTCTGGGTTCACTGTAAGCCATAAGGTGGCGCTTTTTATGAGAAGTTACTTTTTGTGTCAAGATGGAACACTGACATCATTTGTTAGAACTCTGAAGGTTTCTAGCTCTATCATTAATGCTATATTAGGTTTCAACTTGTTTCAGATTGCTAACTCTTTGTTGTTCATTTGGCTATACATTCTTTTGTCAGGTAGCTTGTCTTCAGCATTTCTCATTAGAGCCTTTAAGCATCATGCTCGAGCACTTTTGTCAAGATGGTAATAATCAGGTATGCTTGATGCACTTGTCCACAATTTCCATTTTTTTTTTAAATCAGATCCTTCAGCTTTCTCAGAGATCATATTTGACTTTGGTGAAGTTGGTACTGCCATATCCATTATATCGTTGTTGATGATTAAGAACTTTAGTTCATGTTTTGCATATTTAGAATCTATGGATATTACAAAAACTTCATACGTACTACATAAAGAAATGATTGAGGATCTTTGGTGGTACATTCTGCATCCCTCCATTTGTCATCTAGAGCAAATAGACCTTTTTCTATAGATGTTTTTCCAAATTACACTTAGAATAAAGCGCAACTTGCTTTTCTCTAAGGCAGTTTTTTCCCCGTAAAGCTGTCAGGTGAAGGTGCTGGGCTATTGACCGAAGCAACAATGAAGCATGCTTTCGACTTGCCATCTGTGACGAGGTACCCCAGAGAATTCACCATCTCTTATTATTTTTATTTCAGTAGTTGTAGGTTGGAAGAACTGTTGGGCAGGTTACTGGTGTTGGACTTCTTGTTGGAACTTGTGGATTAATAGTAAATCGGATGTACTAATTTCTGCGCATAAACATTTGACTAGGAATAAAATTACTCGGAGTACTTGTGAAATGCTGCCTCAATTTTTGTTGGACTTGCAAAGGATGCCAAATCCTTGGAGCATTGTAGTTTTGGTGAGTTGACTCTCTTTTTTTTGCGTTTCATCATCATAGGAAGAGTTACTTGATAGTCTTACATGACTTAGGGATGCCATTTGCATGTGAAAAATTATTTCTCATTTTATTAACGACTTAGATAGGACATGTCGTGTAAAAACCTGTTTGGAATGATTAAAAACATCCCAGTGGCATAGAAATGTGTTCAATCTTTCACTTTTCTGTTCTCCATCTGCATGAAGTTTTAGTTATATTCCTGAATTGTTTCTTTTCCATTTCTCGTTTGAAGGCAACTTTTTATTGTTTCTATTATCATAGTTTTCTGCCGGTTTAGTTGGATTCCTGATGCCTACTATGCTTCTCCTATTATAGATGATAAGAGGAAATATGAGGCAGTTCTGTTCTTCATCTGATTAAAGTGCTTTCTGGATAAATTATCAGCAGATTCTTTGTATACTTTTATGCAGTGCATATATGAAGCTGGGAAGTTTGATAAACTTCGATTGCTAGACATATTCTGTGAGACACTTGACCCAGAAGCACGTTACTTGAAATACTTTTCACCTTCAGCAATGATCAACTGTCAGAGTCACGTTTCAGGACATAAAAGTGTTATCAGACGGGTTCTGCGCAAGCTTAGGTGAGTTATGCTGTAAGGAGTAAACGTGAAGTTTCCTTCTCACACAATAGCAGCTAGTATTCTCTTAAACTTAAGGAGCGCACATAATTTGTCTTATGGATCTGTTCAGATGGCGTCTTTGTGTACTTATGCTGTGTTGTCAAATTAGTGGAACAAGATTTTGAGGATTAGCTTGGTAAATCATGTTAGATCGATTAATAAATTTCACTGCTCTCGAGTTAGTAGGCCTGAAAAAATTAGGGTCAATGAGAGCTTGTGTTACTATCTCTACAAGGAGCTTGGCTCAAAAGTTCTGAAGCTCTTGAGTTCAATTTTCTCAGGGATCTTTCACCTTCACAGTTGTCTAGCTTGTTGAAAAGCTGGGAAAATCTCTCTGCGGAGTTCAGTGAGGTAATCATTAAGTAAAATTTATCAAGTGTATACCTTTACTCTTGACTTGCATATTTTGTATGTGATTTTTAACTTCATTTGTCCTTAAAAGTTTTCTTTCGTTTTCTGATTAGTGTTCTTTCATTTCCATTGAGCTAGAGCATCTTAAACTCTCTATGTTTCTAATATCCCTTATGCAGAGGAATTTCGTCTTGTAATTTGTGTATCTGAAAATTGTTACTTGAATTAGAGATATTGCATAAATGGTTGCGAAAACAGTGAATCACTCAGGATCTTTTTGGATTGCTTTCGAGCATTTCTGTGATATATGTTTGTCCATCCTCAATTCTAAATACATAGTTCTTTGTTGTTAGATCAATGACAAAGTAATGGAATTGCATCCATTCATGAGATCCGTGGAAGCAGCTGGTCAGCGACAAGGACTTCTCAACAGCCCAAAGTAAATTTCTAGATATTATTGTCTATTCAAACCGAACACCATGTATGAGTTCAGATAATTTCTCTTTTTTACTTTTAATATCCGGCTTCCCTCCAGCAGATCTTCTTGGAAAGTTGGTCTCTTGAAATATATTTTCCTTTGTCCCTATCGTTCTTGTGTATGGGAAAAGATTGAGGAGGAAACTTAGTGTCTTATTCAGCTGTTTTTTTTTCTTTTATATATACATAAGTTCCTTTATTCATTACTCATTAGTTTCTGTTGCTCATCTCAGCAACCCTGTACACTGAATAAAAAAGCTTCACTTTGATGTGACAGAAAGCATGCATCCCGAAGCCATTCAAAGCTTGAAAAAGAGCTTAAAGCCATGACTGATAAGGTTGCCGCAGTCATAGAATTTATGCTAAGGTGAACTCTACTTTGTCACGGAGTCTTCTTACCTCCAAGGAAACAACTTGTTTTTGATTTCTACATTGTCTGTCACCTTAGATGTTTTGTACGCATAATTGAACTCTACTTGCTTTTGATTTCACTGCCGTAATTGAAAACGTTGTTGTATGCGTCTTGCGAATTAATCGTGGCCTTGTTTTTATGAAACAGGGAATATATGAAGCCAGTAGAGAATGTTCCTTTCCATGAAATTTTATGTTTCAAGAATGTCGATAAACTTCAATCTGTAAGTATTCAGCATCCTTTTTCCTCTCGGATTCACTTATACTTCCATTACTTGGAAGTCAATTATAGACAATCAATTTTGGAAGTTATATAATAGAGAATCAATTATTATAAGCTGCTCCTGTGGTATCAGTGTCATCAACTTAAAGCAGACCGGTTACATGATTAGTTCTGAGGGGAGTTTTGGCATCAGTCTTTTTAACTGATTCATAGAACGATTGATGTTGTGTTCTCGCTGGTCTTGGTGCTCAAGATTTTACATATGGCTTTCTCTCTCTTTCTCCCCTTAATCTGATGTTATATCTGTTTTAGGCTTTACTTGGAGACCCGAGAGGCAGGATCCAGTCAGATCTACTGGAATCTCACAATATCCTTCACTGTATGTGCTGCAGCCAGAGAGGCACAACTCTATTGCCTTCCATGCACGATACGTCGATTTTGTAAGTCTTCCTATACTTTTTATACTACTGCATTCTCACATTGTCTTTCTTGAGACACTTCCTTCGATATTACTTGGTCTTTTCTGGAATATGATTTGAGAGATTCCCGTGGGCACAACAAACTATCTTCAAAACACATATACACATGAACACAAGCGGGCTTCTTTCTTCTTTCTTGTTTCTTTGTTTCAACATGTGTTACAACGAGAAGGTTTGTGATAATTGATTATCTAGGTACACGCTGGCGCAAGAGCACGCTGATGTTATTAACCTCCATGACTGGTATCAATCTTTCAAGACGATATTTATCCCCCGGGGTAGCAAAGCCAAACAAAAATCAAAGACATCATCAAAATCGAAGAAACGGAAGGATAGATGCGAAGAACCGGAAGCACCTGCTGAAGCTTTAATTCAGTATCCTTTTTTGGTATTCATATTCTGATCTTCGAAAAGAGAAGAGAGAAGAAAGCAAAAGAAATTGAACTGCTTCTTTAATCTAAGCTGTTTAATAATTATTTAAAAGAGATACAAGATTAGTATATACACCAATGTTCATCCTTGTTTATTCGTTCATTTTGCAGGACATTTACACAAATGCACGCGACCAAAGATTTCATGTTTTATCATAAAACTTTCGATTCCTTAACATTTGCTTCCAACAGAGCTCGATTTTGCAGAGCTGTAATGGAGCTTCAGATTGCAGGACTCATTCGCATGCCTTCAAAAAGACGTCCAGATTTTGTGCAAAGAGTGGCCTTTGGTTCCTAAGAATAGTTTCAATACTTCCATTGTAAGTTTACTTTGATATACTACCCACATATGTACACGTGTGTGGTTTCTAATATATGTTTTTGCCTATGATTGCACTAAACGCATTTTTGATATAGTTCCCTTCATAATAAAGAAAAGCTGTGAAAATTAAAAAACGGCAAAGACAAGCGGGGAGTAATATGTAGTTGCTAAAGTCTTGTGAATAAAATGCGTACACCATGCTGTATTCTGAACAACAACAAAAACTCGTAAACAAACGAGCTAAAATCCATGGCAATTAACTAAGTCAACGAAAGGATAAAGCAATTACAAGCTTTACCCAGTTACTAAGTCAACGAGACCTAGATTAAGTAATATTCCTTTGATTATTGATAAAATCCATGACGGAATTTCCCAATTTATCCAAAATACTCATCCTAAAATTGATTATTAACCAAATTTGTGAGAGAATTTGGGCAGTTACTACTTACTACAAAAGTTTCTGAGATTTATTACCCAACTTTCTCATCCCATATTTCACATTAAGTATATTTTGGATGATAATATTTTTCAATATTTGAATTACTCGCTCCCGATCTTTACTCTGGTCCCCAATCCCCATGAAATGGACATTATGATCAACTCTCTTTTCTTTTTACATAGTTGAATATTCAAAAATCAAAACCATGGGACAAGCCGAAATCTTTGGGAGAGAATATTCTCAAGTCTCCTCCTCCAACTCCTTTTACGGGACAAGAGACGACCGGCGACTCAGGAAATCTTTATAATTCCCCAAGTTCAAGTCTTGGCTACTCTGTACAATTTTCCACTTGGCATTGCTGATAAAACCTCTCTCTTGTTATTTTCTATTGGAAAATCACAAAAAATGTCCATAATAACCCTAGTCGCAACTTGTCTCTGGTTCTTGCTGGTGTCTAGTTTCACAGTCGCAAACGAGGCCAACATTAATTGCTTGAGGACCATGTATTCCCAAGTCAAGGATCCAAATGGATATTTATCGAGCTGGGTATTTGGCAACAGTACTCCAGGTTATATCTGCAAGTTCAGTGGTGTGAGTTGCTGGCATGATGATGAGAACAGGGTTTTGAGCATTAAGCTTAACGGTTTTGGTCTCAGCGGAGAGTTTCCTCATGGGATTAAGGAATGTTCTGACATGACAGCTCTAGAGCTTTCTAGAAACAACTTCTCTGGACCTTTGCCATCCAACATATACTATTTGATTCCATCTGTTACAGTTCTGGACCTCTCTGACAATCAATTCTCCGGTGAAATCCCTGTCAGTATCTCAAACTTTACCTTTCTTAACACTCTTTTACTTCAGCGTAACCAGTTCACGGGTCAGCTTCCTCCCGAGCTACTTCTACTTAAACGGCTCAAGAAGTTCTCAGTGGCAGACAATCTTCTGACGGGTCCTGTCCCAAATTACGACGCCTCCTTGAACATTGGAATGGAGAGCTTTGCTAATAATCCGGGTTTGTGTGGACCGCCTCTGGATGCTTGCGTTGACCAGGAGGAAGGAATTATCTGGCCAGGGAAGGTCGGTGCAGCAGCTGGTGCGGCTTTTTTTGCACCAGTAGGTGCAGGCTTAGGCTGGTTCCTCTTCAATGGTAAGAAGAAGAAACACGGAGGTATTAGACACCGGAGCTGGATTTACCACATTGATAATTGAAACACATGTTTTCATCAATCTATCAATCAGTTAAATTTCTGTACAACGAATCATTGAAAATAATATTTGCAGTAGTTAATAAATGATTAAAGTTGATTGTACACACACAACAGATTATAGTATTTTGTTAAAGTTGTTTTTAGTACCATTTTTGTTATAACAGAACAAAAAGATAAGTACAGAAACAGAATTTTACTGTTAATGTTGTTGGTTTCTATAACACATTCAAGTCTTTTGACTTTTTTAAAAGTATTTGACAATTCTCGATAAATATACAGCTCAGAATTTGTTAACTTCATGCTCTGTCGATTGGTATATCGTTTTTCCCCTGTTAATGCTATTGTTTTTTTTTTTAATTTAGTTGGAAAAAACCCTCTAACCATAAACACGTATAATCTGCCAAAAACCAGAAACTAAACCAACTTCTTTGCAATATAAATCGAATTCAAATTCAAAAACAAATTAAGAAACACAAAAACAAAACAAAAAATGGTGAGATCCATCTTTTTTTGTCTCTTCTTCTGCCTATTCATTTCTTGGATTCCAGAGCTAACTACAAGCTATCCTCTCTCCACAAAATCTCGATGGATCGTGGACGAGAAAGGCCAAAGGGTGAAGCTAGCCTGCGTGAACTGGCCGGCTCATCTCCAGCCCGCGGTGGCTGAAGGGCTAAGCAAACAGCCATTAGACTCCATCTCCAAGAAGATTGTCTCTATGGGATTTAACTGCGTTAGGCTCACTTGGCCTCTTGATTTGATGACTAATGACACATTGGCTCTCAATGTTACGGTCAAACAGTCTTTCGAAAGCTTGAAGTTGTTTGAAGATGTTGTTGGGATTCAAACTCACAATCCCAAAATCCTTAATTTCCCCCTGTTCAATGCATTCCAGGTAAAACTGATGTTATAGCGCATTGGTTCAATCGATCCCAGATAACCGGGTTTGAGTTCGGTTTATGTTTCAGTAGCTGGTATATCTAAACGTGACCTAATTCGAAACAATAACTAATTAAAGTTAACCAAAATTGACCGAACGAAAGGAAAAGAAACCCTTTCTTATGGAATTCTCAACATAATGGAATTCTGATGTATGTTTATAAATATTTTGTCAGGAAGTGGTATCGAACCTAGGACAAAACGGAGTGATGGTGATACTAGACAACCACTTGACTAAGCCAGGCTGGTGCTGCGGCGATAACGACCTCGACGCCTTCTTCGGCTACCCTCACTTTGATCCCATCGTCTGGGCCGATGGTCTGAAGAAGATGGCTACTCTTTTCCGCAATGCCACTAATGTCGTTGGCATGAGCCTTAGGAACGAGCCACGTGGCGCTAGAGATTACCCTGACCTCTGGTTCAGGTACGTATTTCAAGTTCTTACCAATCAACTTGTTTTCCATTTAGAATGTAACCAAGCTCGTAAAAATTGAAAAATAATTAAAATGATTTTTTTCAAGTTTCTATTAGTGTTTACGTGGCATGCAATTAATTGCTTGCATGCGTGTTATTGGTTACGTGAAGGTTCATGCCACAAGGAGCAGAGGCAGTGCACGCCGCAAACCCTAAATTACTAGTCATCCTCTCCGGCATCGACTTCGACACAAACCTCTCTTTCCTCCGTGACCGCTTCTTCAACGTCAGCTTCACCGACAAACTCGTATTCGAGCTCCATTGGTACAGCTTCTCCGACGGCGGAGGCGCGTGGGCAAAACACAACTCCAACGATTTCTGCCCCAAAATCATCGAGAAAGTCACACACAACGGAGGATTTTTGCTCGGGAGAGGCTTTCCTTTGATCTTGAGTGAGTTTGGGACCGAAGAGAGAGGCGTCGACGTCAGCGGAAACCGGTATATGAATTGTTTGGTGGCTTGGGCGGCGGAGAATGATTTGGATTGGGCGGTTTGGGCGTTAACCGGAGACTACTATCTGAGAACCGGTCAAACAGATATGGTTGAGACTTATGGCATTTTGGATGCCAATTGGAAAGACGTCAGAAACTCTACTTTCTTGCAGAAACTCTCCGGAATTCAATATCCATTCAGAGGTCAGAGTTCTTCTATCTCTCCATATATATAAAAAGACAAGCTAAGTAATAATTGCATTTATAACCGGACCGGAAATCAAGAAGGACTTTTAAAGTAATTGGGATCCGGTAAGAAATCGAAACTTGTTTTCTTCAAACACAAAGGTTTTCGATATATGTGTTCATCGATATTTAGAAACAAATAAAATTAGACTCCAAAACTTTATATGTGTTCATCGATATTTAGAAACAAATAAAATTCGAATTTTTTTATATATATGCAGGGCCCGGTTTACAACTCAAAAACTTTCTCTTCCACCCATCAACTGGCCTTTGCGTCACCAATAATCCTTCAGACAATTCACCCACGCTTCGATTGGGACCATGCCCTAAATCCGAGCCATCGACCTTTAATCCCACAGAAGGCATTCTTTGGATCAATAAAATGTGCGTACAAGCTCCAAATGTTGCTGGACAAAAGGTGAAGCTTGGAGTTGGCACTATGTGTTCTAAGCTGGGACAAATCTCAGCCACTAAGATGCATTTCTCGTTCAAGACAAGTAATGGTTTGTTGCTATGTCTTGACGTGGACGAACGTGACAACAGCGTCGTCGCTAACCCTTGCAAGTGTTTGACCATGGACGCTTCGTGTGATCCAGCGAGCCAATGGTTCAAAGTTGTTTAAATCGTGTTTTCAATACCTTATCATTCTTGAGAAAATGTATGTGTAATCAAAGACTACGATCGAGCAAATTCATCATTGACCAAACGGAAAAAAACATTACTCTGTTGAAGTCTTAAAAGAAAATGGGCTGAGAATTGAAGAAATTGAGGCCCAGGATGGTCGTTACGTGATATCTTATATTCCGCCACGTGTCAGTCAACTTAGCCTAAGGTTTTAAATGAATAAAGAAAATGGAAAATTTGGAGGAAAGTAGACAGACAAAAATATGATAAGCCTTAGGTTTCAACCAAGCACCGCCGGTGTTTTATCGGCGTCGGTCAGCCGCGCCGGTTTTGTCAGACGTTGCGGTTCGACTAAACCGGGAAGGACCCGCCGGTTCGGAACGATGGCGATGGCGGCGAGTCCTCTCGAAATTTGCGTCAAAGCTTCCATAACCACACCAAACAAGCTCGGAGACTGTTAGCTCTCTCTCTCTCTCTCTCTCTCTCCGGAAACTTTTGAAATGTGGATGATAAAGCTGCAGTTCGATCCATCTTTCACTCAAATTCGACTTGCAGATAGATATTTCGTGTTAGCTCAATTGGTCCTTAGATTGTTTCTCTGTTCAGAAATCTGAAACTATCCAAACAATTTCGAAATGTGGATTAATTAAAGCTGCAATTCGAATTCCTGTTTCGCTCAATTTTCGCTTGCAGATAAATACTTCAGCTTAAGAATTTTAGAATTCGTGTCAAACTCAATTGGTGCTTAGATTGTTTCTTGGTTTAGAAATCTGAAACTATTCAAAGGTATAATATGCAAACTCGATTGGCTTCTATGTCTAGTCTTGGGGGTTATTTTTTCTTCATGAGTTGATTATATGCATAATTTTGTGGATAGGCCCTTTTTGCCAAAGGGTGTTGCTGACTATGGAGGAGAAGCATGTACCTTATGACATGAAAATGGTGGATTTGAGTAACAAGCCAGAATGGTGGATCCTTAGGTTCCTTTACGTGTTTGAAGTAGACATGATTCTTGATTAACGGCGGTGATTTCCTTTTTAGTTTTTAGCAATGTGTTGTGCTCTTGACTTCTTGTTTAATGTTTCTAGGTTCTTGAAAATCAGTCCAGAAGGTAAAGTCCCGGTGGTTAAGTTTGATGAGAAATGGGTTCCGGATTCGGATGTTATAACACAGTCTTTGGAAGAGAAGTATCCTGAGCCTCCTCTTGCAACCCCACCCGAAAAGGCTTCGGTGTAAGCATTCCTTTTTTTTTTTTTTTTAATGCAATTGATCTGATGGATTTCTTTTGCTGAAAGAGTTTTCAGTTGACAATTTGCATACTTGTAGTTATGAATCTGCGTGTGGATGTTTAATTTACATTTGTAGTGGATCGAAGATCTTCTCCACATTTATCGGTTTTCTCAAGAGCAAAGATCCAGGAGATGGAACTGAGCAAGTTTTGCTGGATGAGCTTAGTACATTCAACGAATATATCAAAGAAAATGTAACTTTTTTTGTTTTTTTTTTCTCTTCCTTAACTAGTCTCCGATTGTGTGTTAGATCCTTGAGTAATAGTTCTGATGATCTTATATTTACCGCTCTTTTCTTCCTTGCCGTGAAGGGCCCTTTCATAAACGGAGAGAAGATTTCAGCAGCTGACTTGTCCTTAGGACCAAAGTTATACCACATGAAGATTGCATTGGGGCATTACAAGAACTGGTCTGTTCCAGATTCACTTTCTTTCCTCAAATCCTACATGGAGGTAAATGTCTGAAAAACCGAGCTAAGTCCTTAGATGATGTTCTCTGCAATCGCATTCTCTTTCGATCTTTTCTTATTCATTCGGTTTACAGAATGTTTTCTCGAGAGAATCATTCGCAAAAACACGGGCGCAAACAGAGGATGTGATTGCTGGTTGGAGACCAAAGGTGATGGGTTAAGAGTAAGAGATTTCGATGTTGGCCTCAAGGGATCATCTTTTCTTTGCCTTGTACTCAATGTAAAAACATAATAATCAAATCTTCTTCAAATGTGCTAATTATTACCGTGAGCAAAATATTTACCCCCAGGCGCCAGCAATTAGACCATAAGAACAGCAATAATTACAGTGATAATGTATATTGTGCCATATTAATGGAGATTAGCGTCACCATCTGGTAATTATTACCGCGGGCAAAATATTTACCACCAGCAATTAGACCGTAAGAAGGACAGCAATAATTACAGAATTGCCCTTCCGTCATCTAATCCTTCCCTCTCGCTTCCACTCTTCAGCTTTAAACCCCATTTTCCTCGGCAGCTTATCTTTCTCTGCGAGTTTCAAAATTGTTCTAGCTCCAGATTTTCTCGGGAATCTGTGAGCATTTCTTCAAAATCTGCCATGATTCTCCAAACGGCTTTCTCTCTACCCACAACTACTACTACTACGCTTTTGTCTCCCTGCTGTCCTCGCCGGCTCAACTCTCTGTTCTTCACTCACCGACGCCGTCGATTAATTTCTCCATCCCGCTTGGATTCCTGTTTTTCTCAACGTCGATTTTCACCGTCTGGTACGTTCTTCGCTACGTTGTCTCTACTTGGTCTGCCTCGAAAGTCGAAATCTGTTAGAATTTCCCGCTACTTGATAATTAACTACGAGATTATCGAAATTCTTAGGCATTGATGTGAAGAATGATTTTGATGATAAGCAATCGTATTATTCGTATGTCCTCTACATGAAATTCCCTTCAATTTCAGTAAAACTTTATTGGAATTCCTCCTATTTTCTCTTCAGTTGCTGCGTCAGGGAATAATGTCTTTACTTCTCCCGAGACATCCAAGACCTTTGATTTTTCCTCGGAGGAGAAAATATACAAATGGTAAACTTTCTGCTGATTTATTTGGATATCGAAAATGTAAATAACAAGGGGTCTCATTCTTCACAAGGTTAATAACAGCACCTACTATGTGATCTTTCTGATGATACATGGATTTTGGGCATTTTAGGTGGGAGTCGCAAGGGTACTTCAAACCAAGTTTCGACCAAGGAGGCAGCCCTTTTGTGATACCTATGCCACCGCCTAATGTTACTGGTTCTCTGCACATGGGCCATGCAATGTTTGTGACTCTTGAGGTTGTGGAATCGATTTTGAGATAATTGACAGTCATTTGGGTATTCAATTTATGTTCCTATTTTTCATTTAAGCTTCTTAGTTTGTTCGTGTAGCTTTAGCTCGTATGTTTCTTATTTTTTAAAGATATATGTATGTATATATTTGAAGTTTGTTAGGCACTTTCAGCTGGTTTGTATTGTAGATTCTTTAGTTATGCCATGTTTTGTTTTTGTGCATTAGCTGTGTTAGGTTATGGTTCTGCTACTCTCATCACCCCTTTTTTTTTTTTTTTTTTTCCAGGATATTATGGTTCGATTCAATAGGATGAAAGGGAGGCCAACACTATGGCTTCCCGGGACTGATCATGCTGGTATTGCCACTCAGGTTTATTTCCCCGTTCAAAGTTCAAGTTTTGCATGGTATTTCTGTTAGTGTTTGCGTGTTGTTTTGTGCTCACTTTGATTTATATATCTTGCTTCTTCCCATTCCATTGCTCTCGTTCCTATACCAATCTCCCAAATTTTCTTTATTAAGAAATCCTTTTCTTGTAGAATGTATAGATAATATTTGCAATATATTGTTGAAATATATTGTTGAAGCTACTATATTTCCTTACAGTTGGTCGTGGAAAAGATGTTAGCATCAGAAGGCATTAAGAGAGTGGAGTTAGGTCGAGATGAGTTTACCAAAAGAGTCTGGCAATGGAAGGAGAAGTATGCTACCTAATCTATTTCAAAAATATTTGTAGTATACTCTGGTTGTGTTTCACTCTTTGAAAAAGTCATAAGTTATAGGTCTTCTGGAAAACTATGCAGTATTTTAAGCAGGATAAAATTCCTGTACCTTTCTATTGATTGAGTAATTTGATCTTCATGTACCATTTCAAAGGCAAATGCTATCATTAAAGATAAGATCCACTGTATTTGTATCTGTATTTTAAGGGGTAAGTCTGGAATTAGTATTTTCACAGGTATGGCGGAACCATCACAAATCAGATTAAGAGACTGGGTGCTTCTTGTGATTGGAGTAGAGAGCGTTTCACTCTTGATGAGCAATTGAGTCGTAAGGCGTCTTTCTATAGTTTCCATATCTTCTAGATGGTGGTTCTTAAAGCAAACTTTAGGTGGTGCTCCAAGTTGACTTTGTATGATCTGAATGGTCTTTAGAACCCAAAAACTTCGGCAAGTAAAATATTATGCAGTTTGTAGGTGGTTCTTATAATTTATTCTTGCTCTTATTTTCAAATCATATGTACTTACATTTTTAATCCATTCTGTATATTCCTTGATTCACTATTACCCCGAATTCGTAGGAGCTGTGATCGAGGCTTTTGTGAAGCTTCATGACAAGGGGTTGATATATCAAGGTAAGCTATTATATAATTTGGTTTCTGCTCCCGTAGCTGTAAGTAGTGATGTGCTGTACTCATACAAAGTTTGTTGATTTTGGCATGTCCAGGATCTTACATGGTCAACTGGTCCCCTAATTTACAGACTGCTGTTTCAGACTTGGTGTGTGATGTATCTTATCTCACCTCTGCTGTTTGATTACTTTTTTCTTTCTTTCTAAAAGTGACTGTGTCTTGTTCTTATCAGGAAGTAGAATATTCGGAGGAACCTGGATTTCTATACCATATTAAATACCGTGTAGCTGGAAGGTACTGTCCAACTACCAGTACTGCCTTTGCTTTTTCTTTTTTACTCTGTCTCTGTTGGACCCTTCTATATAGCTAAATTATGTGAAAATACGACTTCTTATTACTTCAATTTGATTATTCTCTACTCTTTAAAGAGTCCAGAGAAGTATGATAGGGTTTGAAAAGCATATGTACTGAGGCTTAGATTATGTGGTATGATAATTTAAACTTGTGGAATACAACTTTGTCTGTAAGAGTTGCTTCGGCAGTAGGTAACCTAAACTTGTGCTAGTAAATCATTCTTGGAAAGTTAGTGACTACTTTTGTTCTACTTATGGAAATGGCTAATTTGATCTTTCCTCGTATAGTCCTGATTTTCTTACTATAGCAACAACTCGTCCAGAGACATTATTTGGTGATGTGGCCATTGCCGTGCATCCGGAGGTAGGTGTCAATATATCTTTTCTTTTTCCTTCTATAATAGAATGTTGGCAACGACAGATGGCACAATCAAAGTCTGTTTCACGTGTTTTCAAGTTTTGGTTTCTTTCTGAATGCACGGAGCTCAATGGACGGAACTTAGAAGCAAGTTTTATATTAGGGAGGAAAAGTATATATAACAGATTTTCTTTTCTTCTTCCTTTTGAAGATTTCCATGTATATTTCTTCTACTTAAAAAATAATTGAAATAGAATATCTAGTCCAGGTCGTTTGTCGAGTTGCTGGTCTAATTTAATGTAAGCAGATGTAATCTAAAAGTAGATGATAATTTTTAAGGGATCTCATGTGAATGTAGATCTTTTTCTAATCGTTTCCTATAATAAGTGCTGTTTTTTTATCATCGTTTGAGGATTAATGTTGTGAAATATATTTGGCATCTGGCAGGATGATCGTTATTCTAAGTATGTTGGTCAGACAGCAATTGTACCTATGACATATGGTCGTCATGTCCCAATTATTTCTGATAAGGTGAACTCAGATCTACTGCCTATGCACTCTTTATGATGTCTTTAGAATCAAATATCTTTTTCTAAACTCAACAAGGAAAGAGCTGCACTGGTTCTTCTGTGCTGTTCTTCACGCCTTTCTCATCAGTATTTTTTGTTGGAGAACTTCTTAGTTCTATTTACTCAGAATGCAGCTGAGGTTACCTCATAGTGTTTTATCTGTTCTTCATGCATTTCTCATCAGTATTTACTGTGTACCTTGGCAGTATGTTGATAAGGATTTTGGGACTGGTGTTCTGAAGATAAGTCCGGGGCATGATCACAACGATTATCTCCTTGCAAGAAAGCTAGGTCTCCCCATTCTGAATGTGATGAACAAGGATGCAACATTAAACGACGTTGCTGGCTTGTTTTGGTAACATTTTGTTTTAAAGTTATATGCTAGCTGCCTGCATTACTTCTTTAACGTCCATGGCACCTTAACATACATCGTGTTTTCAGTGGCCTTGACCGGTTTGAGGTAAGGGAGAAACTATGGGCAGATCTTGAGGAGACAGGTTTAGCTGTTAAGAAGGAGCCTCATAAATCACGAGTTCCAAGATCTCAGCGTGGTGGAGAAGTATTTTTCTGCTGACCCAGTATCAATTTTCCAGTTCTTTAGAAGTTCATATATTTTCTCATGCATGGTTTAACTGGTGTTAGGTTATTGAGCCACTTGTAAGCAAACAATGGTTTGTCCACATGGAGCCTTTAGCTGAGAAGGCTCTTCTTGCTGTTGAAAAAAAAGAACTTACCATCATACCTGAGAGATTTGAGAAGGTATGCAAACGACTGGTTGTGTGTTATTAGTTTCTGAGCTGGTCTCTGTTGTTTTCTCCTGTCAATTTGGCAAATTTATTGCAATGTTTCGATATTTTATTGTTTACACTGCATACTTCTGCTTTTGCTTATATTTTTCATGTCGCCACTTGCAGATATACAATCACTGGCTGACTAATATTAAGGATTGGTGCATAAGCCGGCAGCTGTGGTGGGGGCATCGCATACCAGTTTGGTATGTGGTTGGAAAGGATTGCGAGGAGGACTACATAGTTGCCAAAAATGCTAAAGAAGCTCTTGAGATAGCCCATGAGAAGTATGGAAAAGATGTTGAAATATATCAGGATCCAGATGTTCTTGACACCTGGTTTTCCAGGTTTGTTGTTTAGTTGGATTTATTTGGGGATAATTTCTCTCCTGTGCTTCGTTGTTATAGAAATAGTCTCTAGTTTAATCATGTAAAATTTTCAGTTTCACCGGAATAGAGACACTATGAATTAGTGATTTTCCTTTAACGAACATGTACTGCTGAACATATCTTCCTGATTTTGCAAAAACTTCCTATATAATTTACCCAAGTTGTTTTTTTTCTGCAGCTCACTGTGGCCATTCAGCACTCTTGGCTGGCCGGATGTATCAGCTGAGGATTTCAAAAACTTCTACCCTACAAATATGTTAGAAACAGGGTATATTCCTTTCTTCCTTGTTGATCAGGAAAACACTGGCTAATGTTAATGCTCGACCTTTCACTACTAGTAAGGAAAACTTTTAGGACCAACACATTTTTTCTGTTACCAAGAACTGATGTCTTAAATTAAGTAAAACTTGGAAAGAAAATGCGCTTTTGTTGCAGTTCACTTCTTTGAAATTTCCATTACTTCCTTCAAATAACTATTTTCGATTTGTTTGGACAGGCATGACATACTATTTTTCTGGGTAGCAAGAATGGTTATGATGGGAATAGAATTTACAGGGACCGTTCCGTTTTCTCATGTCTACCTTCACGGACTTATACGGGACTCTCAAGTAAGTTTAAGCTTTTTGCCTGTTCTAGTCAATGTGTTTTCTTTCGGGACGAGATAAATACTCAAGTTTTGATCGTCAAGGCTTTTCATATCATTATCTCTCACTTCTCCCTTTATGCTATTAAATGTTAAGTTACCTCTAGGGTTTCTATTTAAGGGGAAACTAGTACTCTCGTTCGGTATATCTCCATGTAATAAACCAGATTATTTGGAATTTTCAGGGGAGAAAAATGTCAAAGTCTCTTGGGAATGTGATTGATCCGCTTGACACAATCAAAGACTTTGGCACTGATGCTCTGAGATTTACGATTGCACTAGGAACTGCTGGTCAGGTTTGATCTCTAGTGTGTTTAGGCAGCTGAACCATTTTTTTTTTTTTTTTTTTTTTTGCATTTAGATGTTGTATTTATGTCTATTTTCCTTTCTATCTTTTCGCATTACCTTTTTGTTAGGATCTGAACTTATCTACTGAGAGGTTAACTGCAAATAAAGCATTCACCAACAAACTATGGAATGCTGGAAAGTTTGTGCTGCAGAGTCTGCCTAGTCTAAGCGATACATCTGCTTGGGAGAATTTGCTGGCCCTCAAGGTTTGCTTGCTTTTATAATAGAACCTTTTCGTGACAGACTAAGGCTAAACTCATTGTTTAAGACTATCTTTTGTGTCAAGATGGGTTCATGGACCGTAAAAGTCTCAGATAAAACAAGGTAGCATTAAATATATGAGATTGGTCAGACCTCTTTCATGGAGTGTCTCCTTCTGCTTACCTTTTGCCATAACTTAAAACAGTTGAAGAATTGCATCAGAAGTGATAAGCTACCTTAGGAGGATTAAGTTGCATAAATCAACACCGCTCTCTTTGTATCAATTTGTTGTGAAACTTCACAATGTTTTATAATAAAGTTTGTCTAACATTTTGCTTATTTTTCAGTTTGAAAAAGAGGAAACCCTGCTCAGTTTACCCTTACCTGAATGTTGGGCGGTATAATATTTTAACCCTGGAGTTATCAAATAGTATTAATCTGCCTACCACCTTATATTCCTTTTGTGTTATTTTCAGGTGTCGAAACTCCATATTCTCATTGATTCCGTCACAGCAAGCTATGAGAAGTTGTTCTTTGGGGATGTAGGAAGAGAAACATATGATTTCTTTTGGAGTGACTTTGCTGATTGGTATCTCCAAACATGAACTCTTAACAACCAATACATGTTTCTTGGACCCAACTGACTGACTAGACTTACTCTCTACTCTTAAGGTATATTGAAGCCAGCAAATCACGACTGTATGGATCTGGAGGCAATTCAGATTCTCTAGTTTCTCAGGCAGTTCTGTTATATGTCTTTGAGAATATACTTAAGCTGTTGCATCCATTTATGCCGTTTGTAACCGAGGATCTATGGCAGGTAACATGTTCTCAATTTTGCTATTTGGGTTTTTCATTTCTACAGTTAATGGCCCTTCACCATTTACTAGGCAATCTTAGTATGCTCATTGGACGTTTTCTACCAATGCATGCTTAAGCTGTTATCTCTGAGGTTTTTTTGGTAGTGTAGCTTTGTTTTGAGCATGATGTACCCAAAACTTACTCATATGTGGTTATTTTACTTTGGCACTGCAACCAAAAAATGATTTCAGCTTGACAAAAACGTATTCTGATTGCATTTGTATTTGCAGGCACTTCCCTACAGGAAAGAAGCGCTCATTGTGTCTCCATGGCCACAAAATTCACTTCCAAGGAATGTTGAATCAATAAAAAGATTTGAGAATTTACAAGCTCTGGTCAGTATGAAGTTCTGCCTTTATATATTCTGCAAACCCCCAACAGAACCATACGTAAAGGGTATGATATTTATAATATAACAGAAATTCAGAAAATATTGACACCTTGCCCATTGAATCACAGACTAGAGCAATTCGAAATGCACGAGCAGAGTATTCAGTGGAACCGGTAAAGCGTATATCTGCCTCAGTTGTTGGAAGTGCAGAGGTTGTTGAATATATTTCGGTAAGTAGCCTTTGCCTTCGGTAGCATAACATTCTTCTTATGAATAAGGTTTATTGATTTGCCTTGTTTTTCCTTTATTAAATATAAGCTGTGTCTTGTCTCTGTGCAGAAAGAGAAGGAGGTGTTAGCTCTTCTATCAAGGCTTGACTTAAACAACGTCCATTTTACCAACACCCCTCCTGGTATAATAATCTTTAACCCATTTTGCTCTCTTATTTTCTCTATTTTCAATCAAGTGACTTGGTCGCAAGAACAAAACTCATCATGGTTGGTCCTTTAGGTGATGCAAATCTCTCAGTCCACCTTGTAGCCAGTGAAGGACTAGAGGCATATCTACCTCTCGCCGCCATGGTTGATATATCCTCTGAAGTCGAACGCATTTCCAAACGTCTCTCCAAGATGCAAACTGAATATGACGCCCTCATAACTCGCCTTAATTCACCAAAGGTATATACACTATTACTATCAAAAGAATCTTTTAAACACTTAACAGTAAGATTTTGTTTTCGACAAGCATCTGTTTATGTTCTTACACACACAAAAAAATGTGTAGTTTGTGGAGAAAGCTCCAGAAGAAGTGGTGAGAGGTGTAAAGGAGGAAGCAGAAGAAGCAGAAGAGAAGATAAAGCTGACGAAAGCTAGGCTTGATTTTCTCAAGTCCACTTCTTTAGTGTCTCAGTAAATTCACAGCCTCCCGGTAATTATTATGTTCTCACCGTCTGGCCAGGCCCATATCGGCCCATGAACCATCATATATCGATTTATAATGTCAATGACACCGGCTTCAATTACTCTCTTTTTTTTTTTTTTGTGGGGGGACCCCAAAATTTAGTTTGAAAATCCCTCAAAAATGATATTAGAGCAGAGAGAATCGATTGTCAACCTTTTTTTTTATCAGTGTCCTGCTGTCGGCCCATAATGCCTTTTAAAGCATTAACAGTTTTCAAGCAAAAAAGTGGACATATTTTTATATTTGTAGGTTATGCCACAATTGTATTTATTATTATTTTATATCCTCACCAACTAGGCAAAATATATGTGTATTAGTCAGTATTATCAGTATATTCATTGCTTGTTTTTGGATTAAAAAAAAAAAGAATTGTTCTAAAATTCAATAAATAAGTTCATGTTTACCATCAACAATTTATTATGGGTGGATATTCGGTCTGGTTGGGCTCAAAAACTTTGGTTTTTCTTTATGTTATTCAGTTTTGCAGGGATTGTTCGGTTTTTGGTTTTGTATGCGAATTTGGTTTAGTGCAATGCAGTTTCATTTGGAGAAAGAGAGTATTAAAAGGCTAATGGATGAAAAAATAGTAATAACTAATAACCCATACCTAAAAAAGCAAAAGAAGCAATTGGAAATTCCCTCACTTTATCGATGTTTTTTCCTTTTCTTTTCTTATGTTTCTTTTGACAGCCAAATATTCATCATCACGCTCGCTCTCTTTTTGCCTTTCCACAGTTTCTCTCTCCAATTTTCTGAAAGAAAAAAAATCGTTACGCATATACCAAAACTATGAACCAAATCTCTAAACATAACACGCAAACGAAGTCCCTAACAATGATTAATGAAAAAAGTTGTAATACGATTATACGAAACACAATATTTACTGTTCCGAAAATTAATCTACTTCTCATTAAAGCTACTTGCTATTTTAAGCTAGCCCATATTAAACCGAAGTTTAGGTTCAAAAACTTATTTCGGTTCCGGTTCAGATGAAAACCAATTTAAAGTAGACAAATACAGCGTGGTTTGCGCATGATTGTTACCCGACAACATCATTTTCTTCTCTCTCCTCTCCTCTCTCTTTCTCTCTCTCTATGGCCTGTCTCTTATACACATCTAGATGTGTATAAGAGACAGGTGTAAAGGAGGAAGCAGAAGAAGCAGAAGAGAAGATAAAGCTGACGAAAGCTAGGCTTGATTTTCTCAAGTCCACTTCTTTAGTGTCTCAGTAAATTCACAGCCTCCCGGTAATTATTATGTTCTCACCGTGTGGCCAGGCCCATATCGGCCCATGGACCATCATATATCGATTTAATGCTATTGTCAATGACACCGGCTTCAATTACTTTCTCTTTTTTTTTTCTTTTGTGGGGGGACCCCAAAATTTAGTTTGAAAATCCCTCAAAAATGATAGTATTAGAGAGAATCGATTGTCAACTTTTTTTTTTATCAGTGTCCTACTGTCGGGCCCATAATGCCTTTTAAGGCATTAACAGTTTTCAAGCAAAAAAGTGGATATTTTTATATTTGTAGGTTATGCCACAATTGTATTTATTATTATTTTATATCCTCACCAACTAGACAAAATATGTGTTAGTCAGTATATTCATTGCTTGTTTTTGGAAAGAAAAAAAAATTTGTTCTAAAATTCAATAAATGAGTTCATGTTTACCATCAACAATTTATTATTCGGTCTGGTTTGGCTCAGAAACTTTGGTTTTTCTTTATGTTATTCAGTTTTGAGAGGATTGTTCGGTTTTTGGGTTTTGGATGCGAATTTGGTTTAGTGCAATGCAGTTTCATTTGGAGAGAAAAAGGCTAATGGATGAAAAAAAAAGTAGCAACCCATACCTAAAAAAGCAAAAGAAGCAATTGGAAATTCCCTCTCACTTTACTTTTCTTTTCTTATGTTTCTTTTGACAGCCAAATATTCATCATCACGCTCGCTCTCTTTTTGCCTTTCCACAGTTTCTCTCTCCAATTTCTCTTATACACATCTAGATGTGTATAGAAAGTTTGTGCTGCAGAGTCTGCCTAGTCTAAGCGATACATCTGCTTGGGAGAATTTGCTGGCCCTCAAGGTTTGCTTGCTTTTATAATAGAACCTTTTCGTGACAGACTAAGGCTAAACTCATTGTTTAAGACTATCTTTTGTGTCAAGATGGGTTCATGGACCGTAAAAGTCTCAGATAAAACAAGGTAGCATTAAATATATGAGATTGGTCAGACCTCTTTCATGGAGTGTCTCCTTCTGCTTACCTTTTGCCATAACTTAAAACAGTTGAAGAATTGCATCAGAAGTGATAAGCTACCTTAGGAGGATTAAGTTGCATAAATCAACACCGCTCTCTTTGTATCAATTTGTTGTGAAACTTCACAATGTTTTATAATAAAGTTTGTCTAACATTTTGCTTATTTTTCAGTTTGAAAAAGAGGAAACCCTGCTCAGTTTACCCTTACCTGAATGTTGGGCGGTATAATATTTTAACCCTGGAGTTATCAAATAGTATTAATCTGCCTACCACCTTATATTCCTTTTGTGTTATTTTCAGGTGTCGAAACTCCATATTCTCATTGATTCCGTCACAGCAAGCTATGAGAAGTTGTTCTTTGGGGATGTAGGAAGAGAAACATATGATTTCTTTTGGAGTGACTTTGCTGATTGGTATCTCCCTACCTGCACTCTTAACAACCAATACATGTTTCTTGGACCCAACTGACTGACTAGTCTTACTCTCTACTCTTAAGGTATATTGAAGCCAGCAAATCTCGACTGTATGGATCTGGAGGCAATTCAGATTCTCTAGTTTCTCAGGCAGTTCTGTTATATGTCTTTGAGAATATACTTAAGCTGTTGCATCCATTTATGCCGTTTGTAACCGAGGATCTATGGCAGGTAACATGTTCTCAATTTTGCTATTTGGGTTTTTCATTTCTACAGTTAATGGCCCTTCACCATTTACTAGGCAATCTTAGTATGCTCATTGGACGTTTTCTACCAATGCATGCTTAAGCTGTTATCTCTGAGGTTTTTTTGGTAGTGTAGCTTTGTTTTGAGCATGATGTACCCAAAACTTACTCATATGTGGTTATTTTACTTTGGCACTGCAACCAAAAAATGATTTCAGCTT
>JAHZTW010000001.1:178728002-178803535 GCA_020283515.1 Alliaria petiolata
AGTTTTTGCAAAACTCACGGGAAGTTATCCGAATCGGTGAGCTTGTGCCCGGATTGCTCAGATCGCAAAGAACGGAGCAACATTGGTTTAGGGTTTTGCACATGTTGCCAGAAGAGCTTGGCAGAAAAGCCCTACCCTAATTACTTGCTAATCAAGTCATCAATTTGGGGGAAAACTCTAGGTGACAGGGAAAACGGAGGGTTGATCTTAGAGATGATCGACGATGATAAAATTGGAGATGGATTCGAGATAGAGAGAGAATCTGACCCCTTAGCTTTCTTCAGAGAGAAAGCAGAAGAAGAAGGAAAGAGACAAGAGCAGCAGCAAAATGGTGAAGTGATTTCAGATGCCGAGAGCTATGGTTTAAGCCTAAGAGAAGTGTCTGAGGAGGATGGGTTAAGATCGGTCATCAGCAATAATTTTCTCGGGAACGAAGACGAAATCACAGAAGCTAAATCAAGAGTTTCAGAGGATGAACAAAGGGATGATGACACAGGCAATGTTGCGGCAGATGGGGAGGACAAAATTTCAGGTAAAGTGAGAACACAAGCTCAAAGTCTGAAAATTTATTTCTGTTTGTTTCACTGGTTTTAAAGATTCCTCATTTGTGAACTTGTGATTAAATTCAGGGCGTGTGGATGAAGAAGAAGAAGAAGAAACAGAAAGATCAGATTTGTTGAATGATCAATTTGGGAGCAAGAATGAAGCTTTTGTCATCGAAAATCTCTCTGTTGGATTTGATCCTCTTCTAACAGGTCTTGTGCACATATGTATGCATCTTTGGTTCGGTTTGTATATCTATGTTAAAGCACGTTAAGTCTGAAAAGAGTTTCTTCTTTCATAGGTAGCCAAAATGAAGAAGAAGAAGAAGAAGATCAAGAAGAAAAGACTAAGGAGTTTCCGGAAACTCCAACTTCAGGCAATACATTATTGCACAATAAACTTCTTTTTCTTTCCAAAAATGAGTGTGCAGCTGCTGAAGATGCAAGAGACGGGAGCGTAGCCGTGAGTGAGATGGACGGTGGCGATCCTTCGAGGACTATTGAACGGCTGAGAGAGACTGTGAAAGCAGAACAAGAAGCACTGAGAGGTTTATATGCAGAGCTGGAAGAAGAAAGAAGCGCGTCTGCGATAGCAGCTAACCAGACAATGGCGATGATCACGAGGCTACAAGAAGAGAAAGCGAAAGTTCAGATGGAGGCGTTGCAGTATCAGAGAATGATGGAGGAACAAGCCGAGTACGATCAAGAAGCCTTGCAGCTGTTGAATCATTTGATGGTTAAACGAGAGAAAGAGAAGGAAGAAGTCCAGAGAGAGCTTGAGGTTTATCGAGAGAAGGTTTTGGAGTATGAGAAGAACAAAATGATCACAACTACGAAAAGGGATTGCGAGGCTGATGATGATGATGATGACGATAAGAAGGAGGAGAATGGAGAAGAGGATAATTCTTCTGAGACGGATGTGGATTTGGAGAAGATAACATTGGATTGCGTAAAACATATGGGCATGCTTGATGATTCTTTATCAGAGTTTGAGGAAGAGAGGTTAGTGATTTTGGATCAGCTTAAGGTGTTAGAGGACAGGCTATTAACAATGCAGGAAAATGAATCTGCTGAGGATTCAAAATTTCCAGGAGAATTCAGCAATAGTTACGAAGGAGAGAGTTATGAACATGAAGGACTAACAATGGCGTCAATGGCAAAGAGTCTGCTTCCTCTTCTAGACGCTGCAGAGAACGAATCAGAGGATGGGTTTCAAGATCTGCCTGAATCCGTTGAGAAACACTTTGGCTCGGAAAGCGAGAAGCTAGAGATAATCAAACAAGTTGATAGTGTCTATGAGAGGCTACAGATGCTGGAAACAGATGGAGAGTTTCTGAAAAACTGTATGAGTTCGGGGAAGAAAGGTGACAAAGGAACGGATCTTCTTCAAGATATATTGCAACATCTCCGCGATCTCAGAAACATTGAACTCACTGAGACAATCGAAAACCAGACGACACAGGACGAGTGATGTGTATTTACAAGAATTATAAACTTTCTCACCATTGTTCAGACAGGTTTCAAGAACCGGAATCAATGTCTTTGCACTGCTCAATGGAGGATCTGAGAATTATAGAAATTCTTAGATGTTTCTTGTTTGTGTCGTTTTTTGTTTGTTTGGAGTAACAAAAAGGTTTCACATTAGTCTTTGAATTTGTATCTGTCATGTAAATTGTTTGTGTTTCTTGTAGTCTATGAGAGTTTTTTCAGTTGGAATAAAGGAAAATAACTATTGTTTAAAAGTAATGAAATAATGTTCATAATAGTTACAATGGCACATAAAAGCAAACAAAAATGGTTCTTTCTACAAACATTTTGAACACTTTAATTTGTAAGAGACTGCTAGAAAACAAAGTAGCTAGAAAACTGAATGGACAATATAAATTGAGAACGTTTGCCTCATGTCATGATATGGTGCCCTCATTTCGTAAAAGCCCATCTTCTTTCATTTTTCTACTTCGAGTAGAGGCCTTTCTTGTACAATCATGATAACTACCTAAAAGGCTAAAAGCCTAAAACCATGCCAACTTCCCAAAATGTTGTTGTTTTGTTTTACTTTGTTAATCAAGCAAGTTAAATTAATACTTAATAATAATCAAGCATCCCTTCAAGTACACTCATAATGCAATTCCTTTTCTTAATAAAACAGTTTATAAAACATATTCTCCAAGATTGACACTTTCTATACATATTAAGAAACCTATTAAAAGTTGTGTTGTACTCTTTCATTGAAAAAGTACTGAATTTTTATTTAAAATTTTTCATTGAAAAAGTAAAATAACACTTATTACTGAATTTTTATTTAAAATTTTTCATTGAAAAAGTAAAATAACACTTATTCTAAAATNGAAAAAGTACTGAATTTTTATTTAAAATTTTTCATTGAAAAAGTAAAATAACACTTATTACTGAATTTTTATTTAAAATTTTTCATTGAAAAAGTAAAATAACACTTATTCTAAAATAAAAATCAAACTTTAAAATGAAACTATTTATGAAACAGAGAACGTATAAAAATAGTGTGAACTGTAAAGAAAACCATATAAATGAATATGGATAGTAAAATTATTAAAATAGTTTTAAAATTGATTCATGCTGATTTAACCACTACAAAACTATTCGAGACCTCAAACTTATACAGTTATATACTTGATAGTTGGCGTATAAATACTACATTTGCTTTAATAATGTTTCATTTGCATAGATCTCATGATTCTACTTTTGGCAGAAAAGGCATCTCATCTCATGTGTTATTTACCAATGTCACATGCCCATTTTACTTTTTCATTCCTAATTAAAAAAAAAAAGAGAAACTAGTATAGATGATTTCAGTGAAAAGATGATGATTGATGAACATAACTGTTTTTTGTTTGTTGAAGAAGCCATGTATAAACTATTGAATTGTATGCAAGTTTGTTAGTTATTTTAAATTGAATCTTGTATCTTTAGTTCGATTTTTGTTTGGGAAAGAACATAAGTTCTCTATGGGCTTCGGTTGAGAAATCTGAAATTCCTAGTAGTAATTTTTTATAAAAAAAAAGAAATAAATATAGCAAATTTTCATGTTTTGTTTATTTTCTTATGACGAAACTATATCCCACCGTCAAAATACTCCAATGCCTCATACACAAAAGTACATTTCAATTGTGAACAATAATAATAAATTAGAATTGCCGAACGTTGACAAAATGAAAAAGATTGCCGAACAATCACAGCCGTTGATCTTTGCAGCCGCAATGATATGACAACAGTGATGATTGTTGTTCGCTGTCAGTTTGATTGGACTAAAGAACAGCTGGGGTCATTTTCGTCATTGTATCAACCTTCACGTTCTTAATTTCTTTCTATTTTGTTAATTAATTAATCAAATAATTATTAGTGGTTGGTTTTTTTTTTTTATACATCGGATCGGTAGGAGAATTTTAGTTACTTTTTTTCTTAATTAATCATCGAAATTACCATTTCGTGTTTAGCTTTTGAGGAGTGTGGCCACTCTGGAGACAGCCACACCTGCTTCTATCATTCTTCTGGGTTTGTTCGTTCGACCCCTCTTTCCTTAAACCACCGATTCCAATCATATTGTCTCTCTCTCTCTCTCTCTCTTGATCTGAGTTCAAAAATTGAGACCCAATTTCAGCAAAATTCAACATTGTTTTATAATCAATCAACTTCATCTTCTTCGAACTAAGCGCTGCGGTGGTGGCGTCGGTGGCTATGGCTTCGAAGACTAAGTAAGAGACTTAGTCAGTTTCAGTCTGTTTTGGTTTTATCCTATTTCTGTGCGGATTTTTCTTAGTGGAATCAGATCTGATCTGGTATCTGTGGAAGTTACTATTTTGAGTAAATCGTCAATGATCGAGAGCTTAGATCTAATTATTTTGCGGCGATTTTTAAATGTTTGATCAATTGTCTCCGTTTGCTTTCTTGCTGAGATCGACTTTTGCTGTGTTTTTTTGTNAATCTGTCTAAAACGCGATTTAATGAATTGATCGCGATTTTAATTTTTAATTGAATTTGGGGGAATATGCAGAAAATAAATTGTTTGGGGAGAAATAGGCAGAAATCTATAATTTGGGTGGAATTGAGCAGATCATGTATAGTACAGGGGGCTCACGACAGCCATCCCCTAGAAAACTGAATGGACAATATAAATTGAGAACGTCTGCGTCATGTCATGATATGGTGTGCCCTCATTTCGTAAAAGCCCATCATCTTCTTTCATTTTTCTAAGTAGCGCCTCTGCTTCGAGTAGGCCTTTCTTGTACAATCATGATAACTACCTAAAAGGCTAAAAGCCTAAAACTATGTCAACTTCCCAAAATGTTGTTGTTTAGTTTTACTTTGTTAATCAAGCAAGTTAAAATAATACTAATAATAATCAAGTAAACTCAAAATGCAATTCCTTTTCTTAATAAAACAGTTTATAAAACATATACTCCTATGTTTCACGAAAAGAGTGTCATCTTTTTATTTATACACTAAAAAAATTTATTTATTCACACATTAAATAAATTTTTCTCTCTAATTAATACACTAAATTAGTAGAGTCCAACTGAATTTTTATTTAAAATTTTGCATTGAAAAAGTAAAATGATACTGTTTGTAAAACAAAAATCAAACTTTAAAATAACACTATTTATGAAACAGAAAAATATAAAAACAATCTCATTTTTGCGTCATTATATGTATTCAAATCCGTAAAAATGTATTAACTGTAAAGAAAACCAGATAAATGAATATGGATAATAAAATTATTAAAAAATAGTTTTAAAATTGGTTCATGCTTATTTTAACCACTACACAACTATTCGAAACCTCAAATTTATACTTGGTAGTTGGCGTATAAATACCACATTTGCTTTAATAATGTTTCATTTGCATAGATCTCATGATTCTACTTTTGGCAGAAAGGCATAGTCTCATCTCATGTGTTATTTACCAATGTCACATGCCCATTTTACTTTTTCATTCCTAATTAAAAAAAAAAGAAGAAGAGAAACTAGTATAGTTGATTTCAGTGAAAAGATGATGATAATAATAGTTTCTTAGGAATGATGATTGATGAACAAAACTGTTTTGTTGTTTGTTGAAGAAGCCCTGTATACACTATTGAATTGTATGCAAGTTTGTTAGTTATTTTAAATTGAATCTTGTATCTTTAGTTCGATTTTTGTTTGGGAAAGAACATTAAGTTCTCTATGGGCTTCGGTTGAGAAATCTGAAATTCCCGTAGTAATTTTTTATAAAAAAAAGAAATAAATATGGCAAATTTTCATGTTTTGTTTATTTTCTTATGACGAAATTATATCCCACCGTCAAAATACACAAATGCCTCAAACACAAAAAGTATATTTCAATTGTGAACAATAATAGTAATAAATTAGAATTGCCGAACGTTGACAAAATGAAAAAGATTGCCGAACAATCACAGCCGTTGATCTTTGCAGCCGCAATGATATGACAACAGTGATGATTGTTGTTCGCTGTCAGTTTGATTGGACTAAAGAACAGCTGGGGTCATTTTCGTCATTGTATCAACCTTCACGTTCTTAATTTCTTTCTATTTTGTTAATTAATTAATCAAATAATTATTAGTGGTTGGTTTTTTTTTTTTATACATCGGATCGGTAGGAGAATTTTAGTTACTTTTTTTCTTAATTAATCATCGAAATTACCATTTCGTGTTTAGCTTTTGAGGAGTGTGGCCACTCTGGAGACAGCCACACCTGCTTCTATCATTCTTCTGGGTTTGTTCGTTCGACCCCTCTTTCCTTAAACCACCGATTCCAATCATATTGTCTCTCTCTCTCTCTCTCTCTTGATCTGAGTTCAAAAATTGAGACCCAATTTCAGCAAAATTCAACATTGTNCAATAGTAATAAATTAGAATTGCCGAACGTTGACAAAATGAAAAAGATTGCCGAACAATCACAGCCGTTGATCTTTGCAGCCGCAATGATATGACAACAGTGATGATTGTTGTTTCGCTGTCAGTTTGATTGGACTAAAGAACAGCTGGGGTCATTTTCGTCATTGTATCAACCTTCACGTTCTTAATTTCTTTCTATTTTACTAATTAATTAATTAAATTAATTATTAGTGGTTGGTTTCTTTTTTATATACATCGGATCGGTAGGAGTATTTTTTAGTTACTTTTTAAAAATTAATTATCGAAATTACCATTTCGTGTTAAGCTTTTGAGGAGTGTGGCCACTCTGGAGACAGCCACACCTGCTTCTATCATTCTTCTGGGTTTGTTCGTTCGACCCCTCTTTCCTTAAACCACCGATTCCAATCATATTGTCTCTCTCTCTCTCTCTCTCTTGATCTGAGTTCAAAAATTGAGACCCAATTTCAGCAAAATTCAACATTGTTTTATAATCAATCAACTTCATCTTCTTCGAACTAAGCGCTGCGGTGGTGGCGTCGGTGGCTATGGCTTCGAAGACTAAGTAAGAGACTTAGTCAGTTTCAGTCTGTTTTGGTTTTATCCTATTTCTGTGCGGATTTTTCTTAGTGGAATCAGATCTGATCTGGTATCTGTGGAAGTTACTATTTTGAGTAAATCGTCAATGATCGAGAGCTTAGATCTAATTATTTTGCGGCGATTTTTAAATGTTTGATCAATTGTCTCCGTTTGCTTTCTTGCTGAGATCGACTTTTGCTGTGTTTTTTTGTGGAAACAGAACTAGTGTATCGGAAACTACTCCCGCAAAACCATCTCCAAGGGTAGCAAAACTGAGTAGAGCAGTGAATAAATCTGAAACCAATTCTCCATCACCGACTCCAAGCTCACGCCTTTCACTTGATCGTTCTTCCCCAAATTCAAAGCCTTCTGTTGAGCGACGATCACCAAAGGTTCCAACTCCACCAGAGGTAAACCGTTGAATAAAGTTCTCGGAATATGCCAATTGGTTCAAGTAAACAGTCACTGTATGTTGTCTCTGATCCAGTAATGTCGATTACCGTCTTGTGGTTTTATGTTGGAGCTGCTTCGACACGCGCTGCTCTTTTAACATCAATTTGTTTTCTAATGATTCCGCAGAAAACCCAGGCGCGGGTGGTAGCGAAAGGATCAGAACCGCAGACCCGGTTGACACAAATCAAGGAAGATCTGAAGAAAGCGAATGAGCGGATATCTTCATTGGAGAAGGAAAAAGCTAAAGCACTCGATGAACTCAAAGAAGCCAAAAAAGAGGCTGAAGAAGCAACTGGGAAGCTGGGTGATGCTTTAAAAGCTCAGAAAAGTGTCGAGGAGAACTCCGAGATTGAGAAATTCCAGGCTGTTGAGGCAGGGATCGAGGCTGTTCAGAAGAAAGAAGAAGAGCTGAAGAGAGAGCTCGAGAATGTCAAGAACCAACATGCTTCAGATTCAGCTGCTCTACTTTCGGTTAGGCAGGATCTTCAGAAAGTCAATGAAGAATTGGCCGCGGCCAATGACGCCAAGAGTAAGGCCATGAGCCAAGCAGATGATTCTAGCAAGACGGCTGGAATTCATGAAGAGAAAGTTGAGATCTTGTCTTCCGAGTTGACGCGGTTGAAAGCTTTGCTTGATTCAACCCGTGAAAAGAAGGCGCTTTCGGGAAGCGAAATGGTTGCCAAACTAGAAGAGGAGATTGTGGTTTAGAAGAGAGAGCTTGAGAAAGCTAGAAGTTTTGAGGCAGAGGTCAAAAAACAAGAGATGATCATCGAGAAGCTTAAAAATGAACTAGAAGCTGCGAAGATGGCAGAATCTAGTGCACAAAGCTCATCCGAGGAGTGGAAGAGCAAAGCCGAAGAACTGGAGAAACAGCTAGAAGAAGCTAACAAGTTGGAGAGATCTGCATCTATATCTTTGGAATCTGTGATGAAACAACTCGAAGGAAAAAATGAAAAACTGCATGACAAGGAATCTGAAATCACTGATCTTAAGGAGAAAAACGTGACGCTGGAGAAAACAATAGCTAAACAAAAGGAGGATCTTGAGGAATCAGAACAACGGATGGGCAATACAGAAGAAGAATTATCAAAGACTGAAAAAGAAGTTGAGAACTTGAAGCATGAGCTTGAAACTGTTGAGGAGGAGAAGAATCGGGCTTTAAATAAGGAGCAAGATGCTTCGTTAAGTGTTCAAAGGCTCTTGGAACAGAAAAGGAAGCTCTTGGCAGACCTGGAAAGCTCAAAGGAGGAAGAGGAGAAGAGTAAGAAAGCAATGGAGAGTTTAGCTTCGGCGTTGCACGAAGTGTCGAGTGAAGGAAGGGAGTTGAAAGAGAAGTTGTTGAGTCAAGGTGATCACGAGTATGAAACACAAATAGAAGACTTGAAGTTGGTCATTAAAGCCACGAATGAGAAGTACGAGAATATGCTTGATGAGGCGAGACATGAGATTGATATTCTTGTTAGTGCGGTCGAACAAACCAAGAAACATTTTGAGAGCTCAAAAACAGATTGGGAGATGAAAGAAGCCAATTTGGCGAACTACGTGAAGAAAATGGAAGAAGAAGTTGCTTCGATGGGAAAAGAAATGAATAGGTTGGATAACTTGCTGAAGAGAACCGAGGAAGAAGCCGATGCAGCTTGGAAGAAAGAAGCCCAGACAAAAGACAGTCTAAAAGAAGTGGAAGACGAGGTGGTTTATCTTCAGGATACTCTCGGGGAAGCAAAAGCCGAAAGCATGAAACTAAAAGAGAATCTGTTGGATAAAGAAACTGAATTTCAAAGCGTCATTCACGAAAACGAGGATCTGAGGGCAAAGGAGGATGTTTCTCTGAAGAAGATCGGGGAGTTATCGAAGTTACTGGAGGAAGCAATATTGGCCAAGAAGAAAGCGGAAGAGGAGAACGTTGAGCTCAGTGAAAGCGAAAAAGACTATGATTTGCTACCGAAAATGGTTGAGTTTTCTTCTGAGAACGGCCATAGAAGTGTAGAAGAGAAATCTCCTAAAGTTGAAACCATTGATCAAGAAGCTCCACAAGAACAGATCAGCAATGGCAATGGCAATGGCAATGGTAATGGTATGGAGGAGAAAGATGTGAATGGAAAAACGGAGGCGAAGATGGAGAAGAAAGAAGAAGAATCTCCAGATGATGACAAAGATGATTCGGTAGAAGTTATATTCAAAATGTGGGAGAGTTGCCAAATCGAGAAGAAAGAAGCTTTTCCGGACAAGAAGTCAGAACTAGAGTCTCAAGAAGAAGAAGAAGAAGATTCAAGCAAAATGGATGAAAGCGATAAAACCTCAACAGAGAACGTGGATGAAACCGGAAACGCTATAACCGGAGATGATCAGCTTGTGATGGAGAAGAAGATGAAGAAGAAGAAGACTTTACTTGGTAAAGTTGGGAATCTTCTCAAGAAGAAAGCACCCGTAAACCCGAAATAACAAACTATTCGATTTCGAGGTAAGGGAAAAAGTAAAGCTTATATATGTATAAAAAACATATATCTGTATACCCTTTTGATTTCATCAGTGTTCTTTATATATATATCTTTGTTGGTTCTTCATTCTTTTCTTCTTTTCGATGTTAGCAACAATGTGTCTGTTGACCCAAAAAGAACAACAGTGTGTCTCGATCTTTTTAATGTAAAGGCTTGTGTTTTTCACATATCCCGCTTTAATAAACTAAGCGCAACAACAAACCGCGGTTTAAAAAACCAGTCAACCTCCATGAACGCGAACGAGCTCTTTCACAAGCAACTTGGAGGAACCAAACGATCCCAAAACTCCAAGAACACTCCCGAAAACAACAAATCCGACATTCGCGGTTCTTGTGAACTTCCACATCTTCTAGTAGAAAATAGGCGGTGGTTATTTCGGACAGGAAGAGATCTTTCAGTTCCAGAATGGTATCAAGTGGCTGGAAAATGAAGCTGGGATGGACCAGACGCAGAAACCCTCCACGTGTGTTGATGGGACTTAATATTGGAGGAATCTTTTCGTCTCACCCTCCTCTCTTATGTGTATTATTATTAATTAACATGTTTGTAGAAGGCTCTGAAACTTTTCAATAGTTTGTTTCTTCGATAGTTTTGGCAACATTAGCTAAAATAGGAAAGGGGTCACATCCCTCAAATCTGACGGCTGTCGTACAATTGAGACTCAATCTAACGGCTGTAAATAGAACGATCACATCCCTCAAAAACGAGCCGTTCCTGTCACAATCTCCTCCGATAGCCTTTTCCATCTCGAGCTCTCTTCTTTTTGTCTTTCTGGTGGGGTTAACATCTCTGTAAAATCATTCTGAATCTTCTCTCTCTCTCTCTCTCTCTCTCTCTCTCTCTCTGTACTAAGAAATGTACTCATCGTCCTCTTCCTCCAATTTTCTTCAATTTCCACCGGCGAGGCAACCCCTGACCACCATACCCACCGCGTCTCCATTCATGCTCCGCCGGAGCTCTTACGGCTTCGGTGTGTTTCACAGAAAGCGTGCTCGTTTCAAGCGACAGAGTCGGAGCTTGATTCTAGTTAATTCCTCGTTTTTTCCTCCGCCGTTCGATGGCACCGTTCCTCTCGATTCCCTAGCTCCCTCTGTCGCCGGCTTCGCTTCCGGCATGGCGGTTTTTCTGTCGTCAAGGCTGTTTGGAAGGTCTTTGGGGCTCAGTGATAGAAGAAGAAGGAGCGTAGAGGAAGTTGTTGGGGAGTGGATTCTTTTCACCAGCCCCACGCCGTTCAACAGATTTGTTCTCCTCCGGTGCTCCTTGCTCTCGTTTGATCTTGGCGGCGGAGACGGCGAATTTCTAGAGAGCCTGAGCGAAAGGCTCGTGAAGGAAGATAGGCATTTCGTCACTCTGGACAGCGGGAAGATTGTAACGTCCGAAAGAGCTGCGGAGAAGGAGAAGCCGCCGTTGGAGTATCAGAGGGTCTGCATCAGTACAGAGGACGGCGGCGTTGTTTCGCTTGACTGGCCGGCGAATTTGGATCTTAGGGAGGAGCGTGGGCTGGACACGACTGTGGTTCTGATCCCGGGAACGCCGGAAGGGAGCATGGATGAAGGCGTTCGCTCGTTTGTAAGCGAGGCTCTGAGGCAGGGCGTGTTTCCTGTGGTGATGAACCCTAGAGGATGTGCTGGTTCGCCTCTCACTACACCTCGGTGAGCTACATTCTCTTTGGACTTGCTTCTTCTGTGACTCTTTTGGTTAGTTGATTTTGATTGAGTTGAAGATCTAAGCAAAACCATGTGTTATTAAAATTCGGTTCCTTGGTAGTATCTTTTGTTTAGATCTTATTTGATCCATGGCAGGAATTCGTAATTGTTTGATTCTGTAGGTTGTTCACAGCTGCTGACAGTGATGATGTATCCACAGCGATGCGGTTCTTAACCAAGACAAGGCCATGGACGACGCTTATGGGTGTTGGCCAGGGATACGGTGCAAATATGTTGACAAAGTACCTGGCAGAAGCAGGGGAAAGAACACCTCTTACAGCTGCTGTATGCATAGATAATCCCTTTGATCTTGAGGAGATCACACGAACATCTCCTTATTCTATTAGTTTGGATCGACAGCTTACAGGTGGATTAGTAGAGATACTTCTGGCAAACAAGGTTGGGTAGTGCTTATAAAACGCATCATAAATGATTTATCAACTCACTTTGAGTGAGCTCTTCTTTTTATTGACTGGGCTTTGCAAATGGATGCCTTCTAGGAGCTTTTCCAAGGCAGAGCAAAAGCCTTTGATATTGGAAAAGCTTTGTCTTCAAAATCAGTCCGTGACTTTGACAAAGCCTTATCCATGGTGACAAATGGTTTCGAGAGTGTAGAAGATTTCTATTCCAGTTGTGCCACCAGAGATGTGATTGGGGAAGTAAAAGTTCCTGTCCTCTTTATACAGGTGAATATTCTGGCTGTGAAGTTATGTTTAAGGCTACTCCTCTCTTTACGACCTGATACCTCAGAAGTCAAAAGTCCTTTGTTTTATGGTATCGTTATAGTTAGGATTTCATATATTCAACTTACTTAAGGAATCCTTTTTAGGAGGCTGGTTTCGTTTAGGACAGACATAGATATGAGTTGACCAAAAAAGAAAAAAAGACAGACATAGATATTCAATTATAGAACTATTATATATTGCATGACTCAAGGGAGATTCTTATCTTACACGGATTATAATTCAAACTGAGAGTAATATTGAATGAGCTACGAACAAGATGGTGTGATGACATAATGTCAGGGTGATGCTGGCATTAGTACAAAATTGGATCTTGATCCTTTGGATAGACATGCTTAAAAAATTTCTTAAAAGAGAATAATATGTGCTTATCTCCTTTCACACACTACTCATAAGTCACACTTGAAAACTTAAATCAGGTTTCAATTTGCATGTAAACGTCTAGATAGTCTAAAATTGGTCTCTCGAATCCCTTGTGTGAATAGTGTTGTACATATTTTGACTCACGAAATTGCTTATATTTGTCAGAATGACGATGTAGTGCCGCTTTATTCAACACCACGTAGTTCAATAGCTGAAAACCCATTTACAAGTCTGCTTCTGTGCTCTACTTCACCAAGTCTGATCGATGGATGTACAGTGGCCGTGTCTTGGTGCCAGGACCTTGCGATTGAGGTTATTTCTCTCCCTTTCTTTCTCTCTCACATGCACGCATCTAGTTCCCTTTTTGAGTGAAAGTTTCACAAATGCCGTGAAATTGTACTATGATCTGCTGGCACTGGTGGCCATGTATTTTAAAATCCAGGTTATCACGTATTTTATTTCATATAGAGACATGATCTCTTATCATTTGACTTTCTTGGACACTATTGGATAGATTAAGGCAGGCGTGGTACTCTCTATATCCAAGAGTCTCACCATTACAATTACAATCATGTTGTTAGTAACTGATGATTGATCTACGTGGGTGTAAAATTTTGGTTAATTTTCTGGTTAAAATGCAAATACTATGCAAGTCCTTCTGTCTTCCATGGAGAATTTTCTGGAAAATTTTGGTTAATTTTCTGGTTAATTTTCTTAGTTGACTGTACATTCACTTTTAGGTCTGAGAGATTGATTTTCCTGTATTGGCCATGCAGTGGTTGACTGCTGTAGAGCTTGGGCTTCTGAAAGGTCGTCATCCACTTTTGAAAGACGTGGATGTTACTGTTAACCCTTCAAAAGGCTTAGTTCTTTCGGAAGCCAAGGCACCTGAAAAGGGTATCACTGCCAAGAAGCTCCTGCAGGTAGCTCGGGGAAAGACGGTGAATGGTTACCATGTAGAGCCTTCAAAGGAAACACATAAAGACAGTGACATCACCCCAAATTCTAGTTTGTCGTCTGGAACAGAGTTAGAGAAGAATGTAAAAATCGATAGAGGATCTAAAGAACCAGAAAACGGTGGAGTTTCAACAAGCGGTCCTGTCGAAGTTGAATTAGGCGAAGATAATAAATCCAATGTAGAAGAAAGTGAAAGAGGCCAGGTGTTGCAGACTGCAGAAGTGGTCGTGAATATGCTTGATGTAACCATGCCTGGCACCCTGAAAGTTGAAGAGAAGAAAAAGGTAACACCCAACGTGCCAAAAGAAATAATTTTTTTTTTTTTTAAAGTTCTACTGTGGTCGCTGCATTAACAATTGCTTGACAATTATTCAGTAAATGTCTAGGTTATGGATGCTGTTGGTCGAGGAGAGACAGTTGTTAAAGCTTTGCAAGATGCTGTGCCAGAAGAAGTTAGTGGGAAGCTAACAACAGCTGTAACTGAGATCATGCAGTCACAGGGCAGTAAGTTAAATTTTCAAAAGCTTAACCTTCCTAGTTTATCACCAGGAATGAAAAAAACGGAGGAAGCAAGGAAAGAACCATCAAGTCCCACAGGTCAAAAGGATTCTCATTCTTCTGATCCGATAAATAAGAGCGATGGTTTGGTGAGTGGCTCAGATAACAATATTGGTGGGTCGGACATATCTGCTGGTGGAATAGAACTAGAGCATTCCTCTTCCGAGGCTTCCGAGAAAGACGGTAATAATGGAAAACCCCAACCTGTCGACAGTGATCAAGATGATAGTTCTGTCCTGACTAAGAAGGGTAATGATGAGGCAGGGTTTAGTATTGGAAATAACGAGTCATCTGCCAATGAGAAGACCACTGCAGCTGATGATCCTGAGAAGGCTTCTAAAGCAAAGGTTGATAGTACCAACCTGGGGCAGCCAATTGGCACTGAGGATGGAACTAGTGATGATGACAAAGTGGACCAAGGTTCTGTAATAGCCAAGCATCAAACACCGGAGGAAACTAATAAAAATGATGAGAAAGGAGCACCAATGGCCAATGAAAAATCCAGTGCAGGTGATGGTTTTGAGAAGGCGTCAGATACAAAAGTTGATAGTACCAACCAAGGGAAGCCAATTGGTGCAGACGATGTTACTAGTGATGAAGACAAAGTGGACCAAGGTGCTGTAGTAGCTCAGCAACAAATAAAAGAGGAACCCAATAAAAATGATGAGAACAAAAAACAGTCTGCCACCGACCAAAACAAGGTGGCATCTACTGGCAACGAAGGAGATGGTGGACAATCTTCTGCTTCACAATCTATGGAGAAAGAAGAAATTGATGATCAGAACAAAGAAACCAAAATTATGCAACCTGTATCTGACCAAACTAAGCCAGCAATTCAGGAACCAAATCAGGCCAATTTTAATGTTTCCCAAGCATTTGAAGCACTGACGGGGATGGATGATTCAACTCAGGTCGCTGTCAATAGTGTTTTCGGTGTGCTCGAAAATATGATTACTCAACTGGATGAAGAAAATAAAGAAGGAAATGAGGTAAGTGATGAGAAGAATGTCACGGATGAGAAGAATGTCACGGATGAGAAGATAAGACTTATACACATCTAGATGTGTATAAGAGACAGGATGAGAAGAATGTCACGGATGAGAAGAATGTCACGGATGAGAAGAATGTCACGGATGAGAAGATAAGACCTCCATCTGAAGAGCAAACTCCCTACAAGAACGAAGCGCAATGCCAAATGTCATCTGAAAAATCACATGATCCTGCATGCAGTGTGCATGAAACTGGAAAAGATTCTGACAATGATAAGACAACTTGGGTTCTGAATGAAAAGCATTTGGGCGGAGATGAATCTGTGATTGGTAAGCATCTACCAAAGATTTTGCCTGCAAGAAATACAGATTCTCTCGGGAATTCTTCTAATGATGGTTACCTTGGGGAGGAACTTTCAGAAGATCAGATTGCAAATCAATTAGACTTAGATACAACCACTGCACTCATGCTCGATTATTATCCAGAGGAAGGTAAATGGAAGCTCATTGATCAACAACCAGAATACTTGAGTAATGTTGCTGAAAATGCAGCAGCCAGCAGAGATACGCACGGAAATGATCAGGTTCATTCACCTAGTGTAAGTAATGAACAGAACATCATTGAGCCTTCATATGTGATATTGGACCATGAACAAGAGGTGGAGCTCTCTGAAAAGCGTGATGCAGTGGACGATAAAAATGACGGTCTTCACAAATTAGATGAAGGATGTGATGAATTAGAACACCTCATAAAAGTTATTGTATCAGACTCTTTGAATATAGAAGTTCAACGCAGGATGAATTCAGCTGGCATGAGACAATTTGAGCCTCAACTTAGTCGAGATATAAAAAGGGTGGCAAATACACTTTCTTTTGCTGTTGTATATGCAGAGCCTACTTGGACTTTCAAAAGGAATAGCAAAAATTCCAACAGTCCTGCTGGAAAAGTAGGTAAACTTCGTGGGGACGCTATCATTAGGGCAATTTCATCTGCAGTTCAGGAGGCGCATTTTCTCAGGAAAGTATTGCCGGTTGGTGTTGTTGTTGGCTCTGTTTTAGCTGCTCTGAGAAAATAATTAGATGTATCTACAACATCCGACAACACTAAGAGAGATATTGTCATGGATAGAGCACAAAAATATGGGAACAATGGTGCAACAAAGAGTGTTGTGCCAACCAAAACGAGCCAGAAGAGCAAACAGAAGAACTCGAGCATTGGAGAAATGGTGGAATCTGGCCTGCAAAATATCAGCAATGAGCCTGTTATGGTTGGTGCTGTGACAGCTGCTCTGGGTGCATCTGCTATGCTGGTTCAGCATGAGGTATAGTTTGACATTAGCATTCAGATGAAAATATTTTAAAACAAAGGATTATACAAACATGTTCTTCCTTTATAAATAATGCATGTTGCATAGGATCCACAAAGCGGTGGCATCATGTCAAAAACATCGGAGAAAGAAAGTAAACAGAAAGATCAGAGCAGTATGGTGGCAAGTTTTGCTGAGAAAGCCATGTCCATAGCTGGACCTGCGGTTCCAACAAAAGAAAGTGGTGAAGTGGATCAAGAAAGGTATTAAAAAGTAGACAAATAAATTCCTCTACGTAAGTGCTTGAGGCTCTTCCTGATCAGAAATCCCTTGGTTTTTCATGTGAACAGGATTGTGACAATGTTGGCAGATTTGGGTCAGAGGGGTGGCATATTGAAGCTAGTTGGGAAACTTGCCTTGCTTTGGGGTGGCCTTCGTGGTGCTATGAGTCTAACTGATAAACTAATCCAATTTCTGCATATGGATGAGTGGCCTTTACTGAAGAGGTAAACTGCTTTCCACTCTAAGTACTTCTGTTGATTCTTTCCACTATATCGCAACTTATGTGATTGGCTTTGAACTAGGCTCTTCTAAAATTTTGAAAGCCAAAAAATAAGACCAATTCCATTATCATATGCTTTTTCTTAATTTTGGATGTATATATTTGTATAACTGTTGGTTTTACTACCTTGGCAGCAAGTTTTTCACTAATCTAAAGTCTTGTGGTTAAAGGAATCTTAAATGAAATGAACGTTGAACTATGGATGTGTGCTAACCATTTTCTTGAAAGACAAACCGGAGAAATAACGTCTGATTCTTCACTACACATTTGCAAGTAAATTTTATTCTTAGTATGCTAGATACTTCACTACATGGTTGTGGGTAAATTCTTCGTTCTTATTATGTTATATTCTCTTATGAGAACAACCATGTTAATGATTTCATACTCTTATCATTTTAGTACCATAAGTAGGGTCATCTGTTTCTTCTTCATATTAGCTGGTCCTAATGATTATCGTATGTGTCACTCCTTTTTTCTGTTTATTAGGGTTGTGGGCTTTGTTGGAATGGTGCTCGTTCTGTGGTCACCGGTTGTGATTCCATTGCTTCCAACACTTCTCCAGAGCTGGTCCACAAGTACTCCATCTAGAGTGGCGGAACTAGCTAGTGTAGTTGGCCTCTATATTGCTGTTTTTATTCTTGTTATGTTGTGGGGAAAGAGAGTACGGAAGTATGAAAACCCATTTAGGCAATATGGGCTTGATTTCAAGGCATCACCCAAAAAACAGGTATTACCTTAAACGTAATATTTACCTTAGAATATTAGAATAGTTTGATTTTCTTTGCATTCCTAGAAAAACTTTTTGGCCGTAATTACTTCCTTAGCTACTAGGCCTAACCTTGTAACCGTGGTCATGCCTTCTTGATTTCTTCATTAGCGCATTAGGATTAGTTTCCCACATAGATATGAAAAAATAAAAATATTACAATTTGCCAATTTGCTTCAACTAAAGATATTGGCGGACATTTTTCCAACAGAAAAAGCAGGATGAAACAAGGTTTACTGAATCTGTTGTGTGTTTCAGCAAAAAGTTGTGGCGTAGTTGTGATCTTCTTTTCCCCTTAACTTTACATGATCTCTCCTTTTCCTCACTTCCATAGATTAAGCTATTAAAACAGTAGAAATAATACTGCAAGTTCATTCCTTGCAGATTCAAGAGTTTTTGAAGGCCTTGGCAGGAGGCGTCATAGTCGTTCTATTAATACAGTCTATAAATACAATATTAGGAGCTGCAATTTTATCTCGGCCACCATATCTTCCACATCCTTTCGACGCCATGAAGTGGCTTAAGGGATCCGTGCAACTACTTCTTCTGATAGGCAAGGGATTTACAGCTGCGACATTTGTTGTATTTGTGGAAGAGTTGCTCTTCAGATCATGGATGCCTAACGAGATTGCTATAGATATGGGATACCATCAAAGCATTATCATTACAGGGTTCGTGTTTGCCTTGTTCCAGAGGTATTTTTTTTTTTCTCTCGAGTATTTTATTGTTAAGAGTTGGGTATATGTGTGTATGTTATACTGTAGTCATACAGTTCTCGAACATGGGCATTACAATAGCGTGTAACGTAAGTCACTCTTAACTCTTTTGAGATTAGATACTAAGTGTTTTTGTTTCCTTGTCGAATTCCAGATCCCTGAGATCAATTCCAGGGTTATGGCTTATGTCGTTGGGGCTCGCAGGGGCTCGTGAAAGAAGCCAAGGGAATCTGATTGTTCCGATCGGGTTGCGAGCAGGAATGATAGCAGCAAGCTTTATACTGCACACAGGTGGATTCCTCACCTACAACCCGAGTTCCCCGGTTTGGATCGCAGGGAGTCGCCCGTTACAGCCTTTTAGCGGAGTGGTTGGTTTTGTGGTCGCTTTGGGGCTGGCACTCATTCTTTATCCCAGACATTCTCCAGATTCCAAGATGCAAAAATATAGTTAAGAAGAAGAAGCGAAACAATAAGAAACGGCTTTTTGTGCTCATGCCCTCTTTGTGATTTGCAGAGTGAAAACAAATTTACGTTGCGCCGAAGGATACAAAAGGAGTAGGTAAAGAGTTAAAAAGGTGGGGGACTCCTTGTGTCCATCTTCTGATTCAGTCTTGTAAGTAGGAAAGCGTAAGACCCCTTGTGTAATCTTCTGTACCTAGCAGAGTATAGTATTCTGTTTATATACAAGTGATCATAAACAGTGTATGCATAATAATATATAGAAGTTGTATATGATCTTGTGGGCATCTTAAAAAGCTGCTGTGTTGGTCTTGTCATCTTAAAAAAATCACGAACTCTTTTAAATCCGAAGGCCTATAAGTTGAGAGAAACAACAGGACTTTCAAGAACCAATTACACAAACAAAAAACAAAAAACGAGAATTACCAAAAATTGGGATTCCACAAATTTCATCAAAATATAATATTCATGCCATTGTTGCATGCGATTGGAGCAGTGTTTCAAGACTCAAACTGCGATTACATTTCCCTGAGCTTCGGCAATGAGTCTCTTCTTGTTTGATCTATCTTTTGATTTCTGAGACTTCCGTTTCCTCGAAGGAGTGTTTTGGTCAAATTCTTCTGTGTCTTTTTCCATTGCAGACACAGATGCAATGACCTCTTCTTCTTCTTCTATCTTCTTGTCCTTGCGATACTCTGTCTCATCCTCCGGATCAATCACAGACATCTCACCGAGTGTGTAGTCTAACAAGAAACTGCTTCTTACAAATCTGTCAATCCTGTTGAAATGTCTCTGAGAATATGGGATTAAACCTTCCAGGAGTTCTCCAATTCCTTTTACCTGTTGGAAAAAAAATTCCCTGAGATCAAGCCAAACGAAACCAATAATATTTACCACTGTTGATCTTTCACTTCATATGTAAAACCAAACCTGAACGATTTCTGTGGGAGGAAGTATGCTGAAGGTTTGGTAAAGAACAAACTGAGCAATGTGGCATCGGTTTGGTTTTGTGTTCCATTCTCGGAGATATTCAAAAAGTAAGCGGATCTCTTCTTTTTCAAGTCCTTGAAGAGCTTTCACAATCTGGTCGTCTGATTCTCTTTTCCTGTTTACACCAAAATTTCAGGTAAGAAAAGGAAGAGACAATTAACTATAGATAAAAAGTAAGCGTTATGTGTTTTTGGATAGGCTTTACTTGCAGAGCCCAGCAAAGAGTTCGTAGACTTTGTGAGGCCTACGAAGCTCAAATGCTAATTTTATGGCTTTAGTGTATTCAGCATCTAACACTGCGTTTTCCAGCTCTTGACCTCTCAAGATTGTTTCTTCCTGTACAACGGAAGAGGTTCAAGATGATGGTCAGACTACAAATCAAGGACACATGACAGACCTCCATGACTATTAAAACTTAGTTAATTAGTAAAATTGACAGACCTCTTTCCGGAATTCGTCTTCTTTATCAGAAGCGGTTGAATCATGCCATAAATTAATAACTGCATCGCCTCCACCAGTTGCAACCATTTCTGTCTTCTTTCCAACAGCCAAAGCCCATATCTGTAAAATTTTAAGTTTGATTTGTCAGAAAAGAATAGCAACAAGTCTCTCCGGGTGATGGCTGTGAACATATTCAATCAAAACGCTAGAAATAAACACTTCCTTTACAACTACAGGTAAGGCAGAAGCTCATAACCCTGGCCCTAATAGCATCATAAGCAGACCAAGATATGGATACATCAAGAAACCAACTATTACGGAAAGGGTACCTTGTCCTCGTGCTGGTCATATGTGGCAATGCATTCGCTAGTGTTCACATTCCAAAGTTTCAATAAACCATCGGCACCTATAAGTCCATGGTTAGAATGTTAAGACTAAAAAAGGAGGGAGGAAATATGACATCAGGGCCATCAGGCTAGTGAAACTTACCACATGAGACAAATTGGGCTCCATTACTTATGAACGAGGCCCTAAGTACACTTGAGGTATGACCTTCAAATGTTTTGAGGCATGAACCATCAGGTATACGCCATATTTTTACTGTTTTATCACCTGATGCTGTCATTACGCAATAATCAACAGGTGAGAACTCAACAGAAAAAACCCGTCTCTTATGTCCTTTAAGAGTAACAACATGCACCAAGTCTGGCAGTCTCCATATGCTAGCTGTCCGATCCTTCAAGACAGAAAACAAAAACACAGTCAGATAAGAGCCTGGAACATTTTTTCATCGGATCCCAATGCATCTTCTTTCAATAGGAGAGAAAGATATATACAAGTTTTTGTATTTGACAAATGTTCAATTGAATGAGATAACCACAAAATTAAACAGAAAAGGTTTTTGCTCATCACGTCTAATTACCTCAGAGCCAGTGCAAACCAAGCTATCGTTACGAGCAACAGCCACAGAATTGATGTCTTTATCATGGGCAGCAACAACACTTCTAGTTTTCAGATTAATGGGCTCTTCTGAGTCCTCTGAGATACCATCAAGGCTCCAGACCTTCAGTGTGCGATCACTAATTCAATGGAACACAAATTACGAGATTAAAAAAAAAATGTACGTATTCACAATGAATTTCGATGACAAATTAATTTCGGGAGGCAAACTTGGAAGGAGATATAACAAAAGACCATATGTATCTAGTATTCACAATCAAGACAGGGTTCTACACCTTCTATTATGACATGAATGTGTCTGCATTTAAGTACACAAATTGGTTTCAGCCAGAATATTTCACTGAGAAATTAATATAACAGCAACCAAACTATCTCAACCAAAGAGTCGCTTAACTACTAATCTGATTGTACATTTCCTACTCCAACATAAGGCCTGACAGTTAGCAGCCAGCAAATTACAATCGAAAATTAATTCTTTCTTATATCCCCCAGTTGAGTGGCAGGGTAAAGAAAGGAGCAGAATCCTAATCAAAATTTCCTCATTGTTAGAAAACAGTATATGGCATAAGCTAGAAGCATAATTATTGGGAAGAACTGCCTAATAGTATTCTCATGCTGGAGTACCATGCTTCACTAATATCAAAAATGAAAAGAATATGAAATCATTTACGTAGCACGTACCCGCTGCCACTGACAAAGAAACTGAAAGACTTCTTCGCAAAAGCAACCGCTAAGATATCGCCATTATGGCCTGTACCAACTCCAATGCAAGATTTGTTTGTTGCGTTCCATAGCCTTACCTGTAAAATAACAAAACATAAGTTGACCGACTCCAGAGATCACTCTATCAGGAAAAAAGTGTTTTGTAGGTTATGTTGTGGGGAATGATGCGCATGAAAAACAACAATGGCATAAGCTACAAACAACCCTGAAAAATCTGAGACAACAAAAAAATCCACCCCTAGTTATGTAGCTTTTGTCTGTGCTTTGCCAGCTAACTCGATGAAAAAGGCTAAAGAGGAACATAGTTTATGAAAAACTACAAGGTAAGTAGATGGACTTACAGTTTTGTCTTTACTTCCAGTCACGATTAGAACATTCCCAGAACTAGATACGCAAGTGTCAAGGGACAGAACAACTTCCTTATGGCCAGCTAACACGTAGGAACAAGACATTGTTGCAACATCATAAACACGAACCTGCAGATATATTTGCAAATCTTAGTCCATGAAAATATCAAATCTTAGACTTGATCATACTCACAGGATAATGATCAAGTCTGCATGATAGAGACTGCAAAATGCTCAGTTACCTCCTCAAGATTTGTAGCAACTGCAAGAAACTGTTCTTCATAACCTAGGAACTTCATATCAGCTATTTCTTCATTATACCCAACAAGCCTCTTGATTAGCACTAACTCTGATTCTTCTAAATTTTCCACAACGGAGTAGATAAAAAACTGCTGATCAGCAGTCACACAAAACAGTCCACAATCAGAAGGCAGCATAGCAGCTGCAATGAATCCTCTTTTAGAATCCTCGTCATCCGAGCTGACAGTAATATCCGACGACTTTTGCTCGTAAAGGCATACTGAACTGTAAAAATAAACAGCCAAAGATTTAAATCCGTTTTTCCTACGCTAGGATGGTTTAAATGACTTCAAAACAGACATTAATCAGAGTAACAAAATCTATTAAAGATATACTGGCTCACCCTTCAGACTTCCAGATTCGCACAACACCACGTTCTCCAACAGTAATAAAATGTGTTTCTTGAGAAGCAGTTTTCTTCTTCTTACTCTTCTGATCAAGAGAAAATACAAACGAAGCAAAAGGCGTCCCAGAAGAAACTGATGTCACAGCTTCTAGTACCTCATATGTTGCAACTGTAGTCTTGCAGCTATAATCGTGAAGGTCCCACAAGTTCACAACCTGTAATTAACCAAGAAGTTGACACCACTGATAAGTTGAACTTTAGCATAAAGGCAGTACTTAAATGCCTCGTACAATGTAACAAAACACCAATAGAAAACAAACCTACTCCTGAAGTATGTAAATCAATTAAACTAGAGAGTGGTTAGAACTCACTTTATCTCTTCCGGCACTGAGTAAAGTCCAACCATCCTCTGATAGAGCAATTGAAGTCACAGCTGAAAAGTGCTTCTCCAAAATGGCAAGACATTTCTTCTCAGTATTCTTTGCCATAAGATCCCAAGCACGAACGGTTGCATCATCACTTACCGAGAAAAGCTACACCCAAAGGTTAAAAACGCAAATCTTGTCATCAAACAAAGATTGGAATATAGATTTACAAGGATAACATATCTCTTAATAATAGAAAAATTTTAATCCCAGATAAATATGACCCATAGACAGAATTGGTACATACGATGTTTTTGTTTGCATCAGGATGGAACAAGAAAATAGACACAACCCCTTTATGACCTTTGAAGTAATGAGTGCAGAAACCACCATCAACATCCCAAACAAGGACTTTCCTATCAGCTCCGGCAGTAGCTAGCAATCCTCCAGATGCGTGGCAAGCCATACCCATCACGGGTCCCTCGTGCCCCTGCTCATCATTAGGGAACAAATCATTTAGAGAAACATCAAAAGGACAACAATACTCATATTTGGGAATCGAATTTGCCAAAGTAGTAGACTTCTTCAGAGAAACTCAATACGCTACCAATTTAGTACAATATTTACCTTCCAAGAGCGAATGCATTTCAAGGTTTCCAAATCCCAAACTCGAATTTGTCTACTGTGTCCAGCGGAGAAGAGTAGCTTATTGTCAGGACTAAGAGCCAAAGCAGTGAGCGTATCCGACTCGCCTTCGATTGTGGATTTCACTGATGAGTCCGAAGAATCGACAATGTTGATGGCTTCACCACAGGCGCAGGCGATGAAAGAACCATCAGATGAAACGATGAACGGACCACCGCCGTAGAACTGCTTTAGAGTTCGAGAGCACCGGTAGTTCGTCTTTAACGATTGAGGAGTCATCACAAAGGCAAAATCTCTCTCTCTCACTCTCTCACACACACTTTTCCCCGTCCGGTGAAGAGAAACGTCGGAAGAGGACGCTAGGACTTTGCGCGAGGAAATAGATGGCCGGAGAAAAAGAATTAGGGTTTAAGACGCTCGAATTTATATCCTCTCTTTTTTTTTTTTTTTTTGGTAACGAAATTTTAAGAGGTGGAATTAGGGAGGAGCAATTTGGACCGGTTTACCTAAACCAATCTTTTTTTTTTTTTTGCCATCTCCCTCCCCAAATGCATATATTATTATTAGTTTGATCTTATTAGTAATACTAATTTCCAAAAGCTTATAAAAACTTTTTTTAAAAGTGCCATATTATCAGAAATTAGCTATCAACATATTCATTTTGCATTTACATTATTTTTCAAGAATTAAAATACATACACAAACACATAAATCGTTAAAAATAAATTATGGTTTTCGACACTCGCGTTTTAAGGTCGTTGGCGTCCGCGTCCGCGTTCGCGTTTTGATCGCAAAAAGTTGTCGTCACCGGAATCTGAATGGCTACGTTTTCCACGTGAATACTTCAGTTCCAAAGATCCAAGCCCATTAACAGCGAAATGGCCCACATAAAAAAGGAAGCATCATAGCCGTCCATCTAATGAAAAAGACTTGCACTCGTCAACTTTCGCACGCTTACACGTGTTAAACATTCGCCACTTGCATCCTCACACGTACCTATATTCCATTCCACACGTGTACAACATTCCCTTCTCTCACTCTCTCTCTCCGCTATTTCATCTCATGAAAGGCGACCGAAACTATCCTTTTCGATCTTTCCTATCTGGATTATCGATTCGCGATAGATTCTGTATCATCTCTTCGATCTGATCGAGTCTCTTTTTTTTTTGCTTCACGTTCCGTGTAGAATCTCACATCTGGGTTTCGTTAGATCCTGGACTTTTCTTCGTTTCCTTTTCTCTCGAAGAGGTTTTGATTCCTGGCATGAATTGTTCCCTAATCCTGTTACCTTCGAAGCAGAACAGCACAAGATGTCAGATTCAATCCAGGAGAGATATCTAGTTGGATACGCTCTCGCAGCCAAGAAACAGCATAGTTTCATCCAGCCTTCTTTGATCGAGCACTCAAGGCAGCGAGGTATTGATCTGGTCAAGCTCGATCCGGCGAAATCGCTCTTGGAGCAAGGGAAGCTCGATTGCATAATCCACAAGCTCTATGATGTCGACTGGAAGGAGAAGCTCCAAGAATTCCGCGAGAAATGCCCCGGTGTCCCTGTCGTCGATTCCCCGGAGGCTATCGAGCGGCTGCACAACAGGGTTTCGATGCTCGAGGTGATAACACAATTGACGTTTCCAGTCTCAGATAGCGATAGGTTTGGCGTTCCGAAGCAAGAAGTCGTCATGGATTCGGGGGTTTTGAGCGGCGGGGGAGCTTTGGGGGAGCTTAAGTTTCCGGTGATCGCAAAGCCGCTGGACGCCGATGGGAGTGCGAAATCACACAAGATGTTTCTGATATACGAACAAGAAGGGATGAAGATATTGAAGGCTCCGATTGTGTTGCAGGAGTTTGTGAATCAAGGAGGTGTGATCTTCAAGGTCTATGTGGTTGGAGATCGCGTGGAATGCGTGAAGAGGAGATCTTTGCCTGACATCTCTGAAGAGAAGATCGGGACATCGAAAGGTTCTCTTCCGTTTTCACAGATATCGAACCTGACAGCGCAAGAAGACAAGAACAAAGAGTATGGAGAGGATAGGAGCTTAGAGAAAGTGGAGATGCCTCCATTCAGTTTCTTGGAAAATCTAGCAAAGGCGATGAGGAAATCAATGGGACTCAATCTCTTTAACTTCGACGTCATTAGGGACGCGAGAGATGCAAATAGCTAACTGATAATCGATATTAACTACTTTCCTGGATATGCTAAGATGCCCTCCTACGAGTCTATATTGACGGAGTTCTTCTGGGATATGGTCACAAAGAAGAATCATGTCTGAGAAAAATCTTCCAAAGTTGAATCTTTGTTAGCAGAAACATTCTTGGGGAGGGTTTCTACCATTGCAATGTGTTCTGGAATTTGTTGCAACCGCCATTGCAGACATCTCAATCTGTCCTGTGGTGACTTAGCTGCTCTGCTAATTTTCATTTGGATTCTTAAACTTGTGGTTTTTTTTTTTTTTAATTATTATTTTTAGTTGTTTCTTTCTCGTTTACTTCCAAGTTTTGCAAATCCTTGTTCAAATGCATAACTGTTGATGCTACTCTTCAAAAGCATTGGATTTCTAAATTCTTGGCTATTTGCTCTGTTCTTACTTTTGATTGATGAAATGCTTTACATTTTTCGCCAATGCGAGCTGTGTCTTTATTCTGATTAGTTATAGGAAACCGTTACTAAGCTCCTTTGTATCGGTCTTTCCTTATAAACAAGAGAGACATGGAGGTATATTGAGTTACTCGTATCTGCGTCGTACGCTTTCTTGGTGCAGAATTTATATGGTACTTGTTTGAGATCATCATCTTAAGTAAGGTATGTGATTGTCCAAACACTTCCGCATGGATCTCTTGGAATCTTTTTTCCCCTGATGGAGCAAATTTGTTGCATTTTCACTCTTGGATTTTAAGATCATGAGAAGATGGTTTCGGTGGCTCATATAAATCGCATTAGGATAAAATGAATATAGAAACCTTTCTCACACCTATTGAGTTTCTTATTTTAGGAATCTTTATGATTGTGGCCACGAGTATAGGTGGTCTCTGGATTCATACTTGTTTCAATGGTTGATTTTGGTAACCCACTACTGATTTTAGCCTCTCCAGCATCGTATTCTCTGATTTGATGTGTGCATCGTATGCATATTCCCACACGCATTGCATATATGGATGTGTATGTATTCATATTGGGGTTGGCATTTATGCTTTAGCAACTTGGATGAAGCTGATAAGATGATTCTGGACAAATTTCGATATTCTTATTTAATCTCCATTTTCGAATAAAGTAAAGGTGATTTTACTGATTATGCAATGTACTAATGTAGAGAGAGATAAGTGTTATATGATTGTTGTTTGATTTGTTTTCTTAATTGGTGGAAAGAGCAAGTGAGTGGATTGATTGGTCGAATTGATTGATAAACCATTATTACAAGTACAGTTTTAATAAATAAATTATTAATGGAGTATAGTTGTCATTGTTATGGGCCGAAATATCTTTGCTGTTTTATATTTTTTTAGTTAGATAACTTACAAACATATAAAAACAGTCTGTATATCACAAAACAAATGATTATATCTAATAAAAACAATTGATAAGTTTTAAATCATAAAACGTTTGCTTATGCAAATATGTGTATATTTTACGGAACTAAAGCTGAGATCATTATTTATCAGAGAAAACGATGATTAGTTTTTCAATAATATATATATATATGTATATATTCGGGAAAAAAAAATAACTACCTTTGGAAAAGCCCATGAGCTTTTGGGTTCCTACTACTCTCAGAGGCATCAAAAGATTCAAAACCCCATTATAAAGGAATATAACCTTCTTTGACTGCATCGAACTTCAAGTTCCTCACGCCTCACGGTTAATGTAGCTTTTTCACTTTTCTGATTTGTATACATATACTTCCTCAACAAAAGTCTGCACAGTCCTCATAATATTTGACTTCTACGTACGGTAAACGACTTTGAGAAGGTAAATCAAAGACTTTTAACTACGTTTCTTTGATATTGGAAGTCTTCGTTTTAACCAACTCTTTTCATCTTTAGTTTTATTCCAAACCTAAAAGTACATGCGGAAGGTGAAATGGGTATTATGACAGTTTACTTAAGTTTATCCTAATCCACTGTATTCATTGTATGTCAAAAAAGGTGTTATACGTTAATTTTTTTATGCGTAAAAAGTATGATTTTAAGTTTTTCTAATTGCAGCTCCGTCGAATTGAAAATTATATATTCTACAAAGTTGACGCACCATCTTGCTAACTTATTGAGTTACTAAACTTTTGGTTTCATAAATAATATTTGGCGTAAATGCATGGCAATGTAACGTGCAAATTGTTGCAGTTTGGTCTTTATCCAAGATGTTAGGTTTGACTAATACACAAGAAGATAATATATACTGTCAGGTAATTATCAGAAACTGGTCATATATATAGGAGTGAGATGTATCGATACAAATTTTACTTGGTTCTTCAATGTGTAACGTGTATAAATACTTTACTTTGTGGTCTTGGTTTCTGCAATTTGGAGAAACTCAAGAACTTAACCAAGCTTTGACTCCTTACACAATTTTGATCGTGAATGTCATCAATTTGAACATTATAAAGAATTCAAGTCTTGATTGTTTGTTTGTTTTTCAATTTGCATTTGCGTTTTAATGTTATATACTATCATATACGGTAAGACGGAAACACAAACAAACAATCAAAATTAAACTTAAAGTAATGAATGTAATTGCTGTCCTAGGATAATTTTTTTTAAGGAATAATATTTCAAAGCTTTTAATTTGAGATTCGATAACAGCAAAACAAAAACAGAAAAAAAAAAAAAAAAAATCTGCTATGGTATTTGATCCGAATAGTTATAGACCAAAACTCTACAAGGTTTTTGGTAATCTAAAAAGAAGGTGTTATGAGAGATAATAGACATATATATGAGAGATTATATCCTAATTAAAGCCTAAAGGTAAGACGATCTATAAGTGTTTGGTTAGAGGAAGATCAACTGTAGCATCGCTGTCTCCTTCGAATTAGTTGGAAACTTCCGCCGTACGAATTTGTTTTTCTAATATTGTTGTTATATCGTTATTATTTAATTTTTCATAGATTATAATTGTTTTTACTACCTTTTTTTTCCTCCGCATACGGGCATATAAATATGTAATATAATTTATTTTTCTAAGTTAATCACATATCGAGCGGAATATATTATTATAAGCTGATGCCATAAAAATATATTTATAGCCACGGAGAAAGATTTTATGGACTAATTAACGTCAACGTAGAAGCATCTAAAAAGCGATTAAACTAGTGTTTTAAGAATTAGTTTAGTCGTTAGAAGAGTTAGGGGTTTCGCGGGTCCCACAGTTTTTGCGTTTGCGTGCCTTGATGTGCTTAAAACTAAATTTACACCAATAATCAACCACCATATCGAGACGTTTGATTCATTTGTTAGAAAATATTTATATGATATAGCAATGTATGTAATATAAAATATTTTCCCCTACATACATTTTTTTTTCTTTTTTGGTTCAAACAAAAAGGTATGTAGCGGAAAATGTTATATATTATTTACTGGTTTGTAGTTTATTACATTCAATCCAAAAGTAAGCCTCCAACTTAAATTTTTAACCATGTCCTTATTTCTAACTAAATTCGTGTTTACACTGTTGAGATCCTCGAAATATAAAAGCAATTTTTTTATCAAATAATTTTCGCAAAAAAATGTTGTTTTAGAGTTATTTCTTATTTTTAAAATATCTTTTTTGCATTTCCAATATAATTTTTTTAACCAAGATCCTATTTTATCATTAATTCAAAACTAATAAATTTAAAATCTGAAATCATTATTATTTAATTAAAAATATATTAAAGATAAATTATAAAGATATATTTGTATATTTAAAAATTAGGATGGGTGGAATGTGTCAAAACGAAAATTTTAAAACGAATGAATATCACTCAAAACAGTATATATCTTATAAAATTAACTCATATGCCACATGAAAAAAGGAAAGGCAAAATATGATATTTAATTTTGAAAATTTTAAGTTGGTATTAAGCTTATTCAAATGGAATGCAAGAAAATATAAAGTTACATAAACTATTCTCTAAACTTTTGAAAATTATACCTTCCATCAATGGCTCTGGCTCGTTTAGAATCTGACAAATAATAAAATCACAGACTTCACAGTTTCTTTACCTGTAAAAAAAACGAATTGAGATGTATTATTGATTTTTTTTCATTGATTTTTTCCCCTCTTCGCCAACTGTTTTATTGATAAGAAAACGATATATATATATATATATATATATATATTCAATTATGAAAAGATTGACTTCATTCAATAACACTTTTTGTTTTTGTTTATACGTATTATAGCTGAGATGTGGCATGGTGTATTGGTGTGGATCATTTGTTGACCAATGACCAGTACTGCATACTGTTGTAGACACACAACTAAATCATTTTTTTTGACAACACAACTAAATCATTTAAATTTTCAAAAAAACTAAATCATTTAACGTCTGATCAAAACACAAAACATTCAACGTCTCCACGTGGAAAACCTAATTTATATGTTGGTACGAATTGGTTTCATGTATATTCTGAAAGGGAGATCGATGACAAACTTATATAAAAAAAAAAAAAATTAATAATTAAATTACATATCAAACGGGAGTATCATTGATAGCTAGTTCAACATGTTATTTGTCTCATAAGTAATGTCATGACATGACTTATATAATTACTCTCTGTATAAATTGCCATTATTTTCACTCAGTTATGGGATTTAATTTTAACTGTAGTAAAAAATAAAAATTCAATTAGTCAAATGTAACTATCTTAATTTATAGTTTTAATGAAACCTGGATATAAAAATTAGTTCAGTCCAGCAAATTAAATCCTCATTTAAATTTTATATGTATATGTTTAATTTTCACCCTAGCTTTCTTATGCACCCAAAAACTATGGATTAAAACACATAATATTTTCATATATGTAAACAGCCGCTGGAAATACACATAACTAAACTGCACAGTACGTAAATTATCTTTGTTTTAAATAAACACTATTTAAAGGTTCAAGTCAATAATCTGTAGACCAATTGGTTCTGTAAATGACATGATATCTCCTAAGCAAGTATTAATGTATCAAGGAATAACATAAAATTTGAAATCTGTGATTTTTTACCTGTGAAAAAACTTACCTGGTAGACAAACATAAATCCAACGTGTTTTTTTTTTTTTTTTTATCTTTCAAAGACACATATTTTGAATATATATCCTTTTTGTTTTTTGAAAAGATATATATATCCTTTTTTTTTTTTTGACTAAAAGCTATATATCCTTTTTGTTGCTTTGATTATTTACAGACTCATGTCACGATACTTATAATCCTTTTAAATTTTGATAGGCCTTAAAAACTGCCTTTTGTCAACATATGGATTAGTTGCAGCAACTTTCGTGTACCTACATTGCTTCACAAACTTGATCTTCGTCTTCTCTTCCTTTCAATTTCTTCTTCTAACAAATAATATAGCAAATTTCTACAAAGGTATTTTCGTCATTCTCGGGTCATCAAAGTCAAAAGCTAAACTAAGATCTTCTCCGTCCGACAAGTTATCAAGACACGAAACACAAAAGCCCTATTTAAAGCGCAAAGACCACACACACAGACCACACACACACACACACACACTTATAGCCTCATTAACTAAGATCCTTAATTTGATTGCCTTCATCAACAAAAATCTCCTTTGTGACTCTTCTAAGTGATCTTCCACAGGTTCGACAATACATATACATACATACAAAAACATAGATGTTAGTATACTTTTGTACGTATGTTTCTGCTCATACACAGGTCAACAAGTTCATATCTAATTGTGAATCCAATTATTGATCAAAAGTGTGTTTGCTTTATTCTTAATTATCTTTAGGCTTGATGCAGCAATTCTATATGCTTAATTTTGTAGGTTATTTAATTTATTCAAGAATACTTTCTAAGTATATAACATTTTGTGTTATAGTGAAAATGGGGCGATCGCCGTGTTGCGATGAGAATGGGCTAAAGAAAGGGCCATGGACACAAGAGGAGGATGAGAAATTGACCGATCACATTCAAAAACATGGCCATGGAAGCTGGAGAGCTCTTCCCAAGGAAGCCGGTTTAAACCGATGTGGGAAGAGTTGTAGACTGAGATGGACTAACTACTTGAGACCTGACATCAAGAGGGGAAATTTCACGGAAGAGGAAGAACAAACCATCATCAACCTCCATTCCCTTCTTGGAAACAAGTAACCAATTACTTTTACACTTTAATTATAAATTCTTGATTAGTTTAGTACGTAAATCACATATGTTAATCCTTCTACTCAAATCTTCTTACTTATATATATTTTTTAGTCACATATATAGATGGTCGTCTATAATTATATGTGAAACGATCTAGAATGAAATGTAACTAGAACCAATAGTACAATTATATACATTTCGTAGTATGATATACATAATGAACATATTTATTACTATATAGTTTATGGATGAAAGAATATAACTCAAACACCTACTACACTGTTTTTCTCTAGATGCATACGTATGTAGCCGTTTCCAATCTTGAAAACTAATTATCTTGTTATCAATGTCATGACTAAAGTAAACTAATATTAGGTAGTCTTAAACTAATCCACTAGGATAATACCAATTTGATTAGTTTTTAATTCCGTATGTGTGTTTTGAAAGGTGGTCGTCAATAGCCGGTAATCTTCCTGGAAGAACGGACAATGAAATAAAAAACTATTGGAACACACATTTGAGAAAGAAACTTCTCCAAATGGGGATTGATCCGGTGACCCACAGGCCAAGAACCGACCATCTAGACGTTCTAGCCGCTCTCCCGCAGCTTATCGCCGCAGCAAATTTCAACAGCCTCTTGAATCTCAATCAAAACGTGCAACTGGATGCAACAACTCTGGCCAAAGCTCAATTGTTGCACAATATGATTCAAGTCCTTAGCACCAGTAACAGCAATCCTTCTTCTTCATCACCAACCATGCAGACTAATAACAATTTCTTTGGCCAATCTTCTTACTTAGAGAAACAAAATCTTTTTGGCCAATCTCAAAACTTCCTTCACATTGATCTTGAAAACAATCATGATGAGCATTTGATGGTAAAAAGCCAAATAATTGATCAGCCTTTGGATTCTTTTTCTTCCCGGATACAAATGGATGTTGAAGATGATCATAACTCACTCCCTCTATTGGTTGCGGCTTCTCCTGAAGAATCTAAACAAAGCCAGATGATGATCAAGAACAAGGACATCGTGAATTATAATCATCATCATGATACTTCAAACCCTTCATCATCAAACTCGACGTTCACACAAGATCATCATCATCAGCCATGGTGTGACATCATTGATGATGAAGCAAGTGATTCTTATTGGAAAGAGATCATAGAGTAAGATCTCTCATTACTCTCCCACATACATTTTTTTTTTTTTACATAAAATCTCGTAGTTGTCACATGAAGACATACAATCGACGAATTGGCTAGTCTAATGTTTAGTTCTCCGTATTGCAGGCAAACGTGTTCGGAACCATGGCCATTTCCTGAATAGACAAGATTGGAAGAAACAAAATTTTCAGAGAAATATATATGTAATTAGTTGTTGTCGACAAAGCATATTCATTGTTCACTAAGTTTTCTTTCTTTCTTTTAGACCATGTACAAATTGATCTTGTAAAAAATTAAATATTTATTGTTTTAAATACAAATATTTGTGTTCTTAATTAATTATACTTTAATTAAACACAAATATCAACTCTAACACAAATTTTTTTTTTTTTGTTAAAACAAAACAATCAAACTTGTATGTAATGTCTACTACTAATTGTATTTTACTCAAAATGTAAAAAAAAAACTAAACTAAATCTTGACTCTCCCAAGCCAAATGAACAGATATATATTTAAAAATATAAAAGTTCGTTTCTTTTTTCAATTAAACACAAATATCAACTCTAACACAATTTTTTTTTTTTGTTAAAACAAAACAATCAAGCTTGTATGTAATGTCTACTACTAATTGTATTTTACTCAAAATGTAAAAAAAAAAAAAACTAAATCTTGACTCTCCCAAGCCAAATGAACAGATAAATATGATTACTTTTGGATAAGAAATATATATACTTTTTGTTTGTTTTACCAAATATAATTGAAGATTAAAGATTTAGTTGGCGATGGGTAAGAAGAAGTGAACAATATATACTTTCGAAAGTGACACAACCTTGTTTTGAATTGACTTTCGTAGGAGACAAATTGATTAACTGGATAAATATATACTGTAGTTACATAACGTACGCTACATGTCTCGCGGGACAGGACATCTTGGCACTATTTTTAATCTTGCGGCCGAAACTAAACGACGACTCATGACAACTATAATCTTGAAACAAAGAAGAAAAATAAACTACTATGATCTTGGAATCGTTTATGATAAAAATTAAAAATCATGGATGTTAACGATTGACGATTTTAACAAGGTACTAAAATTTATTCTCAAGAAAAATAAAACCAATTTTTAATTCGGTTCAATTTCTCTGAACCAAACTCCCTTTTGAAATATCTCCTATTAAAGAGAAGTTTATTACAAAACCGAAACCAAACCGACGCCGATTTTGCCCACTTCATCAAAATATAGTCACGTTTTGTTCATTTATCATACAGTCTCGACATGAATCTTATATTGAGTTATGTTTTCTTCTAAAGATTGTAACAAAAGATCAGAGACGTCATCATAATCCCTAAAAAAAGTTTACCCGAGACAAATCGACGTGAAGCAAAGACGCAAGCACGAGCTTTTGATTGTTTACAAGTGTCTTTCAATGCTTTGGTCTCTTTGGTGGTGTATCCGAGTTTCCAGGCTCTGATTTACGTTTTATTCCCAAGAAATGCTCCACCTGAAACGTTTCAATGCAAATATCAACACTAGCCCTGGATTAGGCATTCTATTGATAATGAGTTACTGAAATGAAATTGAATTTTATCTTAGATTCTGAAACCTTTTTGTCACCAAGCATTGGTGTTAAGCTTCCTGGAACATCCTTCTCAACAGTCGCAAACCCGCTCTGAGGATCACTAGTTTGTCTGAAAAAATGCAGCAAACAAGTGTTAGTTAAAGAAACTGAATGTTACACTGTGATGCCTACAAATGGAAAAACTAAAACTGAGTAATGAAGCATATACCCTGGTTTGACATTGCCACTGAGGACAAGGTAAGGAGTTTTCAACTGCGCTTGCGCTTCTCTCATTCTTTGAACAGAAAGGGATGGTGTGTCTGAGTTTTTCATTTGCTTTAATTTGAGCTCTTCCTGGTACTGTTTCATCCGTTTCTCTTCCTTCATTTTTCCAGGTCCCTTCCCGTGGAATTTGTGAGAGAGTAATCTAAAGGCTTCTTTTGGAGTTAACTGTTAAAAACGCGAGAGTTGAAGATCGGTCATTTCAGACAGATATAAAGGACGAGTTTAATAAGACTGGGAAGGAAAGCTTAAGAAAACTTACGGTTCTACCAAACTCGTCAGTCCTCTCAATCCGGATATCCTTGAATCTCTCGCTACCTCCTTCATCATCCACAATACCCACAAGCTTGCTCTTTTTTTTGTCCATATTTCTACCACCCCATTCCACCTTTTCCTTTAGGGTTCCTCGGTCTTTAAGAAGCTTCAATGCACCAGACAATCCTCTTCCAACCGCAACCTCGTGTATGGTTTCATCAGGAGTTATCTCTTTGGTATCTGCTGAAAGCTCTGCTGCATCCATATCAGTGTCCTTAACTTCTGCCCATCCATCGGGTTGCTCTTCTTTTACTTCTTCAGGAGCTTTGGGTGCTTCATCTTCATCCATGAAAACATCTTCGCTCTCAGGCTTCCGCACACCTGGAAGACCAAACCAATAGATCAAAAACTCATGTTTTTGTTTAAGAGAAAAGGTAATCTGCCGGTATTGGAATTGTCAGTTAGCCACAAACTATCTGCAGACCAGTCGAATCCCATGCATTGGCTTAGTACATGAGTGACTATCAGAAAATGTTCGTATATGTGCCACCAAATAAAAATTCCAACAAAATGTAGAGTGATCAAATATAATAGAGGCAAAACAGCAAATAGTGATGAATTTGTGTCACTAGATGGTTTAAACTTTACCTTCATCGCGCTGGAGACCCCAGACAAAATCTTCCATCTCTGTGAAAACCACTGTTTTTTCTTCTGTCTCAGCCCCAGTGGTGCTATTATCATCTGTCGTTTGATTGGTGCTGGAAGCCAGAATATGCGCAACTGCTTGAGGGCCCGATCCACCTTCATCTTTCTTTGTGAAAGCTATCTTCCTAGCTCTCTCTAACGATTTATAAAGATCTTCAGCATCATCAGCCAACACCGTACTCTCATCTTCTTCTCTTTTACTAAGCTGAACTTGTTCCATTCTGAGTAGTCTGGATGCCTCATCAGCTTTAGCAATGGCTGCCTGATAGGCATTGCTCCGTTTTTCATTCTCGGACCTTTCTTTCTCTTCTTTCATGGCCTGCCTTTTGCCGTCTTTGCGAGAACCAAGATCCCCAGCTCCCAATCCTGATGCAACAGCTTCTGCTTCAAGCAAACTTAAGTCCAATTTATCCTTTTTCCGCAATGATTTCTTTTTCTTGGGTTTTTTGAATCGTAGCATTTCTTCATGTGAGAAGTAATCTGATGAGACCTTTGCTGACGAGTTAAGGTCTTCAAAAGTATTTGTCGTTTGACCCTGAATTCTCTTACGCAGCTGAGAGTAGAACATGAAGGACAATGAATTCCATTACCGAATACTGACTACAGTCCACTAATCATTAAAAAATATAAGGAAGAAAGGTACCTCCTCCAGCTTCTTCTCTGCTTCACCGGTAAAGCGACCCTTTGCATCCAAAAATATCCCCTAAAGATGAAGGCAGCAACGTTATTTCATCTAAAGGAGCGTCTACAATTCTAGTATTTGATAAATCCTAACTTACCTCATCGGTAGCGGGCTCATCGTACTGCGGAAGCATCTTTTTTTCTGTCCCGGGGTCATCATTAAACCTAAAAAATCAATACCATTGCTGTGTTTCAATCTTCAGTAACACAGATATGCTCATCTCAATGCCATTAAAAATCCTTAAACTTACTTATCATCATATACTCCCTTTTTCTTCTTGGCTGCTTCATAAGCTTCGTTCCGGCGCTTCTGTTCTCCAATTTCCACATTTTCTAGCATGTCAATCTCTGCCAGAATAGTTGCAAATATCGTTTATGACAGACCCTCACGTTAACCATGTTGATAACATTAATAAAAGAGAGCATAAATAGATACTAACCATTGTTAACATCTCCATCGGCAAGGACACTCTGGTCTTTTAGTGTCAAGATAACTGCTCTACCTTCCACCACTTTCTCCAAACCATGTAGAACTTTAACACCAGATAGATGCTCTGTTAACCAGAATATGTGAAGATTATCAACCAGAACGCATCACATGAAGAAACTTGATTTAGAAAGAATGAAAGAGAATAGAATTCTATTGTATGATAGAACACTTAATTCATTATATTTAATCGTACTAGTTTATGATCGATTCCTTTGAAGACTTATAGTTAGGTGTGGAAAAACTGCGAAGTGTGTTATACCAGGCACCACCCTATAAATCTATCTCATCCCACAGTAAAATCGCCATTTACATCTCACAGTAAAATCCCTAACCATTTACATCCTACATTTTTATAACTTTGATCAAAGGAAAACTTACCACCATCCTCGCCGTCTTCATTTTCACCTTGATTAAGATTGTCCTGAACAGATATAGCATAGGATAGATTATTTAAATGTCAGATCAAAGGAAGTTATGAAGAAATAAAAGGATACAAATATGCCCATGGAATGGAGGGAACACCTGCTCCTCAAAAATTCTCGAGAGCTGATGTGCTCTTTGCTTCTCAGCATTTCTTTTTTCCTCAATCTTCCGGCTCCTTGCAACCCATGATAGAGCATCAGAAGCATCTTCAACTTTCTTCTTCCTTTCCTCTCTCATCCTGAGGAAGAAACACACAAATACTTATATTCCTTATCTATTCGTATATCAAGATGTATATAACATAAGGGAATAAGTACAGCCTTAGACCTTATCAGCAATAACGCGGACTATATAACAAGACAAATGTTTTCATAAGATATACGAAAAAGCAATACTCATTAGTAAATCGGACTAATTAGTTACCAGCATACCAAACAGCAGCATAGCCAAGCTTAAGCTTGACTTAAAATCAGCAACTTGATGTTCTTTATATCTTATATTACATGCTAGAGTAGTGAATTATTCATATTACATTCTAGAGTAGTGAATTACGTTCACAGCATCAAACAAACAAAAAGAGCACGAGAGACGAGACAAAGAGGATGCCCAAAAAATCACTCTACCCAAAAATCGTGTTGAAGGGAAAAAATTTCTCAACGATAAAATGTTAAAATACTTGAAATAATAAATTCAACAATTGAATAGTTAAGAGCACAAAGAAAGAATCACTTACTTCAAAATGCGATCCTCGAGTTCCGACGCAGATCTCTCTTTCCCACTTGGTGCGGCATCAACATTATCCACACCTTCATTCGAATCTCTGTTGTCATAATGGTCATATCTTTCCGCAGCTTTTTCAGTCTCATTATCATCTTCATGGCTTTTCTTACTCGCTCTGTCCTTCACTCTTGACCTATCCTTGTCTTTGTGTGCTTCCTTCTCCTTTTCTTTCAATTTATCCTTTTCTTTTTCCTTCTCATTATCCCTCTCCTTTTCTCTATCTTTATGTTTCTCTCTTTCTTTTTCCCTCTCCTTTTCTTTCACCCGATCTCTTTCCCTGTCCTTCTCCCTATCCCTTTCCCTGTCTCTATCCCAATCTCTGCTCTTTTCTTTCTCCCTCTCTTTATCTCTACTTCTAGCCATCTCCTTCTCAGTGTCTCCTTCTTTATCCCTTTTTCGGTCCCTCTCTTTCTCCTTATCCCTTCGGTGGTCCTTTTCCCTTTCCCGCTCCTTATCCCTTCGGTCATAGTCCTTTTCTTTATCCTTGCTCCTATGATCCTTCTCTTTCCTCCTTCCATCTCTGTTTTCCCTAGCAGGCGACCCCTTGTTGTCAGCCCTCTCATCCCTGCTTTCATGCCTTGATTTAGACTTCTCCACTTCCATTTTCAAACGCCTATCACAAAAAGGAAAGGAATATTACAGTGGTTGCAGAATACAACGAGCAAGGAAAAGTAGCAAAAATCTGGAAAGATACAACCAGATACATATGAATTACTCCAATGAGGTACTTGCACACTTAATTGACAAAATTTGGTTTCTCGACTGGTGAAGATTTATACGGCTAATCGTCGCCCAACCTCCCAAACAATACATAACCAACGACGAAAACCCTAACCTAAGAAGATTTCAATATTATTGAGAAAAATGTAAAACCAAATCATGTTTTCTAGTTATAGCACAGTGTCTGAGTTCCGAGAAGAAACGGAAAACGGAACAAGGTCAAGCCATACGAAGTTCACCGGAAACAAAACGCAAACGTCTGAACAGAAATCTCAAAGAAAACAAAAAGTGCATCAAAATCCGATTAGACTTACCTCGATATCAAGCCTTCAATGGAAAGTAGTGAGAAATTCGGATCCACGGACAAAGAAGATTGAAAACGCTCCAAATTGCAGGAGAGAATTCCAAGGGTTTAGAGATTAATTGCGAAAAGCACACCGAAGAACTGTAGCTTAAGAAGATAAAGCTCTAATAAATGCGAAGAAAGTGAGAAGGAAAATGCTTCAAGCCAGAGAGATGACGGCGAACAGCATCCCGCGGACGATCGTAACCTCGCTGTGGAAAGTGACGGAGAACCTCTAATATATAAACGAGAGAGGACGATTGTGCAAAAACTAGAAGAAAAGAAGATATACGGGTATATATAGCACTCCGGTTTAAAAGCAAACCCGCTACGTGAATAATCTTAGTCGGTGTGATTTTGGACCGGTTATTTTCCTAATGGGATCTCCGTTGTTGAATCAACAAAATACTGTACGAGTTCTCTTTGTTTTGAATCATTACCAAAATTGGTTTGGTGCAAATTATTCCAAAATAATGAAATTATTTCGTGACCGGTCCGGTTTATGATGACACTCATTCATAGTCCTCAAAAGCTAGGAAAGATCTGCCATTTTTACATAAAACTTTTGTTTTCACCATTTCTCTCACCCGATCCGCGAGTTCTGCAACCGCGTGTGTGACTTATCATTGCAATTTTTCGGTTAAGAGATAACCAGAAACCGGTAATTGATTAAAACAGTGATTCTTGACAGGGAAAGGTCTCTTTTAGCATTCAAGAGAAGAATGCAGTAGCTAAGGTTAGGAGGAGCTAATCGATGGACATGGCTTCCGCTCCACCAGCGGTTGTTTCCTCGGCAATGTTCCTCTGCATTTCTTCCATTATACTCTTCTGTTCATCCTCCATTGTCTCCTGCAACTCATCCACCTGTGCACACAAGTTTTCACAAAACCCAAGATAAGTGGTTTAGAATTTTAACTACAATAACACAATGAAACCCAGTAAAATCGACATACATACCACATGCAACAACAATGCAAACTGCTTCTTCCTCAGCTCAAGAAGTCTCCAACTTGCAGTATTCTCGGCCTCGAGTTCTGCAATCTCCTTCTTCAATACATGTATAACCTTCTGAGTCTCCGACCTCGGTGGCTGCGCGGAGATAAGTTTCCTAATTGCTTCACACTCCTCTTTATGCTGTCTCTCTATTTTACTCTCCGCAAGCTGTTTCTTGAGATTTTCTATGTCGGCTTGAGCCTGCATTATCTGCCTATTGGTCTCGTCTTTAAGCTCGTTAAAGTTCTCTTTCTCCCTAAGATTCGCAGCAACAACCGCTTGGCTCTTAAGAAGCGGAATCTCAAAAGCGTCAAGTTCTTGTAAGAAGGCTTTCGCGAGCCTACTGCAATCGCTGTAGTTATCATCTTCTTTGTCAACATCAATAACGAAAGAAGTGAATTTCTTCTGAAGCTTCTTCAATGGAGGTTCGCCTCTCGTGGTGGTCGTGCGTGTGAGAAGCCTATTTTTTATTATTCTGTCATCTTCTAACGGATCAAACGCGTAATTAGCTGCTATAGTCTCTGACCTACCAGAGATCCTCCTAGCTCTCACTGACATGTTCACTATTAGACTCTCTTTTACTCAAATCTGCGGAAGAAAGACAATCCGTTAGCTTAAGCAAATACGATAAAGTACTCGCAAATTCAGAAAAAGCAGCATTATCAGAAGTTCAGAACCATACAAATAACTCAAAACAATGAGAGCACTAAGGTCTTTTTGAACATGGATATTCGTTTCACCTGGGAGTTTACAGAACAGAACCGAAACATTCGAATTACTAGTTAAGCAACAAACGGTTTCATAGACTTCGATTTCTTCTTGTCATCTTCAAAATCGTTCTAGGACACCTTCCGTTTCGAGATTCTAGTGAGAGAGATTACCAAATAAATAATCTGAAAAAGAGAATCTTTCACTTACTTGAACCGAACCCAAGATCAAGACACCTCTTCTACGATCACGGATAAAATATGATTCTGAATTTCTGATGCACGGTGAACCCTAATTCGTTCCCATTCCTTCCCCTTTCCTCAATTTGCTCGGTTTTTTCCTCGATCTGTTTCTTGAATAAATGCATAAAAGCTCCTGAGTTTTCTTCTTATTGTATACTAGTACCTGTTCTTTTTTAAGTTACAAAATAAACCTTTACAATACTAAAATTGATAGCCTGATGGTACTAGGTAGTATGAATCGATTTCGATTTTTCAGATATATATATTAAAAATAAATAAAAAGTAACACTAGCCGTCGTCTATCTTTATCGAAAGTTTAAAACTGAATCCGATTTTCGAAAAACAAAATTGGTTTATTTCGGATTTATTCTGTTTCATTTATCTGTTTCGAACTCCCTTAGTTACTCCTCCTAATTATGTGTACTGTAGCCCGCTCGACTCAATTAGAGTGCGAGCCAAAGGTGTTTTCACTTTCAGATCTGAGAAAGAATCTGGCTGCTTACCACTATATACGGGTTGTTCATTTGCATTAGCATTTTAGTAGACCAATCTGGTCCGTTTAATCCCGCAAATGTACACAGAAATCGATCCAAGAACCGAATTGGAAAGAAGATTTGAGTGTGTCAAGCAAGAACAAGAAAACGCTTTTGCTAACCAAAAAAAAAAAGAAGCTGGGGTTTGTATTAGCGTAAGCTATTTTCCGCCATTAAAGCACAGAGCAATTTTACAACAAGCTGACTAATTAAAGACGTTTAAATGGATTAAAGAAACACTCCGTCACCGAGAGAAGTTTTTCCGACTACCACAAATATTTACATTTTTTTATTACACAGAACCACACAATAAGATCATAACCAGAGAGCTTAGTGTAGACATGGAAATGAATGATTTTACAAAGTCAAATTGAATCAGATGATCCCACTAAACGTAATCGTACCCGGATGATAATCTTTCGGATGCAAGGTTTCGTTTGGTCTGAGTGGGCAAGAGACACCGCGAGTTGTTGTCTTTGCATTTAAGCCATTTCAAGCCTTTCTCTTCGTGCTTCATTGTCAGCTTTGATGTCACTGATTTGATTCCGCTCCTCATATAATTCACAACCAACACCGCAAGATCCCTGCAATGCAACCATGACTCAAACCATATATGAATGAAACATCACAGCAAAAACAAAGAATTTAGAATGCAAAACAAAAAAAAACTACTTGGCGTTTTCTACTTACAAGGGTGAGCAAGGAGAGCGAGAACCGTTGATAAAGTAGACGAACAAGTAAGAATCGAAATGCTGGCCGTTGATTAGGTAGAATCCTTGTAGCCTCCTTACACATCTGAAAGACATCCTTTTGTACAATCGGATTGCGGGATTGTTGTGTGCAATCACGTGAAGGTAAACACCACGGCACACAGGGATACTAGAAGCGTACTTGATGACCTCGTTAATAAGCGACTTAGCTGCCAAAAAAAAAAAAAATGTTTCAGAACTTAATATTAACAAAACCAAGCGAGAGAAGAGGAGAATCAGTAAAAATCCATATCATTGGTTTACTACATGGGGTTATAATCAATACCTATGCCGCGTTTTCTGTAGGTTTCTACAACTCCAAGTGTTAGGATGTACACCAATGTCTCCTCTCCCTTTGACGAGTCATATCTTATTAGATCTGATATCTGCGCAAAACAGAGAAAACTATCAACATATGAACGCAAATGATAACCCCTTGACTTGTTACAAGTTTGCACCATGATCAAGATATTACAAAAGTGACTCTCCGATTGATTTTTAAGAACTTTTGTGACAAACCCATCTGGTGGTCATGGCTTTAAGCTCAAGCTTAAACCATAGGACATTGTGAAATATGTCGACAACATTCAAAATCTACAATTTACAATTAACTAGGAAATCTCAGTACACAACCCAAAAGGAGAACAAGGAAGAGAAGGACAATGCTTAAAACCCATCTGGTAAAACCTTCACGAAAAGCTGCTGAAATTGTAGAAAGTTTTGATTTTTAAGAAAGTTTTGAGAACCTCCATCTCGTGAAACTGTTTCAAACATTCGAAATCTACACTTTACAAGACACTGCAGGAAGAAAAAAAAGGAAAAGAAACTCACTTCGCTTTCTTTGGCAAGCAAGATTTTGGCAGTAACAAATCCAATAAGTTCCTCAGAATGACCATCAGGCCGGCTCCGATCAACAGCAGCCCAAGAGATGATATCACCTCCGTTTACAACATTCTGAAAAAACTCAGACTCATACCTGAAGAAATCAATTTCCGAAAAGGGAAAGTCAAATCCGAAAACCAAATACACATCAAAAAATCTTACAAGCAAATGAATTTGAGCTACCTGATTGGGAATATGTCGCGATGGATTTGCTCAAAACGATCTAAATCACAAGGGTTTATTGGTCTGAAACAAATAGTTGGACGATGAGGGATTTTGGGTTCCTCCACTGATGAATTCTCCATGAATCCACGGGGGAAACGCGACATTTCGCAATAACTAAGACTCAAACAACCTGAAATTCTAGATTTCTGATACTTCTCATTTGAGCCAAACAAAAGAAAAAGAAAATCAAAAGGATCAAGTAGCGAGATTCAATCGGTCTCCCACCCGTTTATAAGATTCGGATCCAGGTGTGTTAGGGTTTTCAGAATCCGAAGAAGGGTTTGTTGATCTGCAAAGTTTTTCGCGGAGTGAGATGATACGAAAGAAACGACTTTTGGAGAAGAAGAGGAAGGAAAGGTAGTTGTTTGCTTTGCCGTCTCTCTTCCCCATCGTTATGGCCTGAAGCGAAGCATCTTTGATCACCTCACGTGCCTTTCGACAAACAAGCACGTGCATCTTCGTTTACTAAAAGGACTTTTTACAAAATCTTCGATGAATGAAGAAGAATCATAATTAATCTTTTCTTTCGTTTATTTGTTCTGACGCCTAATGGTGGTCACAGGAATGGGTAATGAGCAGATTAGTTTGGTGTGAAATAATCACTAATATTTTGATACTATCATCAGGTGTAGTTTAGTTCAGACAAATTATTTATCTCTTCACATGCATGTAAATTAGTTTCAAGGGGTTTGTATACCGTCAAACACTTACTTTATTTTATGGTTTCTTGGGGTTAGATCTAAAAGTGCTTTGATTTTGAACGTTCAAAAACTTTTAAACAATTAATTTGATAGATAATAAAAACCACTTAAATGCCGATATTATATCAAGAATCCAAGTCGGATTAACCCAACAACTGTCTAGTCCCCTGATCAGAACTTGGAGCAAGTCACCAAACTAATCATCTTTCGGCTTATTATTGTTCAAATTTATCTCTGTCTTATCTAACTTTTACATGGTAGGAACAGATAAGAACAATACAACTAACATGTTGGTCTTGGACAGATAAGCAAATCTAAAACAGACGACTATACATTTTGTAAATAGTTGTTTCATTCCAACAATTCGCATAACAACAATGGAAGTATATAGAAAACATCCATCCCTAAAAAGAATGGAAATATATAGTCTTACCCTAACAATTAATACAATGTTTATAAATTACAATCTTATAATTAATAATGAATGAAAATTGATTAAATAATTTAGCATTGTATATTTTCTGTTTTTTTTTTTTTTGGTAGAAAATGATGAGAATATGTCTTCTTCTTTTTTAGTTTGATGACTTTTTATGATTGTCAGAAGAGATATTATGATAGGGTTAATAATAGTTGATAATTTAGAGTTTGATTTTATAGGATAAAAAGTTAGATTTTGATTCTTACAATTTACACATGAAATTACAATCAAATTCATTCAAACTCTTTCACTTCAAAAAAGAATTGTATAAATTTATCAAACATGAATAACACAAGATTTTAATTGTTGTATTCAAATTTTTAATTGAATTAACAATAGATTTCAAACTCTTTTAATAAATAGATTACATATACAAGCAAGAACCAATAACATTAAATTTTAAAATCTGCTAATGAAGATATTTTAAATACAAGAATCAGTAACACCAGATTTTAATAAACAATTTAAAATCAACCATTGAATAACAGTAGATTATAAAATCTAAAGAATTAAGAAATAAATATTATTGGATACTCACAAATTAATTTAAATAACATTATTCTTTTTCTGGAATTTGTTTTTCCAATTACTATATGACATAATAGGAAGAATAATGTAAATGGATTGCAATTCAAAGTTCAAACATACAAAATATAAATTTCTATTCATATCTTAATGGGGTAAAACAACAAGAAGACTAATAACTCGGTATTTATAAACTTTCCCACATTATATATATATATATCCACACAAATCAAATTAAACAAACAAGAAATATCAATTTTACTTTTGAGTATTTGTATTTGTTAAACAAAAAGTTGTAAAGGAAAATGGCAGGAAAAATGTGTATGATGATGATGATGGCATTGGTAATAATGGAATGTGGTCTAAAAACATGTAATGGATCGTGTTTCAAAGAATGCATTATCAAGTGCCGCACAGATGATTACAAGTGCCAGTTGAATTGTGTGAACTGTGATATCCCACCATCATCTCTAGAGTACGTACCGCATTTTTGTATTTTTAAAACTATTTATTTGATTAATAATATTAATATATATATATGTATGTGATATTAATTTGTGATGATACAAAGGAGGAAAGCAATGATGCCGGAACAAGGAAAGAGCGGCATCTGCTACAGAAACTGTAGAATCAAATGTGGCGATGACTCAGCTTGTATGGAGGGTTGTCTGAAGACTTGTATCAATACTACTACTACTACTCTTTTTTAATTCTCATACAAAAATACTCGGTTAAGATTGTTATATTTAAGAAAAACTTATAATTTTTTTGGTTGTATATGGGTTGTCAAAACTCAAATGGAAAATACACCAAATTTTACAAATCTCAAATCGAACAATCATCAGTTTTCGATTCGCCATCCCACGATTTTGTCAGTAAAATATGCAATTATGTTTAAACATAACCTATATATATATATATATATATATTTTTTTTTTTTTATGATCCAGGTATCTGGACTCCACCACCCAACTAGCACCGCGTCCAAACAGATCTGGTGTGATCCTGGAAGCCAAGCGGAAGCCATGTTAAATCCGTTGTGGCCAGAAATCGAACCCGGGTGGCGGAACTCACAGCCGTGACCCCATTACCACCAGGATACGACCACCTGGTTAACATAACCTATATGTTTTTGTTAATGTTGAGCAGGCTATGATGGAGAGAAACATTTAAATTTTATTGTATTAATAAGAAGATTAAATAAAAGATATTGCAAGTTTATTGTATTAACAAAAAAATAAGTAATATTGCAAAGTAAAAAAAAAAAAATATTCTAAAGTTATTGTATTAACAAAAAATTAAGTCAAAGATATTGCAATTCAAATTTTATTCAATTTAAAACCATAAAAAATGTTCTTCAAAAGGGAAAGAACAACATAAAGAATGGAATGAAGTAACATCCAATTAATATGTAAACTTTCGTCCACCATATATATACCCACCAAAAAAAAATCAAACAACAAACAACAATTTTGCTTTGAGTCTTATATGTGCTGACAAAAAGTTGTAACCGAAATGGCACAAAAAATGTGTACGATTGTGATTGTGATGGTATTGCTAATAATGGAATCTCGTCTAAAAGCATGTTATGGAATGAAGACAATGCGACCATATACCATCAGTGCATCAACCAAATAAAAAAAAACAGATTGATGATATATTATTATTTTTCAAAAAAAAAAAAAGGACCAATGATTAACAAGCATAGATATTAGATGGTTACGTTAATACATAATATTTCTCTCTCTCTTTTCAATTAACAACACCGTTCAAAAATCGATGATTAAGAACAGCTTCCGCCACTGGACGTTTCCTATGGTCAGCATACAACATTGCCTGCCAAAACACCACACACACATGGTTCATCTCTCATTTATGAAAAATGAAACATTTTTTATATTTGTTTTTTGAAAAGTTAATCATTTCCAATCTTTTCATATATACGAAATACATTATGATATACTCGAAAATTTTAGTTTCGAGGTATGAAGTAACTCTTGGGACGTCATTTAACTACGGGAACGCCATAGGTATTATTATTGAAGGTGGATGGATTTAGGGTTTTAATGGCCGATAATATGAAAAAGTTAATATGGGGTCAAGCATCAAAGTTCAGTTTTTTTATTTTACTATGAACAAATATAGATGCAGTTGGAGGGACTAAATACCTGGAGTAATTCCCAACCAGCTCTATCACCAAAATCCAGAAACTTAACAGCTTCTTCGAGGCGTTCATCGGCTAAACAGTACCTGTATAAAAAAATTTGGTGAGCTTTCTCAAACACACACACTTGGAGGAAGAATAGACTAGTTGTATACAACGGCTCTTTAAACTAAATAAATCGTTGCTAATCATAGAGAATTTTAGTTATTCTGGAGATAGCAAGAGGCTTACTCTCTTATTGCCTCAATATCCAGCCGGAATGTGTTTTCCAGTAGTCTCTGCAGTTCATCAGAGTAAGCTACGGTTAACCAAAAACTACTCGGAGCAGGTATTTCCAACACAAAAAAGATGAGAGTTGATATAAAGAGAGATCGTGTTAAGATGAGCAAAACAGAGCTGTTTATATTATTTGCATCGCATCCAATAATATGGTAATCTTGCCTGAAGAGAAAGAGAATCCATTACGCCTGCTTCACAGAAAGGAACAAAGGCTAAGTAGGCAAAAAGAAGACCGGCTTCATATCTGTAAACCACAAGAATGTGTTATACCTTTATCAAAAAAACATTTGCAACGTACAAAACGAAAGACTTAGAAAGCAAAAGCATTACATGTCATCTGCAATCCCAAAAGCTCTCTTCTCAAAAACTGTGAAGGCGCCAGAAGCAGTTGCCCTTCGCCAAAGTTGCTCCGATAGTGCACCAGAAGTCGCTCCTTCTTCCAAGCATGATGGCCTGTAAGGTAAACTCAGTCTATTAACAAAGAGTTCATATAAAGCGCTAACATTTTTAACAAATCTAGTGGCCAGTTATAAACAGCAAGACCAAAATGGCAAAAGAATATCAGAAAGCTACGATTGCTGAGGATAAAAAAATAAACAATCACGGAGAGAAAAGGAGAAAGCGACGGAACCTTATGTCAACAGAAAAGGCTAGATCTCGCAGCCTCGGTATTAAATATATGGCTTCTCTCTCTGCCGGTGTACTAAAGATAAATTTTACCAGAAAAAAAATAATCAACCAAATTAGCATTGAGATGATACAGTTATATTGAGGGAGAGATGTGTGCTAGAAATTTCAGATACTCATAGGGAGGCATACTTGAGAACAATAGAGGATGGCCCGAGGCTCTGGTGTAACCTGTCATTATCATGCATAAAGGCTAGACCTTTCATTGCACCCTGTAGGATGTTGATGACAAAGTTTCTCCTTCGTTTCATCGTCAGCTCTTTTTCAAAAGGATTCCATACTCCTTGAGAGCGAGCTCTTGATGTTTTTTCACTCGCAATTCGTGCGTAGTCAGCTGCACTGTCTTTCCCACCATCACGAAAAGCCAGCCACTATATACATGAATCAATTCAACCTATGTTCCATAAGTTATGCCAAAATATCCATCCACATACTTGTGCAGCTTACACTCAACAAACAAAGCTCAACAATCAAGTGCTTCAAAAATCGTAAGCCTGACCTGTTCCCCAAATTGTGTCTCAAAGCCACCAACAAGTATAAGCAGGTTAGCAGGCAGGCCTTTACTGCTCTGCATAGACAAGCAGAATAATAAGATGATTGCAGTATTATCCGCCAATGAGATGGTGCAATTGCTAAGAATCCATTTAACAATTTTTGCAAGGAAATTTATCCAACCTGGAGAAAAGAATGTGCATTCAACTCGTTTGCTGCCATCATGTCAGCCTCAATTCCACCAGCACGCTGTCCGGGATAGACCTTAACAGAGACGAGTATGTGAGACAAAGTACAAACGTAAAGTAACTACAGAAAGAGAAAACAAAATATGCCCTGATGATGTAGACTAGACAGATTCATGAAAATGGAAAATGCCAACAGCAATCTTTGCTGAGAAATATAAAGAAGATTAAGAAAAGAATGCATAATCACCTTAAAGGTAATAGGTGTTCCTCGAAATGGACCCTGAGATATTCTTCCTTCATATAGTCTGCAGACAAACTGCCGTGGCTAATACATTTTTTTAACTTGACCAAATATATCACTGCCTAGCAAAAATTGTCGACATAACGCCAAAAGTGAACCTGATTTTAACACTGCCTTCTCCAATGTCTTGAGCTTTTAATCGCCCAATATCATCGGATGTATATTCAAAGTCAGGTCCTGACTGCAACCCCGAATAACTAGCGGGTATAAAAGAGGTGGAAGCTTTAGAAAACGAATTAGAACACGACGCCAGGTAAAAGAGTAAAACTAGACCAGAATCCACATATACATGATACAATCTCTAGATAAATTTGATATTTTTTTTACACGAAGACGCAGAAGCTCCAGCTAAAAAGATAAGAAAACAAGAATCCAGAGAGAGTGAGAGTACCTAGTTACATTCATGAATCCGTAGCTTCCGATAAGCCGCCCTACCTCGAACGAGTCAGCGCTGGTGATCAAACTCGCCGTCACCGCATGCAGCCGCCGAGTCGGCCCATTCCTTCCACGCCAATTCACAATCCGACGACCGGAGAATCCTTCGACTGATTCTCGATGGATCAAAGAGAAACGCGAAACGCATTCCAAGGAAACGCGATGAACAGCGACCGGATTCATCGTTTTGTTTTGTGTTTCGCCGCTTCACTTCAAATTCCGTTCAATTTTTCAATAATTCAATTTCAACGAGTGTCAGTCACAACTAGTAGAGAGAGAGATAAGAGGAAAGTTTTCTCTGTATCCTACGTGGCATTTTTAGATAAATAATTATATAATATAATCGAACGCCGGATATATCCCTACCTATAATCTTATTGTTTTGACGGTGTATAAATCGTCGTCACGTATGAAACTCACCGAGTAAAAGATGTAACAGAAAAAGCTGCTATCGTTTACTACGTGTACTTTCTAAACCGACTTATAACCGAACCAAAACAAGATACCCGAAATGAAACTCGGTTCCACAGTGTATTTCCCAACAAAATAAAATAAACCGAAGAAAAATTAAAAGTTAAAACTGTTCAGAACTTCATCAAATTTGTTATTTCTGATTGAATTCATAAAATTACTTTGGAACCGAACCGAATTTAACATAGCCAAGTAATCGAACGGAAGAGACTTAACCGAAATGCCCATGCCTGCTTTCTTGAGAAGTCTTCTGCTTCGGCTTTAAGGGAAACGATCAAGATTGGGTCTTTTAACACTTGAGAGAGAGAGAGAGTGATTATCTTTGAGCTCGCGAAGAACAGAAGGGTGATTATCTTTGAAGGTGGAATCGATCTCAAGATATTTTGGGATCAATTAGTCAATCAATCGGCTGCTTCAGTGAGTAGCTCTTACTTGCTTTCGGAGTTATGGAATCGGTTCCCGAATCCGTACCGTCTGCGAGCTCAAATTTGTCGTCTATACCGCCGCCGGTGAACTCGGTGCCGCCTTTCTTGAGCAAAACCTACGACATGGTCGATGATCCGTCGACCAATGAGGTCGTGTCTTGGAGCAGCGGGAACAACAGCTTCGTCGTCTGGAACGTGCCGGAGTTCTCGAAGGTGCTCTTGCCAAAGTATTTCAAGCACAACAATTTCTCCAGCTTCGTCAGGCAGTTAAATACATATGTAAGCATCACTCATTCTGGTAATTTCAAAAAAACAATTCGGATTGAACAGTTTTATCTGGGGTTTCGTAGCACGATTTCAGGGACTTTTTGACTAGATCCATGGCTGTATTGGATTTTTTGAAATCTTGTCAAGTCAATCTTTCTACTCACCAAAAGATTCCACAGAACTTTGCAGGGCCACTTTCACATATGCCTGAAGATTGGTTTCCTCAATCCCTTTCTGCCTTGTAGCTCTAAATCACAAAACAGAATGTCTATCAGTTGTCTGAAAATTAGCTTTGCTTTCGTTTGTATATGCCAGTCCATGTACATGTTGATAAACTAAGAGCTATTACTTTCCTTATACCATGGTGGAGAAGTCGTTTCCTTCTCATGCTTTAACTAGAATATTTGAATAATCTTGGCTCAAGAAAGGTTGTTTAGTCTGGACCTGTTTTGTGGTCTACCTGTTTATACCTTTTTGTACAATTACTATATGTTGGTTTTCTTCTTCAAGCAACTTTATTTTCGTTGCATTGTTCCAATTTTTCAATTTGAATTTTCGTTGATCTCCATACACTCTCTGTATTCTTATGTCCAGGGTTTCAGAAAAGTTGATCCAGATCGATGGGAATTTGCAAATGAGGGGTTTTTAAGAGGCCAAAAACAACTACTGAAGGGTATTCTTAGGAGAAAACCTTCGCATGTGCAGCAGAATCAGCAACAAACTCAAGTTCAGAACTCGTCTGTTGGTGCTTGTGTCGAGGTGGGGAAGTTTGGAATAGAAGAGGAAGTGGAAAGACTTAAGCGGGATAAGAATGTTCTTATGCAAGAACTCGTCAGGTTAAGACAGCAACAACAAGCTACAGAACACCAACTGCAAAATGTGGGACAGAAAGTTCAGGTGATGGAGCAGAGGCAACAACAAATGATGTCGTTTCTAGCAAAGGCTGTTCAAAGTCCAGGTTTCTTAAACCAGTTAGTACAACAGAATAATGATGGCAACAGACATATTCCGGGAAGCAACAAAAAGAGGAGACTTCCTGGAGATGAACAGGAGAATTGTGGAGGCCATGGGGCTAATAGTCTTAACCGCCAGATTGTTAAATTTCAGCCATCGATAAACGAAGCAGCACAAGCGATGCTCAGGGAGTTTTTAAATACTAGTAGCTCACCTCAGTATGAATCGGTTTCGAACAATCCTGGCAGTTTCCTCTTGGGTGATGTTCCCAGTTCCAACTCTGTAGACAATGGAAACTCCTCAAATACAGTTTCTGGAGCAACACTGGCCGAGGTTTCATCCAACTCAGCTCACTCAGGGATGAATCAAGTACCCGAAGCAAGTTTTGCTCATCATCCTCAAGCTGGTCTGGTTCAGCCAAACTTAGGTCAAAGTCCAACCCAAGGATTAGCAGCTGCAGCTTCTTGGAGCCCTGAATCTGATTTAGTTGGATGCGAGACAGGTAGTGGAGAGTGTTTCGATCCAATAATGGCTGTTTTAGATGGTTCATTGGAATTAGAAGGCGATGCAATTTCTCCTGAAGGCGATGGCGAGATGAATGAGTTACTGAACGGGAACCCTAAGCTGCCCGGAGTCCAAGATCCATTCTGGGAACAGTTCTTCACTGATGAAATCCCAGTGATTGGAGATACAGATGAGATACTATCAGGAACAGTGGAGAATAGTGACCTGGTGATGAAGCAAGAACCGAACGAGTGGATCAGAAATCAACAACAAATGAACCATCTTACTGAACAAATGGGACTTCTTTCCTCAGAAACACAGAGGAAATGAAGGTTAGAACGTCGGCTTAGTTTGAAACATGTTTCTCTGCATTGTTGTTCTGTCTTAGAGTTATTTTTTGTTTCTCACAGATGTAGAGTTTCAGGGGAGATTGTGAAGGGGATATGAACGAAATAGGAAATATTTGAGATGATGGTGTCTGTAATTTGTTTACCATTTAGTCCTTTACATTTTGACTTGGAGATACGCAAAACCTTTAAAAAAGAAGAAGGAAGAAACGTAAAAGATTTACTATGCTTGTAAATAATAGTAGAGATCGCTCTTTGTGTTGTTTGACTTGTGTGTGCACGTACGTCCATCGTGTTCCTCCTCGATTATTATCATATCACGACGGTAATCTGTGGTCCCTGAACGATTCAAGATAAGAAAATAACTGCTTTTCATATGTTTACTAAACAAACATGTTTATATTTCTTGCTCATAAAGATCCTTGAGATGGATTTAATACATAAAGCATTCACACGATGAGGAGAAGTGAAAGATTCAATTCTATTGAATGGGAAGAACGATGGAGTATAAAGAATCTGTACAATAGATATACTTCTTCAATGGGTCTTTGTATTAGTTTCACAGATTTGTCTTTGCTTGGAGTTTGATGCTTCATATGCTCAGACCAAGACAACGATGATAACAATGAGTAGCACAATCCCAAAAATGAGAATAAGTAGGCATGTCTGCAACGAAGTAATAAAACATATAAAAATTTACTTTAGCTGCAAAAACTAACGGAATCATAGAATTGAAAATTGAGAAGAGAGTTTCTTGAGAGTGTACCAAAGATGAGTTTGCTCTTTGAGTTTTAGATGCTTTTCTGAGTTGAGAAGTGGCTTGTGCAATTGCAGCATGTGAGTTATCAATGTTATAGCTGATGTCATCTGCCAAATAAACATTATAGTTTTTTCTGAGATTTTAAATTGGCAAAAACAACACAGCTAAATTAACAATTTCTGATTGTTGTGGTTACTTACCGATCATAATTCCTTGATCGTTCACTAAAACAGCTAGATCTTTGAAGATTTCATTCACTTCACCAATCTGTTCTTGAATTTCTCTAATTCCTTGCTCTCTTTCCTCAATAATTGCTTCGTTGAATGTTATCTCGTTATCTAGAAACACCACTTCTTGCCTGGAATGAGGAAAATAAGAAGTTAATAGCATGTCGCTGCAAGATATGAGTTAAAGTAATAAAAGACCAAACTGAGAAAATGGATCTAATAGGGTTTCATGGCCATAACCAACTTCGGAAATTCTATTATACTCCGTTACATATCTCATCAAGGAAGAAAATAAAAATAAAATATGGTCTGAGTTCTCAAACTTCATGCTTGACTCACATTTGGGTTCTGTTAAGATAATATGCTATAATATACAATCAAATCATACTCATCACCTTCTTGATTCTAGAAGAAGAGTTTGCTGCTGGGAGGTCCTTAAAGATTCAGTATCCAGTTCCTGTGCATTATAGCTGCATAGAGTGGCATAACAATGAAGCGTGTGTAGAATGTAGATACTCCACAAAGTATCAGCAACAATTCATGATCTTCTGTTTCTTAACATGTATTAAAAGTTTACCTGGTAGGTATTTCTTTTGAAACCACAGGAGTATATGTTATTTCTCTTTCAGCTGCAAGTCTCTGAGCTTTCTGAAACTCTTTGAGAACTGATTGGAAATCTTTAGCTAGTTTAGCATCCGCAATCTTCTTAATTGGCTGCAAGTTAAACGAGATAATATATAAACATAACACAGAATTAGGAATAATGTCTATCAGGTAACCATTTCTCCCATTAAATGAAAAAAACTGGCAAGGTTCTGAATTGTTTTAACAAAGATCCAATGGTATCACCCCCAAAAAGTTGGTGCAATAGTAAATGTTTTTGTTTCGCATCTAACATTTCCATTAGAAACCGTATGAAAACGAAACAAAGATGTAAAGCATTTACTTACACTAGCTGCTCCGTGGAGGTCGGCTTCGCTAGCTTCCTTAAGTTTGGCTGAAGTATTCTTCACCAATTCTGATATCTGCAACCTTGTCTTTTGCCTGCCAACAAAAGAACCAAACACTCAGAAAAATAGATGAAAATTTTCGGAAAGAAAAACTCGAATAAAAGAGATCATTGTTTGCAAAATTTACAGGCACTAATTATCGTTTTCTGTACCATAGTTTAGCAGCAAATATATGCAACTAACCATTTTTAAGCAAATTTGTTTGAATTGTTACCAATGAAAACCCCAAAACCTTAATTATAACGCATCTCTAGGCTCTGGCTGACATGCGCCAGACAGCAACAACATTTACAGTTACCATTTTGAAAAAAAAATTCTCCGGTAAGGAAAGAGAATGCAGGATCAGCTTCAAAACAATAAGAATCTTTACACATAACCATCAAGAATACATAAAACTATTCGACAGCTCTGTTTAAAATAATCAGACCGACCTAGAAAATCGATAAATGGAACAAAAACCCTAATTAACTCCGAGATTTAACAAACAGGAGAAGAGTGAGGGAAAAAATTTTGCTACTAACAGCTTCTCCCGCAAATCAAGAGTATCCTTGGGTGTTCCGATCGAATTAACGAGGCGGAAGAAGGAATTGACAGCCGTGCTGATCCTGAAAACCCCCGCGGCTACCTCCTGCGACGGATCCCCACGAGACGAAGGTTTCTGCTGCCTCCCGCCGGCAAAACGATTGGCCGCCGGAAATCGATTGCCAGCTTCGAGATCTTGGAAACTCATCCTCTTCTCTCTCGAATCTCTCAAATCTCTCTATCTCCTGGGGGAACAAAGAGGACGAAGAGTACGGCAAGAGTTAGGTAATAAGTTTTCCAATTGTTATATATTTTTTTTAATTGCATAAATTATTTAACTCATGTGCTCCGCGTGGATAAATGGTGGTGGAGGGAATTATTTGGCGGAGCTGCCACGTCATTGCGAGGGAAGGATCCTGCGCTGTCGTAGTTGACCCGCGCGCTTTCTCGTTTAAAATTGAAACTCGGTCCGTTTAAACCGGACAGATTCAATTTCTAATTGTACCAAACAGAGTCAAAACGTCAATCAGCAAAACAAAACCAATTTCGTGTTTTGGTTTTACCTTTACCGCTTCCAAATGAAATCACAGTAATCGAACTCGAGTCAAATCATAATTTGAAGTTTTTTTTGAAAATATTTAAAAATAAATTGATTAATTCGTGATTTGAATTAAAAGAGTTCATTTGGGAATATGAATCGAGCAGGTACCCAAAACAAAAACAAAAAACTGATGTGAAGCACGCGGTTTTATCATCAAAACTATAATTAAAGGTATTACCAGCTAATATAGCCTAATTATGGGGAAATTTTGCCAAAACACGCGCTGATATTTTCATATGTAACGTTGCATATATAAATGGAAGAAAGTTACTCATTATTAATAAGTATAATGACACTTGCTTTGACTAACAGAATCTTCGTGTCCATGATTTATAGAATGACAGAGGAAGCAAGGCTTTTGATTTGATCTTAGAGAATTGGTACAATGTGCTTTGATCTTCTATCTTTGAATTTTCTAGCTCTGTCCTTTTGTAAAAGGCAAAATTATCTGCTGAGCAAGCGATCTCCTAATTGATTCTTATAATTGATAGAATTACTGCTTAAACTAAAAAACAATGCATATTATTTTGTCACTTCTTACACGAAAGTTTCAGAAAGCAGTCCATCTTAACACTCCAATGCATTTTCACTTAAATCAAAATATGTAAGTATGTAACAGATCATTTCCTTATGTAGTTCACCAAGTCACGTGATCAACATGAGCCAACTATACAACCGATCAACTAAGAAAAGCGAAGAGAGATTGCTAGTATCCACGGTCAATGCATCAAGTAAGACGCCTATTTTGGTTCATTGAATTATGTTTTTTTCTTCTTGTTTTACAATAATCAGGATTGATGAAAGATTATGTTTTTACAGAGAATATGTTTGCTACTCATGATATCTTGGGATGGGTTGTTTTGGAAGGAAGAGGCTTTAACCGTTAAATTAAAATGTGATTTTTTTTCTTAATTGGATCTTAGAGCATGTTCAATGCGGTTGCTTAAAGAGGGTTCTTAGAATATTTAAAATTTAATTTAATTTAAATGAAAATTAAGAAATAAACTAAAATTCGATCCTTAAATTTCTTAATTAAGGATCGGTTCTTAAGTACCACGTGTCAGACTCCTTCTTCGATTTCTCTCTCCTTTGATCTCTCGCTGTCTTCTTCTTCCGGTGCTGCTGCTGCGACGGCGTCGGCGTCGACATCGGGGTCGTCGTCTTATCCGGCGAGCTTCGTCTTCCTCCACGACCCGGATCTCCGAGCATAACCCGACCGGATCAGTCCCAAACCAATCAATTTCACGATTGTTCTCCGGGAAATTGAATAAAGCCAACTATTTTTCAAAAAATACCCACGAATTGAGAAAGAGGAATAAGAGGAGCCAAAGCTCCAATGGAGAGAAGTGGTTCCGGCAATGGAGATGTATGAACTCGAAACCCCTCTTTCGTTTTTCTTTTTATATTCCTGAATTTTGCTGAAGATCATGCATCGATTCTCTCAAGCTCTTGTTCTTACAAGTTTGGTTGTGATTTTGATTTCATTAATATGATTAGTGGTTCACGAATTTAGAAACCTCAGTGGAGTATTTTTAGTGATTGTGATTGAGTAGGGCGATCTTCAAAGTTTGTAGCTTTATTCAAATTTTGGAGTTTGCAAGTTTACATTTATCATCGTTGATGGTACAGGCATCTGCGTATTTACAGACCGACGAGACCCACGAAAGAGATGATCCAATGTTTGATGGTGGATGCGCTTTAAGAATAGGAGAAGCTCTGGTTTCTAGTAGTGAGCATGAGATCGATGTTGGATTTACTCAAAACGAACAAAGAAAGAGCGAAGAAGAAGAAGAAGAAGCGACGGGAGAGTTTTATGAACAGATTGGTTTACCTGTTGAGAGTAAAGACTTCGATGCCCCAAATGGAGTTTGAGTCATACGATGATGCGTGTATAACTACTATAACTGCTACGCTACGGAAGTTGGTTTTCGAGTAAGAGTGAAGAACTCATGGTTCAAGCGACGTAGCAAAGAGAAGTATGGTGCGGTGCTCTGCTGCAGCAGCCAAGGTTTCAAGAGGATCAACAATGTGAATCATGTGAGAAAGGAAACAAGAACTGGTTGCCCTGCAATGATAAGATTTGACTATGGATTCTACTAGGTGAAGGAATTGACCATTGAACTTAGAATGGCAAGCTCTCTTGTCCTGCTTTGCCATTAACTATTCAACACGAAATCTCTCAAAACAACAAATGTGCAAGACTGTGGGTGATGGTCATTTATTTGTGTCTCTGATTTCAGGTTTGCAACCATCCTCGAAAGGAATGAAGGGAGCTCGTGTCTCTACTTTGGAGTGATGTCTAATTCTCTTTTGCCCCCTCCCTTTGGTGAGCTAGAGGATGTACACTATTCTGGTGGTCAAAATCCCATAACATACAAGGTGCAATTCACTTTTGTTGTGTGCAGGGATATGTTGATTTTGGACGATTTGACCCGTTAAGCTACTTTGTTTCTAGTTCTGGAAATTTCGATTTCGTCCAACTAAGAACCTCCTCTTCTTTTGTTGTGTGGTGTGGGATTCAGTAGAATAGGATATGTTTACATAATTTTTCTGTTTTCCAATTCGTATGTGTGGGACAGCCTCTGGAGCTTTGCGTTGTGGAATTAACAATGGAGGATGCTGGAGAGAAACACGAGGTGGCTACACATACTCCGCTTGCGTTGTAAGTAATATGACATCTGTCACATTGCGAAGAGAAATGTATACATTGCGTAGGAATGGTACCAGAAGAAGACACAGATAGTGTTAATGGTTCGTAAGCTTTGCTGATATAACTTGTGTAGCTGTGACATGGGAAAGTTACACTTTTGCGTTAAAACTCTTTGTTCTTGAATTGAATTGCTGCAACATTTCTGTCGTCAAGAATTTTAACTTTGCTTTTTATTTGGGTGGATTTTGCATCTGCAGTTATAAGCAGTTTTTAGAGATATTATTAAATCTTTTTTTTTAAGAACCGCTAATTGGTTCTACCATTGAAGCATAGAAAACAAAATTATCTTAAAAAAGTTTCTTAAAATAAATTTTATAATTAAATATTAAATAAGAACTCCTTATGGTGTTTTTCCATTGAACATGCTCTTATAAAGCTGGTTTTTGGTTTTTCTTTGTATGATGTTGGGAATTTTCAGCTATACAGGGTTGGTGTGTTCAAAACACGAGCCATGAAGCGAAATTTCCGTTGGTTCCTTACGCAACAGTCTCAAATGAACCTGGACAAAAAGACATGGGCTCATTAACTGACCAGAAATTGAGTAAGAGTTCATTCTCCCATTGGTTTATTCTCTTTTGAAATTATATGCTGAAAGTAATATGTCGTTGCAAGAGATAAAAAAACAATCATAGTATGAGAGAGTCAAAAAATAGTTGGCATGAGACAATTCTACATTCGGGTACGTGTACTACTGGTATGAGATCGAAGAGACATGACTGTGGAGGTACAAGAGACATGGCTGAGAGATTTTTTTTTATCGTCTTTGTTTTCTTCTCCTATTTCGATTTATGTACATTATGTTTTGTTAGATTATTCTTTTCACGCATCGAATGATTTTCACAATATAACATCATTGATTTGAAAGATAATACATATATTTAAAAAGTTATACTTTCATGAGTTGCGATCACTTTCAGTGGTTTTTATATGACTTTTCGTTTACCGTTATTTTTGTCACTCTATTCTTATCTTAGATTTCCTATGTAAATAATTGAATATATAAAAAATCAAATCAAACACAAATAACATACTATAAAAACACTTACTTTTATATAACATCCCGTGCGTATGCACGGGTTAACATCTAGTTCTTTCAAAAGCTGAATCCAACTTAAAGTGGCATATAATAACTTCGTGTGATTACTACTATATTGAGAATATACTCTCTGTTTTTACTCACTAGCAAATAACGACATATAAAGAAACCAACTTGCGACACTTTCGGCTTATTGCATCAAAACGAAAACAAATAACATTATTAATAGGGTCCCTCTGAATCGAGAAAAGGGTAATCGGTGTAACCAACGACAGGATCGGAAGTGTAAAACGTTGATCTATCGTACTTATTCAGCGGCGCACCAACTTGAAACCTCTTAGGCAGGTCCGGGTTAGCCAGAAACAACCGTCCATAAGCCACCAGATCGGTTCTTCCCTCCGCCACCGCCTTATTCCCGTCTTCCTTCGTGTAACCTCCCGCCGCGATGAAAGTCCCCGAAAAGGCTTTCCTCATCGGCGTTAACGAGTGAGGACACTCTGCTGCTATGTCTCCAATTGTTTTCATTCTCGGTTCGACCACGTGACAGTAGAGGATTCCGTATTTGCTCAGAGACTCCGCCATGTGAACACCTAACGCTTGCGGGTTAGTGTCTGCTGATTCCATGTAGTTGGCGAACGGAGAGAGCCTGATTCCAACGCGATCAGGCCCGACCTCGTTCGCCACCGCCTCGACTACCTCTAGGGCGAATTTGCAACGGTTTTGCAACGATCCGCCGTATTCGTCGGTTCTGTCGTTCACCGTGTCCTTCATGAACTGGTCGATCAGATAGCCATTAGCGCCATGAACCTCGACTCCGTCGAAGCCTGCAAACATCAACAACATATTCAAGGACACATATGTAAGAGTCTTGAAATCTCAATATGATGCTTAGTTTTCACCAATCCGGATTTTGCTTACCAGCTTCCATAGCGTTTCTTGCTGCAAGCCTGAAGTGGTTGACAATGGTGGGGATCTCTTCGGTGCTTAGTCGTCTTGGAGGGGTAAACATGGCTGCGTCCTGCGTCAATGGCTTGTCCGTACAAGAGATCGGAGCTTGCCCATTTGGCTGATAACCTTTGAAACACACAAAAACAATAACATACTCTCAATACACTAATTGAGTTTGTTGGAAGGATTTGACCGGAATATAAAGATATGATAATTTCAATTTGGGCAAACCTCGATTAGAAACGCGGCCAACATGCCAGATCTGACAGAAGAAGATGCCGCCTTTGGCATGAACAGCGTCCACGATTGGCTTCCATGCCTCCACTTGCTCTTTAGTCCATATCCCTGGAGCATCTTTATACCTTCAAGAATCAAGAGACGCAAATGATCAAAAGACCCACGAATAAAAGCGTAAACTTTATAATCAAACTGAGCAGAGATGGAAGAACTAGTCACCCTTGAGCTGTATCTGAAACTCCGGTGGCTTCGGTGATGAGAAGACCTCCTGGGGTAGTTCTCTGGGAGTAATATAAGGCAGCATGAGGCTGAGGAACGTACCCGTACGATCTCTGTCTCGTCAATGGTGCCAGAACAACCCTGAATCATTGCCCAAAAATGATCAAGCTTCTTACTATATTGTAGGGATTAGAGTTTTAAGGAAAAAAGGGAAGAAGATATTATTATTATACATACCTGTGGGATAGATTGAATCTTCCCATCTTATAGGGCGTGAGGAGAGGGATGCTCTGTTTCGCTACTGCGTTTTCCATTTTCCGATGGTGGATTTGTTCTCTGTGATTCTTTCTGTTAAAACAATTTTGAATGTGGAAAGAAGATTGGATATATCCGCACATATATATACACACGTTTGTTAGTGTCAAAGCAAAAGTTTTTTTTGTTTTTTCGTCTTATTGACGTCGATGTCATTTGTGGATGCGTGTTGTGAATGCATACGCATCCATGGATGGACCTCACCAAGTTGCATTTTTTCTTCATGAGGTATTAAATGACGACGACGATTAAAAGGTTTAAAACTTTGAACTTCTTCCAATAATTTCGGATTCGACTTTTGATCAATTCGAGCTTAATATAGTTTCAATCCGTGTTTGTTTTTTTAGTTTGACTTGCCTAACTTGGACCACCGACCAAAGAAAGATAGAGGCCATTGAGATTCAGATGATTATTCCAAATACAAGAACATAAGTTTTAATTTCTTATAAAAAGAAAAAGTTTGAACTTCTAATCTTTTAAGTGCTACGCTGGTAATGGATTTAGAATCTGCAAACTAAATTAGTGAAAAGGAGAGCAAGAATCAGTTGACCAGATATTTGATGGAGTTACTGTGCCAACTATGAAAATGAATCCATTTCTATATAATAAAAAATAAAATGGACACTTAAAATCAATAGAGCATCGCCAAAATAGTACCTGACTTGTTAAATTTCCACCTTCTTCTCATGAGATCTTCTTCCTACTTCTAACATTGCTCCCAACACTTTGGAATCTAAGTATAGATGCAGAATAGAAATGGCCTGGATTCGAAAATTGAAAGCCAAACCAACAAGGAAACCGGACTAACCAGGCGGTTCTACAGAAAAGGAAAGCTTGAACGCAGTTCGTTTCCACCGGAGTCTGCTTTCACCGGTGGCGTGAGGTTTGATCGTAAAGCTCTCAATATTTTCCCCACCCGTTTGTTACTTTAACCTAAAGCCAGCCCCATGTGATGGAGATAAGGACTTTATTATTATNTCAATAACTACAGAAGCCGCAGCATCAGCATGATCAGTCATTCTAAGGGTTATCTTTGTCCCAAATGCCTCACACTCAATTCTTCTAAACTACTTAAACAAAAAAAAACAGATTGTTCATGAACCACACCGCAAAACTATTTTCAAACAAGATCGAGGAGTAAATTCGAGATTTAACTGGTCCATATACTATACATGTCAAGGTTATGGCAACATCAACATATGAAGCTGTTATATTAGCTGCCAAGTGTATAATGATACCAAGACAATCAATCAGAAACATTGATTCTCCGTCGAAATATGTCATGATCACAGTAATGAGAAGTTAAACGTTCAAAAGCTTTCATGACTTATTGACTTTACAATAAAAAAGCCTAAAATATGCAACTTCATCACTTCTTCTCATGCAGGAAAAGGACAAGGAAAACACAACAAAAGGAAAAGAGGGGTTTTAGCTAATCTCACCATCTACAATAAAATTAATCAGCACGACTCACAAACCGATTTCTATCCAAGCTCTTCCAACTGTTACACATGGACAAAGAACATATTAAATAATGGACAACATTTGATCAAGCTGCTAAACAACAAATTTTCAAATTTAAACCAAACATCAGATAAAGATGCTAATTGACCCAGAAAAGAAAACTCGAATTAATAATCAATTACCAACAGAAATCATCAAATCAATCACCAATAAAACTCATGGAGAATCGTAACCAGCTTCTTGTTAGGAGATCGAACCCATAAAACACGGAATCTTAGAGATAATCTAACGAATACATAATTAAAAATAAAAAAAAATCCCTAAAATTGGGAAACAACATTACATGATTCAGGTCTCAAAATCACCTCCCCCTTGAATTCGGATTCCCCACCATCTACATCAATTCAATCGGGAACAAACGAAACCCTAACTTCCCCTTCCTTCGTTTTCCCTCTCCAACTCCTACAAACGAAACCCTAACTTCTCTGTATCCAGATTCGATGACTATTTCCTCCCTCGGACAAAACTCTCTCTCTGTTTCTCCTTCACTGTTCTAAAATTCAGTGATGGCTCCCTAGTTTTCTTCTCGGTTCTCGCTTTTCCTCGTGATATACAAACAACACGAGCCAGAGATGAAAACTGTAGATATATACCTCTCAGGATCTATACGCACGCGTATACATAGATACACATATACAGTCGTATAAATTTTCTACAATTAATTGTTTTGACGAATACAGTATTTGTTTGTTGGATTAGTCACACAAGCTTGAGAGGTTTTAAACGTGGTCAATGGTTATAACAATATTATTACAGAACAACAGTAACTAATTAATTACCTTCTATCCTGTCTCTGTGTCTGATTCCTCCTTAGACTCTTTCTTTTAAACGCAAAGAAGGAATCAATCTCCCTTATCCCTTTTTATTTCTTTCTCTCCTTTTGAGTTTTTAACATAGGAAAGCGTATCTTAAGAAATTTAGGAGCACTTTAAATTGCGGTTTAATATTTTAGGAACCTCTAAAATTACATTTTCACTGTACACATGTTTTTCTAGTAAAAGAAAAAAGTCTCGATCAAATGCTCCAACTAATTACACCTTATTAAAACGACCACCAACTCGCATAGAAAGAGACCCTTTGATTTAAAAATGCATGATTTTTTTTTTTTTTTGAAAAGGGCATAAAAATGCATGATTTTCAAAACTTGAGAAATGGATTTGGAAATGAATCATATTCCTTGTTCAGATCTCTGGTCTATAAATAGGTTTCCGTTTAAAATCTCCTAATTATAAAAAAAAAAAATACTTCGGTACTCGATTCCCCGGTTAGAACCCAATTCCGGTCCCATCTGGTTTAGTTATAGATTTCCTTCTGTGGTCGGCGCAAGCATTTTCCCGCCAAAAAGAGCGGCACGAGTTGCAGGCGCGTTAAACCCTAAAAGGAAGAGTCATTCTCGATTGCTCTCCCCAACGACAATCTCCCATGGCCCCCTCCGGCACCGTCGCCGATCCTCCGCCATCTTCAACCACTGATTCATTCAATTCCGGCGCCACAGCAGAGAATGATATTCGGGTCCCCTCTCACTCTCTCTCTCCGTCAAATTTTGTTTCATACTATTCACTGATGCGTCGTTCGGAATTCCAGCGCGAGAAAGAAACCCAAATGTTTGAATTTGACGTCGTTTTTTTCTCGTTCTGAGGTGGTTGTGATGTTTTCCCGTTTCTATGGCAGCCATTTTTTGTCCTCCACAAGGCCTCGTCTGGGAGTCTCCAAGGGAAATCAACTGGGACGGTGAAAAGCAAGCGGAGGATCGAGTCACCTACACCTAAATTTGCTAAGAAATCTGAGGTCGAAAGCGTGGAAGAGGAAGACGGCCATTTTTTCTCAGCGCTGCGCTCAAAAGTTTTCGAGACGGTCTGGTCGAAAATCGAGAAGACAATCGAAGTCGGTCTCAGTCTCTTCTCTCGAGATTTCTTCCAACGTGTTTGGATCTTACTTTGGGGTCTTTTTACACCTTGATTTATCCCGAAATAAAAAAAAAGTTGCATTTGGAATTTTTTCTTCAATTGCAGGATGTTCTGAGAGATTCCAACTCCAAAGTGTTCAGTGGGATTCATGATTGGATACGGGAATCATTTGAATCGATCAGATCATCTGGAGCACTGAGTTTATCGGAAGCAGTTCGGTCTTATCCTGTTTTAACTCAGGCTTCTTCCAAGCAATTGTTTACCGCTTTGGTCCTTACCAGTAAGTCTCTAAAGATTAGTGTTTCGTTTGGAATTTACTACCAGGTGTATCTGGTCGTGTGTTCCGAGTTCATACGTGCACTGCACTTGTGACTATACTCGGTATTGGCCCTAAGAAAAAATGCAATATTTGGATGATGTTTTGTTGTGTTACTAATTTCAATACTTTATAAGTAACCAGTTACAATTACTGCGCTTATACTTATGTAGTAACCTTATATTGATGTCAGGGAATCTGGAAATGGTTGATGATTTATTGACATTTGGAGAACTGGATTTGCATTTGAAGTCTCAAGGATGTCATGTGGCTAAGCTTTCATCCATGGACTTCTCTGCCAAGAATGGTGTAGGAGGTTGCCTTAGAGGTTTGTTACGCCAGTTTGTGATGCCAGCCGTAGATGTTAGTAAAATCTGCATAGCCTTTACATATCATTTAGTTTTGTAGCCTGCTTGCACTATTAGTGTATCCACTGAGTCCTTTTTCTTTCTTCGTAACGCGACTTTTGTACAGGTGGCTGATGTAACCATTCTCGCATCATGGTACAGAGAAAACGGAAACCATAAGAATCCCGTGGTTATAATTGTGGATGATACAGAGAGATGCTGTGGGTCTGTCCTGTCGGATTTAATTCTTATATTGAGGTATTAGCACATCTTTATGCTTGCTACGTTTACATTGTATCATGTTGAGGTTTCTCTGCTCACTGGACTAAAAAGTTTTTTTTTTTTTTTTTTTTTTTTTTATATCAAAGTGTAGTGACTTGCTCTTTCTTTTTTTGTTTCCTCTTCAGTGAATGGGCAGTCAAAGTTCCAATTTTTTTTATAATGGGTGTGTCCACAGCACACGATGCGCCTAGAAAGATACTACCAGTGAACGCGCTGCAGAGACTTTGTGCTACTAGGTTCACTTTGAGTTCTCCTGCCGAACGGATGGATGCAGTTCTCGAGGCTGTTTTCTTAAAGCCATGTTCTGGGTTCACTGTTAGCCATAAGGTGGCGCTTTTTATGAGAAGTTACTTTTTGTGTCAAGATGGAACACTGACATCATTTGTTAGAACTCTGAAGGTTTCTAGCTCTATCATTAATGCTATATTAGGTTTCAACTTGTTTCAGATTGCTAACTCTTTGTTGTTCATTTGGCTATACATTCTTTTGTCAGGTAGCTTGTCTTCAGCATTTCTCATTAGAGCCTTTAAGCATCATGCTCGAGCACTTTTGTCAAGATGGTAATAATCAGGTATGCTTGATGCACTTGTCCACAATTTCCAATTTTTTTTTAAATCAGATCCTTCAGCTTTCTCAGAGATCATATTTGCTTTGGTGAAGTTGATACTGCCATATCCATTATATCGTTGTTGATGATTAAGAAGTACTTTAGTTCATGTTTTGCATATTTAGAATCTATGGATATTACAAAAACTTCATACGTACTGCATAAAGAAATGATTGAGGATCTTTGGTGGTACATTCTGCATCCCTCCATTTGTCATCTAGAGCAAATAGACCTTTTTCTGTAGATGTTTTTCCAAATTACACTTAGAATAAAGCGCAACTCGCTTTTCTCTAAGGCAGTTTTTCCCCGTAAAGCTGTCAGGTGAAGGTGCTGGGCTATTGACAGAAGCAACAATGAAGCATGCTTTCGACTTGCCATCTGTAACGAGGTACCCCAGAGAATTAACCATCTGTTATTATTTTTATTTCCGTGGTTGTATGTTGGAGGAACTGTTGGGCAGGTTACTGGTGTTCGACTTCTTGTTGGAACTTGTGGATTAATAGTAAATCGGATGTACTAATTTCTGCGCATAAACATTTGACTAGGAATAAAATTACTCGGAGTACTTGTGAAATGCTGCCTCAATTTTTGTTGGACTTGCAAAGGATGCCAAATCCTTGGAGCATTGTAGTTTTGGTGAGTTGACTCTCTTTTTTTGCGTTTCATCATCATAGGAAGAGTTACTTGATAGTCTTACATGACTTAGGGATGCCATTTGCATGTGAAAAATTATTTCTCATTTTATTAACGACTTAGATAGGACATGTCGTGTAAAAACCTGTTTGGAATGATTAAAACATCCCAGTGGCATAGAAATGTGTTCAATCTTTCACTTTTCTGTTCTCCATCTGCATGAAGTTTGAGTTATATTTCTGAATTGTTTCTTTTCCATTTCTCGTTTGAAGGCAACTTTTTATTGTTTCTATTATCATAGTTTTCTGCCGGTTTAGTTGGATTCCTGATGCTTACTATGCTTCTCCTATTATAGATGATAAGAGGAAATATGATGCAGTTTTGTTCTTCATCTGATTAAAGTGTTTTCTGGATAAATTATCAGCAGATTCTTTGTATACTTTTATGCAGTGCATATATGAAGCTGGGAAGTTTGATAAACTTCGATTGCTAGACATATTCTGTGAGACACTTGACCCAGAAGCACGTTACTTGAAATACTTTTCACCTTCAGCAATGATCAACTGTCAGAGTCACGTTTCAGGACATAATAGTGTTATCAGACGGGTTCTGCGCAAGCTTTGGTGAGTTATGCTGTAAGGAGTAAACGTGAAGTTTCCTTCTCACACAATAGCAGCTAGTATTCTCTTAAACTTATGGAGCGCACATAATTTGTCTTATGGATCTGTTCAGATGGCGTCTTTGTGTACTTATGCTGTGTTGTCAAATTAGTGGAACAAGATTTTGAGGATTAGCTTGGTAAATCATGTTAGATCGATTAATAAATTTCACTGCTCTCGAGTTAGTAGGCCTGAAAATTTTTGGGTCATTGAGAGCTTGTGTTACTATCTCTACAAGGAGCTTGGCTCAAAAGTTCTGAAGCTCTTGAGTTCAATTTTCTCAGGGATCTTTCACCTTCACAGTTGTCTAGCTTGTTGAAAAGCTGGGAAAATCTCTCTGCGGAGTTCAGTGAGGTAATCATTAAGTAAAAGTTATCAAGTGTTTATCGTTACTCTTGACTTGCATACTTTGTATGTGATTTTTAACTTCATTTGTCCTTAAAAGTTTTCTTTCGTTTTCTGGTTAGTGTTCTTTCATTTCCATTGAGCTAGAGCATCTTAAACTCTCTATGTTTCTAATATCCCTCTTGTAATTTGTGTATCTGAAAATTGTTGCTTGAATTAGAGATATTGCATAAATGGTTGCGAAAACAGTTAATCACTCAGGATATTTTTGGATTGCTTTCGAGCATTTCTGTGATATATGTTTGTCCATCCTCAATTCTAAATACATAGTGGTTCTAGATGAGCTAATTACTTATTTGTTTGTTCTCTGCTGTTAGATCAATGACAAAGTAATGGAATTGCATCCATTCATGAGATCCGTGGAAGCAGCTGGGCAGCGACAAGGACTTCCCAACAGCCCAAAGTAAATTTCTAGATATTATTGTCTATTCAAACCGAACACCATGTATGAGTTCAGAGAATTCCTTTTTTTTCCTTTTAATATCGGGCTTCCCTCCAGCAGATCTTCTTGGAAAGTTGGTCTCTTGAAATATATTTTCCTTTGTCCCCATCGTTCTTGTGTAGGGGAAAAGATTGAGGAGGAAACTTAGTGTCTTATTCAGCTGTTTTTTTTTCTTTTATATATACATAAGTTCCTTTATTCATTACTCATTAGTTTCTGTTGCTCATCTCAGTAACCCGTACACTGAATAGAAAAAGCTTCACTTTGATGTGACAGAAAGCATGCATCCCGAAGCCATTCAAAGCTTGAAAAAGAGCTTAAAGCCATGACTGATAAGGTTGCCGCAGTCATAGAATTTATGCTAAGGTGAACTCTACTTTGTCACGGAGTCTTCTTACCTCCAAGGAAACAACTTGTTTTTGATTTCTACATTGTCTGTCACCTTAGATGTTTTGTACGCATAATTGAACTCTACTTGCTTTTGATTTCACTGCCGTAATTGAAAACGTTGTTGTATGCGTCTTGCGAATTAATCGTGGCCTTGTTTTTATGTAACAGGGAATATATGAAGCCAGTTGAGAATGTTCCTTTCCATGAAATTTTATGTTTCAAGAATGTCGATAAACTTCAATCTGTAAGTATTCAGCATCCTTTTTCCTCTCGGATTCACTTATACTTCCATTACTTGGAAGTCAATTATAGACAANTCTTGTTTAATGTTTCTAGGTTCTTGAAAATCAGTCCAGAAGGTAAAGTCCCGGTGGTTAAGTTTGATGAGAAATGGGTTCCGGATTCGGATGTTATAACACAGTCTTTGGACTGTCTCTTATACACATCTAGATGTGTATAAGAGACAGGGCTTGGGCGGCGGAGAATGATTTGGATTGGGCGGTTTGGGCGTTAACCGGAGATTATTATTTGAGAACCGGTCAAACAGATATGGTTGAGACTTATGGCGTTTTGGATGCTAATTGGAAAGACGTCAGAAACTCTACTTACTTGCAGAAACTCTCCGGAATTCAATATCCATTTAGAGGTCAGAGTTCTTTTCTCTCTACCATATATAAAAAAACAAGCTAGTGATAATAGTACGGTTTTAATATATGGAATAAGAATTGCATTTATAACCGGACCGGAAATCAAGAAGGACTTTTTTGAAGTAATTGGGATCCGGTAAGAAATAAATAAAATTCGAATCTTGTTTTCTTCAAACATAAAGGTTCGATATTTAGACTCCAAAACTTCACATGTGTTCATCGATATTTAGAAACAAATAAATTCCTTTTTAAAAAAATATATATGCAGGACCCGGTTTACAAGACAAAAACGTTCTCTTCCACCCGTCAACTGGCCTTTGTGTCACCAATAATCCTTCAGACAATTCACCCACACTTCGATTGGGACCATGCCCTAAATCCGAGCCATCGACCTTTAATCCCACAGTAGGCATTCTTTGGATCAATAAAATGTGCGTACAAGCTCCAAATGTTGCTGGACAAAAGGTGAAGCTTGGAGTTGTCTCTTATACACATCTAGATGTGTATAAGAGACAGCAACTCTACTTTGTCACGGAGTCTTTTTACCTCCAAGGAAACAACTTGTTTTTGAACTCTATACATTGTCTGTCAAATTGAAGTCTACTTGCTTTTGATTTCACTGCCGTAATTGAAAACGTTGTCACCAAGATGTTTTGTATGCGTCTTGCGACTTAATCGTGGCCTTTTTGTATGAAACAGGGAATATATGAAGCCAGTTGAGAGTGTTCCTTTCCATGAAATTTTATGTTTCAAGAATGTCGATAAACTTCAATCTGTAAGTCTTCAGCATCCTTATTCCTCTCGGATTTACTTATACTTCCATTACTTGGATGTTATATAATAGACAATCAATTATTATAAGCTGCTCCTGTGGTATCAGTCACATCAACTTAAAGCAAACCGGTTACATGATTACTTCTGAGGGAGTTTTGGCATCATTCTTTTTAACTGATTCATAGAACGATTGATGTTTGTGTTCTCGCTTGTCTTGGTGCTCAAGATTTTACATATGGCTTTCTCTCTCTATCTCCCCTTAATCTGATGTTTATATCTGTTTTAGGCTTTACTTGGAGACCCGAGACGCAGGATCCAGTCAGATCTACTGGAATCTCACAATATCCTCCACTGTATGTGCTGCAGCCAGAGAGGCACAACTCTATTGCCTTCCATGCACGATACGTCGATTTTGTAAGTCTTCCTATACTTTTTATACTCCTGCATTCTCACGTTGTCTTTTCTTGAAACACTTCTTTCGATATTACTTGGTCTTTTCTGGAATATGATTTGGGAGATTCCCGTATACACATGAACGCAAGCGGGCTTCTTTCTTATTTTCTTTGTTTCAACATGTGTTACAACGAAAAGGTATGTGATAATTGATTATCTAGGTACACGCTGGCGCAAGAGCACGCTGATGTTATTAACCTCCATGACTGGTATCAATCTTTCAAGACGATATTTATCCCCCGGGGTAGCAAAGCCAAACAAAAATCAAAGGCATCCTCAAAATCGAAGAAACGGAAGGATAGATGCGAAGAACCGGAAGCACCTGCTGAAGCTTTAATTCAGTATCCTTTTTTGGTATTCATATTCTGATCTTCGAAAAGAGAAGAGAGAAGAAAGCAAAAGAAATTGAACTGCTTCTTTAATCTAAGCTGTTTAATAATTATTTAAAAGAGATACAAGATTAGTATATACACCAATGTTCATCCTTGTTTATTCGTTCATTTTGCAGGACATTTACACAAATGCACGCGACCAAAGATTTCATGTTTTATCATAAAACTTTCGATTCCTTAACATTTGCTTCCAACAGAGCTCGATTTTGCAGAGCTGTAATGGAGCTTCAGATTGCAGGACTCATTCGCATGCCTTCAAAAAGACGTCCAGATTTTGTGCAAAGAGTGGCCTTTGGTTCCTAAGAATAGTTTCAATACTTCCATTGTAAGTTTACTATAATCTTGTACTAACGAGACTATCCACATACACGTGTTTTTATCTAATAGATGTTTTTGGAGTTTTTAGTTGCTGTTCTTATGTGGTGGGTTCACCTAAGATTAAAAGTAAAGTGACTAGGAGCATAGATGTGATCTCAATCTAGACAAGTAATCATTTTCGCCCAGACGAAAAAAACCGTAAACAAAAGCCAAGAACTTTCAAAGCAGAAGATTTGTATGCTATAAAGTCTTTACTCAGTTACAAAGTCAACTAAACTTTTTTTTGGTTCAAAGTCAACGAGACCAATATAAGTAAATATTCATTGGCTTATTAATAGCATCCATGACATCTTGCCAAAAACAATTCGAAATTATCTAAAACATATATATTAGAATTATTTTTTTATTAAATTAATGAGAGTTTGAGTAGTGATTTGATTTCTGCTAAAAAAATTCTCAAATTCATCTTATTATTCGAATTTTCCATCAAACGAGTATATAGTAGAAACTCTATAAATTAATATTCGATTCATTAATAACTTGCTAAATTAATATTTTTTGCTAGTCCCAAAATTAGTTTTTCAACCAAATAATAGATTTATAAATTAATAATCACTATAAATTAATAATTTTTTAATAAAACCTTATGGTCTCAACATTATTAATTTATAAAGTTGTTAGTGTATTTGAGATTATAATATTTTTCAATATTTGAATTTTCGGTTCTGATAAATGGACATCTTGATTAACTTTCCTCTTTCTTTTTACATAGTTGAATATTCAAAACCGTGTCTTTATAGTCTCAAGTCTCCTCCTCCAACTCTTTTTGACGGGACAAGAGACGACCTGTGTGACTCAGGAAGTTTTTATAATTCCCCAAGTTGATCAAGTCTCGGCTACTCGAACAATTTCCCCTTGCTATTGCTGCTAAAACCTCTCTCTTGTTATTTTCTATTGGAAACCCTTAAAATCACAAAAAAGTCCATAATAACCCTAGTCGCAACTTGTCTCTGGTTCTTGCTGGTGTCTACTTTCACAGGCGCAGACGAGGCCAACGTAAATTGCCTGAGGAACATAAAATCCCATGTCAATGATCCAAATGGATATTTATCGAGCTGGCTATTTGGCAACAATTCTCCAGGTTATATCTGCAAGTTCAGTGGTGTGACTTGTTGGCATGATGATGAGAACAGGGTTTTGAGCATTAAGCTTAACGGTTTTGGTCTCGGGGGAGAGTTTCCAGCTAATGGGATTAAGGAATGTTCTGACATGGTTGGTCTAGAGCTTTCTAGCAACAACTTTTCTGGACCTTTACCACCCAACATTTCCTCTTTGATTCCAAGTCTTACAATTCTGGACCTCTCTGAGAATCAGTTCTCCGGTGAAATCCCTGTCAGTATCTCAAACCTTACCTTTCTTAACACTCTTTTGCTTCAGCGTAACCAGTTCACGGGTCAGCTTCCTCCCGACCTAGTTCTACTTACACGGCTCAGCAAGTTCTCAGTGGCAGACAATCTTCTGACGGGTCCTGTCCCAAATTACACCGCCTGGCCCTCCCTGAAAATTGGAATGGAGAGCTTTGCTAATAATTCGGGTTTGTGTGGACCGCCTCTGGATGCTTGCGTTGACCAGGAGGAAGCAATTATCTGGTCAGGGAAGGTCGGTGCAGCAGCTGGTGCGGCTTTTTTTGCACCGGTAGGTGCAGGCTTAGGCTGGTTCCTCTTCAATGGTAAGAAGAAGAGACAAGGAGATATTAGACACCGGAGCTGAATTTACCACATTGGGAATTATAACACATGTTTTCATCAATCTATCAATCAGTTAAATTTCTGTACAACGAATCATTGAAAATAATATTTGCAGCAGTTAATTATGACTATATCTACGCCTTGAGATATTTGAGAAAACTATTATTTGTAAACATGGTTTCATCTCAATTTAAACTCGATTGTATACACAAACAGAATCTAAAACAAGGTATTTTTGAGTTTTTCACACATATTACTTAAGTTATTCTTTAAATATTAAATGTTATAAGGACAAATTAAGTAAAAATAGATAATAACTACATCTAGAAAATTAAAATATTTTTTCTTTTTTAAACAACTTTTTTTCTAAAAAACGGAGGGAGTAGTATTTTGTTAACGTTTTTTTTATTAGTACCATTTTTGTTATAACAGAACTAAAAGATAAGTACAGAAACAGAATTTTACTGTTAATGTTGGTTTCTATAACAACACATTAAAGTCTTTTGACTTTTTTAAAAGTATTTGACAATTCTCGATAAATATACAGCTTAGAATTTGTGAACTTCATGCTCTGTCGATTAGTATTTCGTTTTTCCCCTGTTAATGCTATTATTATTATTTTTTTTTAATTTAGTTGGAAAAAAACCCTCTAACCATAAACACGTATAATCTGCCAAAAAGCAGAAACTAAACCAACTTCTTTGCGCTATAAATCGAATTCAAATTCAAAAACAAAAACAAAACAAAAAATGGCGAGATCCATCTTTTTTTGTCTCTTCTTCTGCTTATTCATTTCTTGGATTCCAAAGCTAACTACAAGCTATCCTCTCTCCACAAAATCTCGATGGATCGTGGACGAGAAAGGCCAAAGGGTGAAGCTAGCCTGCGTGAACTGGCCGGCTCATCTCCAGCCCGCGGTGGCTGAAGGGCTAAGCAAACAGCCATTAGACTCCATCTCCAAGAAGATTGTCTCTATGGGATTTAACTGCGTTAGGCTCACTTGGCCTCTTGATTTGATGACTAATGACACATTGGCTCTCAATGTTACGGTCAAACAGTCTTTCGAAAGCTTGAAGTTGTTTGAAGATGTTGTTGGGATTCAAACTCACAATCCCAAAATCCTTAATTTCCCCCTGTTCAATGCATTCCAGGTAAAACTGATATTGTTATAGCATTGATTCAATCGATCCCAGATAACCGGGTTTGAGTTCGGTTTATGTTTCAGTAGCTGGCCAATATCTAAACGTGAACTAATTCGAAACAATAACTAATTAAAGTTAACCAAAACTAACCGAACGAAAGCAAAAGAAACCCATTCTCAACATAATGGAACTCTCTCTCTCCCTCTCTCTCTCTCTCTCTCTCTCTCTTTGAATATGGATGTATGTTTATAATATTTTGTCAGGAAGTGGTATCGAACCTAGGACAAAACGGAGTGATGGTGATACTAGACAACCACTTGACTAAGCCAGGCTGGTGCTGCAGCGATAACGACCTTGACGCCTTCTTCGGCTACCCTCACTTTGATCCCTTCGTCTGGGCCGATGGTCTGAAGAAGATGGCTACTCTTTTCCGCAATGCCACTAATGTCGTTGGCATGAGCCTTAGGAACGAGCCACGTGGCGCTAGAGATTACCCTGACCTCTGGTTCAGGTACGTAT
>JAHZTW010000001.1:178808370-178917390 GCA_020283515.1 Alliaria petiolata
GACTTCTTGTTGGAACTTGTGGATTAATAGTAAATCGGATGTACTAATTTCTGCGCATAAACATTTGACTAGGAATAAAATTACTCGGAGTACTTGTGAAATGCTGCCTCAATTTTTGTTGGACTTGCAAAGGATGCCAAATCCTTGGAGCATTGTAGTTTTGGTGAGTTGACTCTCTTTTTTTTGCGTTTCATCATCATAGGAAGAGTTACTTGATAGTCTTACATGACTTAGGGATGCCATTTGCATGTGAAAAATTATTTCTCATTTTATTAACGACTTAGATAGGACATGTCGTGTAAAAACCTGTTTGGAATGATTAAAAACATCCCAGTGGCATAGAAATGTGTTCAATCTTTCACTTTTCTGTTCTCCATCTGCATGAAGTTTTAGTTATATTCCTGAATTGTTTCTTTTCCATTTCTCGTTTGAAGGCAACTTTTTATTGTTTCTATTATCATAGTTTTCTGCCGGTTTAGTTGGATTCCTGATGCCTACTATGCTTCTCCTATTATAGATGATAAGAGGAAATATGAGGCAGTTCTGTTCTTCATCTGATTAAAGTGCTTTCTGGATAAATTATCAGCAGATTCTTTGTATACTTTTATGCAGTGCATATATGAAGCTGGGAAGTTTGATAAACTTCGATTGCTAGACATATTCTGTGAGACACTTGACCCAGAAGCACGTTACTTGAAATACTTTTCACCTTCAGCAATGATCAACTGTCAGAGTCACGTTTCAGGACATAACAGTGTTATCAGACGGGTTCTGCGCAAGCTTAGGTGAGTTATGCTGTAAGGAGTAAACGTGAAGTTTCCTTCTCACACAATAGCAGCTAGTATTCTCTTAAACTTATGGAGCGCACATAATTTGTCTTATGGATCTGTTCAGATGGCGTCTTTGTGTACTTATGCTGTGTTGTCAAATTAGTGGAACAAGATTTTGAGGATTAGCTTGGTAAATCATGTTAGATCGATTAATAAATTTCACTGCTCTCGAGTTAGTAGGCCTGAAAAATTTTGGGTCATTGAGAGCTTGTGTTACTATCTCTACAAGGAGCTTGGCTCAAAAGTTCTGAAGCTCTTGAGTTCAATTTTCTCAGGGATCTTTCACCTTCACAGTTGTCTAGCTTGTTGAAAAGCTGGGAAAATCTCTCTGCGGAGTTCAGTGAGGTAATCATTAAGTAAAAGTTATCAAGTGTTTATCGTTACTCTTGACTTGCATACTTTGTATGTGATTTTTAACTTCATTTGTCCTTAAAAGTTTTCTTTCGTTTTCTGGTTAGTGTTCTTTCATTTCCATTGAGCTAGAGCATCTTAAACTCTCTATGTTTCTAATATCCCTCTTGTAATTTGTGTATCTGAAAATTGTTGCTTGAATTAGAGATATTGCATAAATGGTTGCGAAAACAGTTAATCACTCAGGATATTTTTGGATTGCTTTCGAGCATTTCTGTGATATATGTTTGTCCATCCTCAATTCTAAATACATAGTGGTTCTAGATGAGCTAATTACTTATTTGTTTGTTCTCTGCTGTTAGATCAATGACAAAGTAATGGAATTGCATCCATTCATGAGATCCGTGGAAGCAGCTGGGCAGCGACAAGGACTTCCCAACAGCCCAAAGTAAATTTCTAGATATTATTGTCTATTCAAACCGAACACCATGTATGAGTTCAGAGAATTCCTTTTTTTTCCTTTTAATATCGGGCTTCCCTCCAGCAGATCTTCTTGGAAAGTTGGTCTCTTGAAATATATTTTCCTTTGTCCCCATCGTTCTTGTGTAGGGGAAAAGATTGAGGAGGAAACTTAGTGTCTTATTCAGCTGTTTTTTTTTCTTTTATATATACATAAGTTCCTTTATTCATTACTCATTAGTTTCTGTTGCTCATCTCAGTAACCCGTACACTGAATAGAAAAAGCTTCACTTTGATGTGACAGAAAGCATGCATCCCGAAGCCATTCAAAGCTTGAAAAAGAGCTTAAAGCCATGACTGATAAGGTTGCCGCAGTCATAGAATTTATGCTAAGGTGAACTCTACTTTGTCACGGAGTCTTCTTACCTCCAAGGAAACAACTTGTTTTTGATTTCTACATTGTCTGTCACCTTAGATGTTTTGTACGCATAATTGAACTCTACTTGCTTTTGATTTCACTGCCGTAATTGAAAACGTTGTTGTATGCGTCTTGCGAATTAATCGTGGCCTTGTTTTTATGGAACAGGGAATATATGAAGCCAGTGGAGAATGTTCCTTTCCATGAAATTTTATGTTTCAAGAATGTCGATAAACTTCAATCTGTAAGTATTCAGCATCCTTTTTCCTCTCGGATTCACTTATACTTCCATTACTTGGAAGTTATATGATAGAGAATCAATTATTATAAGCTCCTCTTCTGGTATCAGTCTCATCAACTTAAAGCAAACCGGTTACATGATTAGTTCTGAGATAGTTTTGGCATCATTCTTTTTAACTGATTCATAGAACGATTGATGTTGTGTTCTCTTCTCGCTGGTCTTGGTGCTCAAGATTTTACATATGGCTTTCTCTCTCTTTCTCCCCTTAATCTGATGTTTATATCTGTTTTAGGCTTTACTTGGAGACCCGAGAGGCAGGATCCAGTCAGATCTACTGGAATCTCACAATATCCTCCACTGTATGTGCTGCAGCCAGAGAGGCACAACTCTATTGCCTTCCATGCACGATACGTCGATTTTGTAAGTCTTCCTATACTACTGCATTCTCACATTGTCTTTCTTGAAACACTTATTTCGATATTACTTGGTCTTTTCTGGAATATGATTTGAGAGATTCCCGTGGGCACAAACTATCTTCAAAACACATACACATGAACACAAGCGGGCTTCTTTCTTCTTTCTTTGTTTCAACATGTGTCACAACGAGAAGGTTTGTGATAAATGATTATCTAGGTACACGCTGGCGCAAGAGCACGCTGATGTTATTAACCTCCATGACTGGTATCAATCTTTCAAGACGATATTTATCCCCCGGGGTGGCAAAGCCAAACAAAAATCAAAGGCATCTTCAAAATCGAAGAAACGGAAGGATAGATGCGAAGAACCGGAAGCACCTGCTGAAGCTTTAATTCAGTATCCTTTTTTGGTATTCATATTCTGATCTTCGAAAAGAGAAGAGAGAAGAAAGCGAAAGAAATTGAATTGCTTCTTTAATCTAAGCTGTTTGATCATTATTTTAAAGAGAGCATAGCATGAACTGGATACAAAATCAGTATATACACCAATGTTCATCCTTGTTTATTCGTTCATTTTGCATGACATGTTGCATAAATTTACGCGACCAATGATTTCATATATATATATATATATATATATACATATTTTTATTAAAGTTGCGATTCCTTAACATTTGCTTCCAACAGAGCTCGATTTTGCAGAGCTGTAATGGAGCTTCAGATTGCAGGACTCATTCGCATGCCTTCGAAAAGACGTCCAGATTTTGTGCAAAGAGTGGCCTTTGGTTCCTAAGAATAGTTTCAATACTTCCATTGGAAGTTTACTTTGATATTACTACCCACATGTACACGTGTGTTGTTTCTAATATAGTATGTTTTTACCTATTATTGCACTAAACGCATTTTTGATATAGTTACCTTCATAATAAAGAAAAGCTGTGAAAATAAAAAAAAACGGCAAAGGCAAGCGGAAAGTAATAGTATTGTGGATAAAATGCATACACCATCATATGGTATTCTGAACAAAAAAAACCTCGTAAACAAACGAGCTAAAATCCATGACAACTAAGTCAACGAGACCTTGATAAGTAATATTCCTTTGGTTATTGATAAAATCCATGACAACATTTCCCAATTTATCCAAAATATCTATCCTAAAATTGACGATTAACCAAATTTGTGAGAGAATTTGGGCAGTTACTAACTTACTACTCACTACAAAAGTTTCTCAGACTTATTACCCAACTTTCTCATCCCATATTTCATTAAGATATATATATATATATTTTTCATGAAGTATATTATTTTGGATGATAATATTTTTCAATATTTGAATTACTCGCTCCGGATCTTTTACTCTGGTCCCCATGAAATGCACATTATGATCAACTCTCTTTTCTTTTTCCATAGTTGAATAATCAAAGATCAAAACCATGGGACAAGCCGAAATCTTTGGGTGAGGATATTCTCAAGTCTCCTCCTCCAACTCCTTTTACGGGACAAGAGACGACGACCTGTGACTCAGGAAGTCTTTATAATTCCCCAAGTTCAAGTCTTGGCTACTCTGTACAATTCTCCACTTGGCATTGCTGATAAAATACCTCTCTCTTGTTATTTTCTATTGGAAACCCTTAAAATCACAAAAATGTCCATAATAACCCTAGTCGCAACTTGTCTCTGGTTCTTGCTGGTGTCTAGTTTCACAGGCGCAAACTTGGCCAACGTAAATTGCCTGAGGACCATAAAATCCCAAGTCAAGGATCCAAATGGATATTTATCGAGTTGGGTATTTCGCAACATTGCTCCAGGTTGTATCTGCAAGTTCAGTGGTGTGACTTGCTGGCATGATGACGAGAACATGGTTTTGAGCATTAAGCTCAACGGTTTTGGTCTCAGCGGAGAGTTTCCTCATGGGATTAATGAATGTTCTGGCATGACAGGTCTAGAGCTTTCTAGAAACAACTTCTCTGGACCTTTACCATCCAACATTTCCTCTTTGATTCCAAGTCTTACAATTCTGGACCTCTCTGAGAATCAATTCTCCGGTGAAATCCCTGTCAGTATCTCAAACATTACCTTTCTTAACACTCTTTTGCTTCAGGGTAATCAGTTCACTGGTCAGCTTCCTCCCGAGCTATTTCTACTTAAACGGCTCAACAAGTTCTCAGTGGCAGACAATCTTCTGACGGGCCCTGTCCCAAATTACGACGCCTCCTTGAATATTGGAATGGAGAGCTTTGCTAATAATTCGGGTTTGTGTGGACCGCCTCTGGATGCTTGCGTTGACCAGGAGGAAGAAATTATCCGGTCAGGGAAGGTCGGTGCAACAGCTGGTGCGGGCTTTTTTGCACCAGTAGGTGCAGCCTTAGGCTGGTTCCTCTTCAATGGTAAGAAGAAGAAACAAGGAGATATTAGACACCGGAGCTCGATTTTCCACATTGAGAATTGAAACACATGTTTTCATCAATCTATCAATCAGTTAAATTTCTGCACAACGAATCATTGAAAATAATATTTGCAGCAGTCAATAAATGATTAAAGCTGATTGTATACACACAACAGAATTATACTAGTATTTTGTTAAAGTTGTTTTTAGTACCATTTTTGTTATAACAGAACAAAAAGATAAGTACAGAAACAGAATTTTACTGTTAATGTTGTTGGTTTCTATAACACATTCAAGTCTTTAAAGTATTTGACAATTCTCGATAAATATACAGCTCAGAATTTGTTAACTTCATGCTCTGTCGATTAGTATTTCGTTTTTCCCCTGTTAATGCTATTTGTTTTTTTTTTTTAATTTAGTTGGAAAAAACCCTCTAACCATAAACACGTATTATCTGCCAAAAACCAGAAACTAAACCAACTTCTTTGCAATATAAATCGAATTCAAATTCAAAAACAAATTAAGAAACACAAAAACAAAAGCAAAACAAAAAATGGCGAGATCCATCTTTTTTTGTCTCTTCTTCTGCTTATTCATTTCTTGGATTCCAGAGCTAACTACAAGCTATCCTCTCTCCACAAAATCTCGATGGATCGTGGACGAGAAAGGCCAAAGGGTGAAGCTAGCCTGCGTGAACTGGCCGGCTCATCTCCAGCCCGCGGTGGCTGAAGGGCTAAGCAAACAGCCATTAGACTCCATCTCCAAGAAGATTGTCTCTATGGGATTTAACTGCGTTAGGCTCACTTGGCCTCTTGATTTGATGACTAATGACACATTGGCTCTCAATGTTACGGTCAAACAGTCTTTCGAAAGCTTGAAGTTGTTTGAAGATGTTGTTGGGATTCAAACTCACAATCCCAAAATCCTTAATTTCCCCCTTTTCAATGCATTCCAGGTAAAACTGATGTTATAGCTTTTTTTTTTTTTTTTTCTTATATTTTTTTTTTTGTTTTTTTTTTTTTTTTTTTTTTTTTTTATTTTTATTTGTTTTTTTTTTTTATATTATTTATTTTTATTTTAATTTAATCTTTTTTTACTTAATGAAATGAAATTTATTCTTTTTTTATTTTTTTCTTAATTTAATTTTTTTTTTTTTTTTTTTTTTTTATTTTTTTTTTTTTTTTATAAATATTTTGTCAGGAAGTGGTATCGAACCTAGGACAAAACGGAGTGATGGTGATACTAGACAACCACTTGACTAAGCCAGGCTGGTGCTGCGTCGATAACGACCTTGACGCCTTCTTCGGCTACCCTCACTTTGATCCCTTCGTCTGGGCCGATGGTCTGAAGAAGATGGCTACTCTTTTCCGCAATGCCACTAATGTCGTTGGCATGAGCCTTAGGAACGAGCCACGTGGCGCTAGAGATTACCCTGACCTCTGGTTCAGGTACGTATTTCAAGTTCTTACCAATCAACTTGTTTTCCATTTAGAATGTAACCAAGCTCGTAAAAATTGAAAAATAATTAAAATGATTTTTTTTTTGTGAAAACAATATCGGGAGTTTGAAAAATATTCATAATTTTTTACGTAAATATGTTTGGATTTCACCTTAATTGTATTCTCAAAATTTATACATAAGATCTATGTATAAATAAAGTACGTAAAGTATAGATTGGGTGAGTAAGTTTTCTCAAGTTTCTTTTAGTGTTCACGTGGCATGCAATTAATTGCTTGCATGCGTGTTAATGGTTACGTGAAGGTTCATGCCACAAGGAGCAGAGGCAGTGCACGCCGCAAACCCTAAATTACTAGTCATCCTCTCCGGCATCGACTTCGACACAAACCTCTCTTTCCTCCGTGACCGCTTCTTCAACGTCAGCTTCACCGACAAACTCGTATTCGAGCTCCATTGGTACAGCTTCTCCGACGGCGGAGGCGCGTGGGCAAAACACAACTCCAACGATTTCTGCCCCAAAATCATCGAGAAAGTCACACACAACGGAGGATTCTTGCTCGGGAGAGGCTTTCCTTTGATCTTGAGTGAGTTTGGGACCGAAGAGAGTGGCGTCGACGTCAGCGGAAACCGGTATATGAATTGTTTGGTGGCTTGGGCGGCGGAGAATGATTTGGATTGGGCGGTTTGGGCGTTAACCGGAGACTACTATTTGAGAACCGGTCAAACAGATATGGTTGAGACTTATGGCATTTTGGATGCCAATTGGAAAGACGTCAGAAACTCTACTTTCTTGCAGAAACTCTCCGGAATTCAATATCCATTCAGAGGTCAGAGTTCTTCTATCTCTCCATAAATATAAAAGACAAGCTAAGTAATAATACTATTTATAACCGGACCGGAAATCAAGAAGGACTTTTAAAGCAATTGGGATCCGGTAAGAAATAAATAAAATTCGAATCTTGTTTTCTTCAAACATAAAGATTCGATATTTAGACTCGAAAACTTCATATGTACGTTCATCGGTATTTAAAAACAAATAAAATTCTAATTTTTTTTAATATACATGCAGGACCCGGTTTACAACCCAAAAGCTTTCTCTTCCACCCATCAACTGGCCTTTGCGTCACCAATAATCCTTCAGACAATTCACCCACGCTTCGATTGGGACCATGCCCTAAATCCGAGCCATCGACCTTTAATCCCACAGAAGGCATTATTTGGATCAATAAAATGTGCGTACAAGCTCCAAATGTTGCTGGTCAAAAGGTGAAGCTTGGAGTTGGCACTATGTGTTCTAAGCTGGGACAAATCTCAGCCACTAAGATGCATTTCTCGTTCAAGACAAGTAATGGTTTGTTGCTATGTCTTGACGTGGACGAACGTGACAACAGCGTCGTCGCTAACCCTTGCAAGTGTTTGACCATGGACGCTTCGTGTGATCCAGCGAGCCAATGGTTCAAAGTTGTTTAAATCCTGTTTTCAATACCTTATCATTCTTGAGAAAATGTATGTGTAATCAAGACTACGATCGAGCAAATTCATCATTGACCAAACGAAAAAAACATTTTAGTCTCTTGAAGTCTTAAAAGAAAATGGGCTGAGAATTGAAGAAATTGAGGCCCAAGATGGTCGTTACGTGATATCTTATATTCCGCCACGTGTCAGTCAACTTAGCCTAAGGTTTCCCAAGGTTTTAAATGAATAAAAGAAAATGGAAAATTTGGAGGAAAGTAGACAGACAAAAATATGATAAGCCTTAGATTTCAACCAAGCACCGCCGGTGTTTTATCGGCGTCGGTCAGCCGCGCCGGTTTTGTCAGACGTTGCGGTTCGACTAAACCGGGCAGGACCCGCCGGTTCGGAACGATGGCGATGGCGGCGAGTCCTCTCGAAATTTGCGTCAAAGCTTCCATAACCACACCAGACAAGCTCGGAGACTGTTAGCTCTCTATCTCTCTCTATCTCTCCGGAAACTTTTGAAATGTGGATGATAAAGCTGCAGCTTGATCCATCTTTCACTCAAATTCGACTTGCAGATAGATATTTCGTGTTAGCTCAATTGGTCCTTAGATTGTTTCTCTGGTCAGAAATCTGAAACTATCCTAACAATTTCGAAATGTGGATTACTAAAGCTGCAATTCGATTCCTGTCTCGCTCAATTTTCGCTTGCTGATAAATACTTCAGCTTAAGAATTTAAGAATTCGTGACAAACTCAATTGGTGCTTAGATTGTTTCTTGGTTTAGAAATCTGAAACTATTCAAAGGTATAATATGCAAACTCGATTGCTTCTATGTCTACTCTCGAGGGTTATTTTTTTCTTCATGAGTTGATTATATGCATAATTTTGTTGATAGGCCCTTTTTGCCAAAGGGTGTTGCTGACTATGGAGGAGAAGCATGTACCTTATGACATGAAAATGGTGGATTTGAGTAACAAGCCAGAATGGTGAATCCTTAGGTTCCTTTACGTATTTGAAGTATACATGATTCTTCGTTAGTGGCGGTGATTTCCTTTAGTTTTTAGCAATATGTTGGGCTCGTGACTTCTTGTTTAATGTTTCTAGGTTCTTGAAAATTAGTCCAGAAGGTAAAGTCCCGGTGGTTAAGTTTGATGAGAAATGGGTTCCGGATTCGGATGTTATAACACAGTCTTTGGAAGAGAAGTATCCTGAGCCTCCTCTTGCAACCCCACCCGAAAAGGCTTCAGTGTAAGCATTCCTTCTTTTTTTTTTTTTTTTTTAATGCAATTGACCTGATGGATTTCTTTTGCTGAAAGAGTTTTCAGTTGACAATTTGCATACTTGTAGTTATGAATATGCGTGTGGATGTTTAATTTACATTTGTAGTGGATCGAAGATCTTCTCCACATTTATCGGTTTTCTCAAGAGCAAAGATCCAGGAGATGGAACTGAGCAAGTTTTGCTGGANTACCCTCACTTTGATCCCTTCGTCTGGGCCGATGGTCTGAAGAAGATGGCTACTCTTTTCCGCAATGCCACTAATGTCGTTGGCATGAGCCTTAGGAACGAGCCGCGTGGCGCTAGAGATTACCCTGACCTCTGGTTCAAGTACGTATCTCAAATTCTTACCAATTAACTTGTTTTCCATTTAGAATGTAACCATTAACCAAGCTCGTAAAAATTGAAAAAATAATTAAAATGTTTTTTTTTGTGAAAACAATATCGGGAGATTGAAAAATATTCATAAATTTTTACGTAAATATGTTTGGATTTCAACTTAATTATATTCTCAAAATTTATACATAGATATATATATATATATATAAATAAAGTACGTAAAGTATAGATTGGGTGAGTAAAAGTTTTCTCAAGTTTCTATTAGTGTTCACGTGGCATGCAATTAATTGCGTGCATGCGTGTTAATGGTTACGTGAAGGTTCATGCCACAAGGAGCAGAAGCAGTGCACGCCGCAAACCCTAAATTACTAGTCATCCTCTCCGGCATCGACTTCGACACAAATCTCTCTTTCCTCCGTGACCGCTTCTTCAAGGTCAGCTTCACCGACAAACTCGTCTTCGAGCTCCATTGGTACAGCTTCTCCGACGGCGGAGGCGTCTGGGCAAAACACAACTCCAACGATTTCTGCACCAAAATCATCGAGAAAGTCACACACAACGGAGGATTCTTGCTCGGGAGAGGCTTTCCTTTGATCCTGAGTGAGTTTGGGACCGACGAGAGAGGCGTCGACGTCAGCGGAAACCGGTATATGAATTGTTTGGTGGCTTGGGCGGCGGAGAATGATTTGGATTGGGCGGTTTGGGCGTTAACCGGAGACTACTATCTGAGAACCGGTCAAACAGATATGGTTGAGACTTATGGCATTTTGGATGCCAATTGGAAAGACGTCAGAAACTCTACTTTCTTGCAGAAACTCTCCGGAATTCAATATCCATTTAGAGGTCAGAGTTCTTCTATCTCTCCATATATATAAAAAGACAAGCTAAGTAATAATTGCATTTATAACCGGACCGGAAATCAAGAAGGACTTTTAAAGTAATTGGGATCCGGTAAGAAATCGAAACTTGTTTTCTTCAAACACAAAGGTTTTCGATATATGTGTTCATCGATATTTAGAAACAAATAAAATTAGACTCCAAAACTTTATATGTGTTCATCGATATTTAGAAACAAATAAAATTCGAATTTTTTTATATATATGCAGGGCCCGGTTTACAACTCAAAAACTTTCTCTTCCACCCATCAACTGGCCTTTGCGTCACCAATAATCCTTCAGACAATTCACCCACGCTTCGATTGGGACCATGCCCTAAATCCGAGCCATCGACCTTTAATCCCACAGAAGGCATTCTTTGGATCAATAAAATGTGCGTACAAGCTCCAAATGTTGCTGGACAAAAGGTGAAGCTTGGAGTTGGCACTATGTGTTCTAAGCTGGGACAAATCTCAGCCACTAAGATGCATTTCTCGTTCAAGACAAGTAATGGTTTGTTGCTATGTCTTGACGTGGACGAACGTGACAACAGCGTCGTCGCTAACCCTTGCAAGTGTTTGACCATGGACGCTTCGTGTGATCCAGCGAGCCAATGGTTCAAAGTTGTTTAAATCCTGTTTTCAATACCTTATCATTCTTGAGAAAATGTATGTGTAATCAAGACTACGATCGAGCAAATTCATTATTGACCAAACGAAAAAAACATTACTCTGTTGAAGTCTTAAAAGAAAATGGGCTGAGAATTGAAAACTTGAGGCCCAGGATGGTCGTTATACGTGGTATCTTATATTTCGCCACGTGTCAGTCAACTTAGCCACTGAGAATTTTCCAGATTATCTGAGTCCATGAGTCATCATCATCTCTGTAGCCTAAGGTTTTAAATGAAAAAGAAAATGAAAAAACTGGAGGAAAGTAACGAGAGACAAAAATATGATAAGCCTTAGGTTTCAACCAAGTACCGCCGGTGTTTTATCGGCGTCGGTCAGCCGTGCCGGTTTTGTCAAACGTTGCTGTTCGACTAAACCGGGAAGGTCCCGCCGGTTCGGAACGATGGCGATGGCGGCGAGTCCTCTCGAAATTTGCGTCAAAGCTTCCATCACCACACCAAACAAGCTCGGAGACTGTTAGCTCTCTCTCTCTCTCTCTCCGGAAACTTTTGAAATGTGGATGATAAAGCTGCAGTTTGATCCACCTTTCACTCAAATTCGACTTGCAGATAGATATTTCGTGTTAGCTCAATTGGTCCTTAGATTGTTTGTTTCTCTGGTCAGAAATCTGAAACTATCCAAACAATTTCGAAATGTGGATTTTTTAAGCTGCAATTCGATTCCTGTTTCGCTCAATTTTCGCTTGCAGATAAATACTTCAGCTTAAGAATTTAAGAATTCGTGTCAAACTTATTTGGTGCTTAGATTGTTTCTTGGTTTAGAAATCTGAAACTATTCAAAGGTGTAATATGCAAACTCGATTGCTTCTATGTCTAGTCTTGAGGGTTATTTTTTCTTCATGAGTTGATTATATGCATAATTTTTGTGGATAGGCCCTTTTTGCCAAAGGGTGTTGCTGACTATGGAGGAGAAGCATGTACCTTATGACATGAAAATGGTGGATTTGAGTAACAAGCCAGAATGGTGAATCCTTGGCTTCCTTTACGTGTTTGAAGTAGACATGATTCTTGATTAATGGCGATGATTAATATGTTGTGCTCTTGACTTCTTGTTTAATGTTTCTAGGTTCTTGAAAATCAGTCCAGAAGGTAAAGTCCCGGTGGTTAAGTTTGATGAGAAATGGGTTCCGGATTCGGATGTTATAACACAGTCTTTGGAAGAGAAGTATCCTGAGCCTCCTCTTGCAACCCCACCCGAAAAGGCTTCAGTGTAATGCAATTGACCTGATGGATTTCTTTGCTGAAAAAGTTTTCAGTTGACAATTTGCATACTTGTAGTTATGAATATGCGTGTGGATGTTTAATTTACATTTGTAGTGGATCGAAGATCTTCTCCACATTTATCGGTTTTCTCAAGAGCAAAGATCCAGGAGATGGAACTGAGCAAGTTTTGCTGGATGAGCTTAGTACATTCAACGATTATATCAAAGAAAATGTAACTTTTTTTGTTTTTTTTTTCTCTTCCTTAACTAGTCTCCGATTGTGTGTTAGATCCTTGAGTAATAGTTCTGATGATCTTATATTTACCGCTCTTTTCTTCCTTGCCGTGAAGGGCCCTTTCATAAACGGAGAGAAGATTTCAGCAGCTGATTTGTCCTTAGGACCAAAGTTATACCACATGAAGATTGCATTGGGGCATTACAAGAACTGGTCTGTTCCAGATTCACTTTCTTTCCTCAAATCCTACATGGAGGTAAATGTCTGAAAAACCGAGCTGAGTCCTTAGATGATGTTCTCTGCAATCGCATTCTCTTTCGATCTTTTCTTATTCATTCGGTTTACAGAATGTTTTCTCGAGGGAATCATTCGCAAACACACGGGCGCAAACAGAGGATGTGATTGCTGGTTGGAGACCAAAGGTGATGGGTTAAGAGTAAGAGATTTCGATGTTGGCCTCAAGGGATCATCTGCTTTGCCTTGTACTAAATGTAAAAACATAATAATCAAATCTTCTTCAAATGTGCTAATTATTACCGTCAGCAAAATATTTACCACCAGGCGCCAGCAATTAGACCATAAGAACAGCAATAATTACAGTGATAATGTTATATTGAGCCATATTAATGGAGATCAGTGTCACCATCTGCTAATTATTACCGCGAGCAAAATATTTACCGCCAGCAATTAGACCATAAGAAGAACAGCAATAATTACAGAATTGCCCTTCCGTCATCTAATCCTTCCCTCTCGCTTCCACTATTCAGCTTTGAACCCCATTTTCCTCGGCAGCTTATCTTTCTCTGCGAGTTTCAAAATTTTTCTAGCTCCAGATTTTCTCGGGAATCTGTGAGCATTTCTTCAAAATCTGCCATGATTCTCCAAACGGCTTTCTCTCTACCCACAATTACTACTACTACGCTTTTGTCTCCCTGCTGTCCTCGCCGGCTCAACTCTCTGTTCTTCACTCACCGGCGCCGTCGATTAATTTCTCCATCCCGCTTTGATTCCTGTTTTTCGCATCGTCGATTTTCACCGTCTGGTACGTTCTTCGCTTCGCTACGTTATCTCTGCTTGGTCTGCCTCGAAAGTCGAAATCTGTTTTCTATGGCTTTTGCTGCTTATGTTTTTTTTTTTGGGTTTAATGTTAAGAAAAAAACGAAAATATAATTGCTGCTTATGTTTGTTTATAGAACTAGACTGTCTGTAAGTTTGTTCTTCAGGCACGGTGTGTTAGAATTGCCCGCTACTTGATAATTAACTACGAGATTATCGAGATCATTATGCATTGATGTGAAGAATGATTTTGATGAGAAGCAATCGTATTATTCGTATGTCCTCTACATGAAATATAAAACTTTATTGGAATTCCTCTTTTCTCTTCAGTTGCTGCGTCAGGAAATAATGTCTTTACTTCTCCCGAGACATCCAAGACCTTTGATTTTTCCTCGGAGGAGAATATATACAAATGGTAAACTTTCTGCTGATTTATTTGGATATCGAAAATGTAAATAACAAGGGGTCTCATTCTTCACAAGGTTAATAACAGCACCTACTATGTGATCTTTCTGATGATACATGGATTTTGGGGCATTTTAGGTGGGAGTCGCAAGGGTACTTCAAACCAAGTTTTGACCAAGGAGGCAGCCCTTTTGTGATACCTATGCCACCTCCTAATGTTACTGGTTCTCTGCACATGGGCCATGCAATGTTTGTGACTCTTGAGGTTGTGGAATCGATTTTGAGATAATTGACAGTCATTTGGGTATTCAATTTATGTTCCTATTTTTTATTTAAGCTTCTTAGTTTGTGCGTGTAGCTTTAGCTCGTATGTTTCTTATTTTTTTTAGATATATGTATGTACATATTTGCAGTTTGTTAGGCACTTTCAGCTGGTTTTCATGGTAGATTCTTTACTTATGCCATGTTTTTTTTGTGTGTGCATTAGCTGTATTAGGCTATGGTTCTGCTACTCTCATCACCTTTTTTTTTTTCCAGGATATTATGGTTCGATTCAATAGGATGAAAGGGAGGCCAACACTTTGGCTTCCCGGGACTGATCATGCTGGTATTGCCACTCAGGTTCATTTCCCCGTTCAAAGTTCAAGTTCTGCATGGTATTTCTGTTAGTGTTTGCGTGTTGTTTTGTGCTCGCTTTGATTTATATATCTTGCTTCTTCCCACTCCATTGCTCTCGTGCCTATACTAATCTCCCAAATTTTCTTTATTATGAAGTCCTTTTCTTGTACAATATATTTTGTATAGATAATATTTGCATTGTTTGGTAAATGTCTCTGAAATATATTGCTGAAGCTACTGTATTTCCTTACAGTTGGTCGTGGAAAAGATGTTAGCATCAGAAGGCATTAAGAGAGTGGACTTAGGTCGAGATGAGTTTACCAAAAGAGTCTGGCAATGGAAGGAGAAGTATGCTACCAAATCTATTTCAAAATATTTGTAGTATACTCTGGTGGTATTTCACTCTTTGAAAAAGTCACAAGTTATAGGTCTTCTGGAAAACTATGCAGTATTTTAAGCAGGATAAAATTCCTGTAACTTTCTATTGATTGAGTAATTTGATCTTCCTGTGCCATTTCAAAGGCAAATGCTTTCATTAAACGATAAGATCCACTGTATTTGTATCTGTATTTTAAGGGGTAAGTCTGGAATTATAGTTTGTGTGGTTTTTCTCAGGTATGGCGGAACAATCACAAATCAGATTAAGAGACTGGGTGCTTCTTGTGATTGGAGTAGAGAGCGCTTCACTCTTGATGAGCAATTGTGTCGTAAGGCGTCTTTCTATAGTTTCCATATCTTCTAGATGGTGGTTCTTTAAGCAAACTTTAGGTGGTGCTCCAGGTTGACTTTGTATGATTTGAATGGTCTTTAGAAACCAAAAACTTCGGCAAGTATAATATTATGCAGTTTGTAGGTGGTTCTTATAGTTTATTCTTGCTCTTATTTTCAAATCATATGTACTTACATTTTGAATTTATTCTGTATATTCCTTGATTAACTTTTACCCCGAATTCGTAGGAGCTGTGATCGAGGCTTTTGTGAAGCTTCATGACAAGGGGTTGATATATCAAGGTAAGCTATTATATATTTTGGTTTCTGCTCCCGTAGCTGTAAGTAGTGATGTGCTGTACTCATACAAAGTTTGGTGATTTTGGCATGTCCAGGATCTTACATGGTCAACTGGTCCCCTAATTTACAGACTGCTGTTTCAGACTTGGTGTGTGATGTATCTTATCTCACCTCTGCTGTTTGATTACTTTTTCTTTCTTTCTAGAAGTGACTGTGTCTTGTTCTTATCAGGAAGTAGAATATTCGGAGGAGCCTGGATTTCTATACCATATTAAATACCGTGTAGCTGGAAGGTACTGTCCAACTACCAGTACTGCTTGCTTTTTCTTTTCTACTCTGTCTCTGTTGGACCCTTCTATATAGCTAAATTATGTGAAAATATGACTTCTTATTACTTCAATTTGATTATTCTCTACTCTTTAAAGAGTCCAGAGAAGTATGATAGGGTTTGAAAAGCGTATCTAATGAGGCTTAGATTATGTGGTATGATCATTTAAACTTGTAGACACAACTTTGTCTGTAAGAGTTGCTTCGGCAGTAGTTAACCTTAACTTGTGCTAGTAAATCATTCTTGGAAAGTTAGTGACTACTTTTGTTCTACTTATGGAAATGGCTAATTTGATATTTCCTCGTATAGCCCTGATTTTCTTACTATAGCAACAACTCGTCCAGAGACATTATTTGGTGATGTGGCCATTGCCGTGCATCCTGAGGTAGGTGGCAATATTTCTTTTCTTTTTCCTTCTATAATAGAATGTTGGGAACGACAGATGACACAAACAAAGTCTGTTTCACGTGTTTTCAAGTTTTGGTTTCTTTCCACGGAGCTCAGTGAACGAACTTAGAAGCAATTATTAGGGAGGAAAAGTATATATAACACATTTTCTTTTCTTCTACCTTTTGAAGATTTCCATGTATCACACATTTACTTCTTCTACTTAAAAAATAATTGAAATAGAATAACTAGTCCAGGTAGTTTGTCGAGTTGCTGGTCTAATTTAATGTAAGCAGATGCAATCTACAAAGTAGATGATAATTTTTAAGGGATCTCTTGTGAATGCAGATCTTTTTCTAATCGTTTCCTATACTAGGTGCTGTTTTTTGGGCATCGTTTTAAGGATTAATGTTGTGAAATATATTTGGCATCTGGCAGGATGATCGTTATTCTAAGTATGTTGGCCAGACAGCAATTGTACCTATGACATATGGTCGTCATGTCCCAATTATTTCCGATAAGGTGAATCTACTGCCTATGCACTCTTTATGATGTCTTTAGAATCAAATATCTTTTTCTAAACTCAACAAGGAAAAAGCTGCACTGGTTTTTCTGTGCTGTTCTTTACGCCTTTCTCATCAGTATTTTTTGCTGGAGAACTTCTTAGTTCTATTTACTCAGAATGCAGCTGAGGTTACCTCATAGTGTTTTTGCTGTTCTTTATGCATTTCTCATCAGTATTTTCTGTGTACCGTGGCAGTATGTTGATAAGGATTTTGGGACTGGTGTTCTGAAGATAAGTCCGGGGCATGATCACAACGATTATCTCCTTGCAAGAAAGCTAGGTCTCCCCATTCTGAATGTGATGAACAAGGATGCAACACTAAATGACGTTGCTGGCTTGTTTTGGTAACATTTTGTTTTAAAGTTATATGCTAGCTGCCTGCATTACTTCTTTAACGTCCATGGCACCTTAACATACATCGTGTTTTCAGTGGCCTTGACCGGTTTGAGGTAAGGGAGAAACTATGGGCAGATCTTGAGGAGACAGGTTTAGCTGTTAAGAAGGAGCCTCATACTTCACGAGTTCCAAGATCTCAGCGTGGTGGAGAAGTATTTTTCTCTCGACCCAGTATCAATTTTCCAGTTCTTTAGAAGTTCATTTATTTTCTCATGCATGGTTTAACTGGTGTTAGGTTATTGAGCCACTTGTAAGCAAACAATGGTTTGTCCACATGGAGCCTTTAGCTGAGAAGGCTCTTCGTGCTGTTGAAAAAAAAGAACTTACCATCATACCTGAGAGATTTGAGAAGGTATGCAAACGACTGGTTGTGTGTTATTAGTTTCTGAGCTGGTCTCTGTTGTTTTCTCCTGTCAATTTGGCAAATTTATTGCAAGGTTTAGATTTTTGATTGTTTACACTGTTTATGCTTTTGCTTATATTTTTCACGTCGCCACTTGCAGATATACAATCACTGGCTGACAAATATTAAGGATTGGTGCATAAGCCGGCAGCTGTGGTGGGGGCATCGCATACCAGTTTGGTATGTAGTTGGAAAGGACTGCGAGGAGGACTACATAGTTGCCAAAAATGCTGAAGAAGCTCTTGAGAAAGCCCATGAGAAGTATGGAAAAGATGTTGAAATATATCAGGATCCAGATGTTCTTGACACCTGGTTTTCCAGGTTAGCGTTTTAGTTGGATTTATTTGGGGATGATTTCTCTCCTGTGATTCGATGTTATAGAAATAGTCTCTAGTTTAATCATGTAAAATTTTCAGTCCCAAGTTTAGTTTAATCATGTAAAATTTTCAGTCCCAAGTTTTTTTTTTCTGCAGCTCATTGTGGCCATTCAGCACTCTTGGCTGGCCGGATGTATCAGCTGAGGATTTCAAAAACTTCTACCCTACAAATATGTTAGAAACAGGGTATATTCCTTTCTTCCTTGTTGATCAGGAAAACACTGGCTAATGTTAATGCTCGACCTTTCACTACTAGTAAGGAAAACTTTTAGGACCAACACATTTTTTCTGTTACCAAGAACTGATGTCTTAAATTAAGTAAAACTTGGAAAGAAAATGCGCTTTTGTTGCAGTTCACTTCTTTGAAATTTCCATTACTTCCTTCAAATAACTATTTTCGATTTGTTTGGACAGGCATGACATACTATTTTTCTGGGTAGCAAGAATGGTTATGATGGGAATAGAATTTACAGGGACTGTTCCGTTTTCTCATGTCTACCTTCACGGACTTATACGGGACTCTCAAGTAAGTTTAAGCTTTTTGCCTGTTCTAGTCAATATGTTATTTTTCGGGACGAGACAAATACTCAAGTTTTGATCGTTGAGACTTTTCATATCATTATCTCTCACTTCTCCCTTTATGCTATTAAATGTTAAGTTACCTCTAGGGTTTCTATTTAAGGGGAAACCAGTATTCTCGTTCGGTATATCTCCATGTAGTAAACCAGATTATTTGGAATTTTCAGGGGAGAAAAATGTCAAAGTCTCTTGGGAATGTGATTGATCCGCTTGACACAATCAAAGACTTTGGCACTGATGCTCTGAGATTTACGATTGCACTAGGAACTGCTGGTCAGGTTTGATTTCTAGTGTGTTTAGGCAGCTGAACCATTTTTTTTTTTTTTGCATTTAGATGTTGTATTTATGTCTATTTTCCTTTCTATCTTTTCCCATTACCTTTTTGTTAGGATCTGAACTTATCTACTGAGAGGTTAACTGCAAATAAAGCATTCACCAACAAACTATGGAATGCTGGAAAGTTTGTGCTGCAGAGTCTGCCTAGTCTAAGCGATACATCTGCTTGGGAGAATTTGCTGGCCCTCAAGGTTTGCTTGCTTTTATAATAGAACCTTTTCGTGACAGACTAAGGCTAAACTCAATGTTTAAGACTATCTTTTGTGTCAAGATGGGTTCATGGACCGTAAAAGTCTCAGGAAAAACAAGGTAGCATTAAATATATGAGATTGGTCAGACCTCTTTCATGGAGTGTCTCCTTCTGCTTACCTTTTGCCATAACTTAAAACAGTTGGAGAATTGCATTAGAAGTGATAAGCTACCTTAGGAGGATTAAGTTGCATAAATCAACACCGCTCTCTTTGTATCAATTTGTAGTGAAATTTCACAATGTTTTATAATAAAGTTTGTGTAACATTTTGCTTCTTTTTTTCCAGTTTGAAAAAGAGGAAACCCTGCTCAGTTTACCCTTACCTGAATGTTGGGCGGTATAATATCTTAACCCTGGAGTTATCAAATAGTATTAATCTGCCTACCACCTTATATTCCTTTTGTGTTATTTTCAGGTGTCGAAACTCCATATTCTCATTGATTCCGTCACAGCAAGCTATGAGAAGTTGTTCTTTGGGGATGTAGGAAGAGAAACATATGATTTCTTTTGGAGTGACTTTGCTGATTGGTATCTCCTTACTTGTACTCTTAACAACCAATACATGTTTCTTGGACCCAACTGACTGACTAGTCTTACTCTCTACTCTTAAGGTATATTGAAGCCAGCAAATCTCGACTGTATGGATCTGGAGGCAATTCAGATTCTCTAGTTTCTCAGGCAGTTCTGTTATATGTCTTTGAGAATATACTTAAGCTGTTGCATCCATTTATGCCGTTTGTAACCGAGGATCTATGGCAGGTAACATGTTCTCATTTTTGCTATTTGGGTTTTTCATTTCTACAGTTAATGGCCCTTCACCATTTACTAGGCAATCTTAGTATGCTCATTGGACGTTTTCTACCAATGCATGCTTGAGCTGTTATCTCTGGGGTTTTTTTTGGTAGTGTAGCTTTGTTTTGAGCATGATGTACCCAAAACTTACTCATATGTGGTTATTTTACTTTGGCACTGCAACCAAAAAATGATTTCAGCTTCACAAAAACGTATTCTGATTGCATTTGTATTTGCAGGCACTTCCCTACAGGAAAGAAGCGCTCATTGTGTCTCCATGGCCACAAAATTCACTTCCAAGGAGTGTTGAATCAATAAAAAGATTTGAGAATTTACAAGCTCTGGTCAGTATGAATTTCTGCCTTTATGAATTCTGCAAACCCCCAACAGAACCAAACGTAATATCGGAAGTTCAGAAAATGTTGACACCTTGCCTGTTAACTGGCAGACTAGAGCAATTCGAAATGCACGAGCAGAGTATTCAGTGGAACCGGTAAAGCGTATATCTGCATCAGTTGTTGGAAGTGCAGAGGTTGTTGAATATATTTCGGTCAGTAGCTTTTGCCTTCGGTAGCATAACATTCTTCTTATGAATAAGGTTTATTGATTTGCCTTGTTTTTCCTAATTAAAAGCTGTGTCTTGTCTCTGTGCAGAAAGAGAAGGAGGTGTTAGCTCTTCTATCAAGGCTTGACTTAAACAACGTCCATTTTACCAACACCCCTCCTGGTATAATAATCTTTAACCCATTTTGCTCTCTTATTTTCTCTATTTTCAATCAAGTGACTTGGTCGCAAGAACAAAACTCATCATGGTTGGTCCTTTAGGTGATGCAAATCTCTCAGTCCACCTTGTAGCCAGTGAAGGACTAGAGGCATATCTACCTCTTGCCGCCATGGTTGATATATCCTCTGAAGTCGAACGCATTTCCAAACGTCTCTCCAAGATGCAAACTGAATATGACGCCCTCATAACTCGCCTTAATTCACCAAAGGTATACACACTATCTCTATCAAAAAAATCTTTTAAACACTAGTAAGATTTTGTTTTGGACAAGCATCTGTTTATGTTTTTACACAAAAAAAATGTTTAGTTTGTGGAGAAAGCTCCAGAAGAAGTGGTGAGAGGTGTGAAGGAGAAAGCAGAAGAAGCAGAAGAGAAGATAAAGCTGACGAAAGCTAGGCTTGATTTTCTCAAGTCCACTTCTTTAGTGTCTCGGTAAATTTACAGCCTCCCAGGTAATTATTATGTTCTCACCGTCTGGCCAGGCCCATATCGGCCCATGGACATGTCGATTTAATTGTGATCATATGAGGCTCAGGCGATTTGTCAATGACAACGGCGTCAATAACTTTCTCTTTTTGTGGGGGGGACCCCAAAATTTAGTTTGAAAATCCCAAACGATATTAGAGAGAATCGATTGTCAACTTTTTTTTATCAGTGTCCTACTGTCGGGCCTATAATGCCCTTTTAAAGCATTAGCAGTTTTCAAGCAAAAAAGTGGATACTTTTTATATTTGTAGGTTATGCCACAATTGTATTTATTACTTATTATTTTATATCCTCACCAACTAGGCAAAATATGTGTATTAGTCAGTATATTCATTGCTTGTTTTTGGAAAAAAAAAAAAAATTGTTCTAAAATTCAATAAATAAGTTCATGTTTACCATCAACAATTTATGAGGGGTGGATATTCGGTCTGGTTTGGCTCAAAAACTTTGGTTTTTCTTTATGTTATTCAGTTTTGCGAGGGTTGTTCGGTTTTTGGTTTTGGATACGAATTTGGTTTAGTGCAATGCAGTTTCATTTGGAGAAAGAGTATTAAAAGGCTAATGGATGAAAAACAAATTTTTTTTTTTGGTATAAGAGAGGGGACAATGTCCCCCTTGTATTATTCATGAAACCAAACTAATTAAGTGCTTACAAAAAGAACTCTTGTAGAACCATCAACATCCTCTAACATCAATGCTGAAATTTCAGCAGGAGAAGAGGTGAAAGAATGAAATCCTAAAGGTAAGGAGAAAGCATGATTGGCTAATCCATCAGCCACGCGATTCGCCTCTCTATAGACATGAGTAATCCGGACTAGCCAGTCTCTCGAGAAGAAGCCATAGCACAAGCGTCAGAGGATGAGAGCCATTGATTCCTGCGTGAAAAAAAATCCACTACCATCTCTGAATCCACTTCAACAACCACTACCTAAAAAATAACCCATACCTAAAAAAGCAAAAGAAACAATTGGAAATTCTCTCACTTTATCTATCTTTTTTCCTTTTCTTTTCTTATGTTTCTTTTGACAGCCAAATATTCATCATCACGCTCGCTCTCTTTTTGCCTTTCCACAGTTTCTCTCTCCAATTTTCTGAAATAAAAAAATCGTTACTCACTCACATAATATGATAACAATACTTGAACCAAAATCTCTAAACATAATACGCAAACAAAGTCACTAAAAGTCTAAAAACAATGATTAATGAAAAAAGTTGTAATACGAAACACAATATTTACTGTTCCGAAAATTAATCCACTTCTCATTAACATCTGAAAGGCTAGTTACTATTTTAAGCTAGCCCATATCAAACCGAAGTTTAGGTTCAAAATCTTATTTCGGTTCCGGTTCAGGTGAAAACCAATTTAAACTAGACAAATACAGCGTGGTTTGCGCATGTTACCCGACAACATCATTTTCTTCTCTCTCCTCTCCTCTCTTCTCTCTTTCTCTCTTCTCTTTCTCTCTTCTCTCAGTCTCAACGAAGGAAGCAGAGGAGCCAAAATCAATGGCGGCCAACAATTTCGCGACGAAGCTAAGCAGAAACACAAATAGAGTTACAGTAATCTTGGTCTACGCATTCCTTGAATGGTTTCTCATGTTCTTCATCTTCCTCAATTCCCTTTTCACTTACTTCATCGTGAAGTTCGCCTCTTTCTTCGGCCTCAAGCAAGTCTGTCTTTTCTGCCCCAAGTTAGATCGAATCTTCGAGCGAAAATCGGAATCTAGATTCACTTACAGAGAGCTTTTATGCCAAAATCACATCGCGGAGCTAGCAAGTCTGAGTTTTTGCAAAACTCACGGGAAGTTATCCGAATCGGTGAGCTTGTGCTCGGATTGCTCAGATCGCAAAGAACGGAGCAACATTGGTTTAGGGTTTTGCACATGTTGCCAGAAGAGCTTGGCAGAAAAGCCTTACCCTAATTACTTGCTTATCAAGTCATCAATTTGGGGGAAAACTCTAGGTGACAGAGAAAACGGAGGATTGATCTTAGAGATGATCGACGATGATAAAATTGGAGATGGATTCGAGATAGAGAGAGAATCCGACCCCGTAGCTTTCTTCAGAGAGAAAGCAGAAGAAGAAGTAAAGAGACAAGAGCAGCAGCAAAATGGTGAAGTGATTTCAGATGTCGAGAGCTATGGTTTAAGCCTAAGAGAAGTGTCTGAGGAGGATGGGTTAAGATCTGTCATCAGCAATAATTTTCTCGGGAACGAAGACGAAATCACAGAAGCTAAATCAAGAGTTTCTGAGGATGAACAAAGGGATGATGAGTACACAGGCAATGTTGCGACAGATGGGGAAGACAAAATTTCAGGTAGAGTGAGAACACAAACCCAAAGTCTGAAATTTTATTTCTGTTTGTTTCATTGGTTTTAAAGATTCCTCATTTATGAACTTGTGATTAAATTCAGGGCGTGTGGATGATGAAGAAGAAGAAGAAGAAACAGAAAGATCAGATTTGTTGGATGATCAATTTGGGAGCAAGAATGAAGCTTTTGTCATCGAAAATCTCTCTGTTGGATTTGATCCTCTTCTAACAGGTCTTGTGCACATATGTATGCATCTTTGGTTTGGTTGTATATCTATGTTAAAGCACGTTAAGCCTGAATAGAGCTTTTTTCTTTCATAGGTAGCCAAAATGAAGAAGAAGAAGAAGAAGACGAAGAAGATGAAGAAGAAAAGACTGAGTTTCCGGAAACTCCAACTTCAGGCAATACTTTATTGCACAAGAAGCTTCTTTTTCTTTCCAAAAATGAGTGTGCAGCTGCTGAAGATGCAAGAGATGGGAGCGTAGTCGTGAGTGAGATGGACGGTGGCGATCCTTCAAGGACTATTGAACGGCTGAGAGAGACTGTGAAAGCAGAACAAGAAGCACTGAGAGGTTTATATGCAGAGCTGGAAGAAGAAAGAAGCGCGTCTGCGATAGCAGCTAACCAGACAATGGCGATGATCACGAGGCTACAAGAAGAGAAAGCGAAAGTTCAGATGGAGGCGTTGCAGTATCAGAGAATGATGGAGGAACAAGCCGAGTATGATCAAGAAGCCTTGCAGCTGTTGAATCATTTGATGGTGAAACGAGAGAAAGAGAAGGAAGAAATCCAGAGAGAGCTTGAGGGTTATCGAGAGAAGGTTTTGGAGTATGAGAAGAACAAAATCACAACTACGAGAAGCGATTGCGAGGCTGATGATGATGATGATGATGATGATGATGATGATGATAAGAAGGAGGAAAATGGAGAAGAGGATAATTCTTCTGAGACGGATGTGGATCTGGAGAAGATAACACTGGATTGCGTAAAACATATGGGCATGCTTGATGATTCTTTATCAGAGTTTGAGGAAGAGAGGTTAGTGATTTTGGATCAGCTTAAGGTGTTAGAGGACAGGCTATTAACAATGCAGGAAAAGGAATCTGCGGAGGATTCAAAATTTCCAGGAGAATTCAGCAATAGTTACGAAGGAGAGAGTTATGAACATGAAGGACTAACAATGGCGTCAATGGCAAAGAGTCTGCTTCCTCTTCTAGACGCTGCAGAGAACGAATCAGAAGACGGGTTTCAAGATCTGCCTGAAAAGAACTTTTGCTCTGAAAGCGAGAAGCTAGAGATAATCAAACAAGTTGATAGTGTCTATGAGAGGCTACAGGTGCTTGAAACAGATGGAGAGTTTCTGAAAAACTGCATGAGTTCGGGGAAGAAAGGTGACAAAGGAACGGATCTTCTTCAAGATATATTGCAACATCTCCGCGATCTCAGAAACATTGAACTCACTGACACAGTCGAAAACCAGACGACACAGGACGAGTGATGTGTATTTACAAGAATTATGAACTCTCTCACCACTGTTCAGACAGGTTTCAAGAACCGGAATCAATGTCTTTGCACTGCTCAATGGAGGGTCTGAGAATTATAGAAATTCTTAGATGTTTCTTATTTGTGTCTTTTTTTTTTGTTTGTTTGGAGTAACAAAAAGGTTTCACATTAGTCTTTGGATTTGTATCTGTCATGTAAATTGTTTGTGTTTCTTGTAGTCTACGAGAGTTTTTTTCAGTTGGAAAAAAGGAAAATAACTATTGTTTAAAAGTAAATGAAAGGTTCATAATAGTTACAATGGCACATAAAAGCAAACAAAAATGGTTCTTTCTACAATCATTTTGAACACTTTAATTTGTAAGAGATTGCAGAAAACAAAGTAGCTAGAAAACTGAATGGACAAATATAAATTGAGAACGTTTGCGTCATGTCATGATATGGTGCCCTCATTTCGTAAAAGCCCATCTTCTTTCATTTTTCTAAGTAGCGCCTCTGCTTCGAGTAGGCCTTTCTTGTACAATCATGATAACTACGTAAAAGGCTAAAACTATGTCAACTTCCCAAAATGTTGTTGTTTAGTTTTACTTTGTTAATCAAGCAAGTTAAAATAACACTAATGCAATTCTTTTTCTTAATAAAACAGTTTATAAAACACTAGAATAGGACCCGCATATATGCGGATTTTTAATAAAATATTTTAAACCCGTAAAAATAAATTAAAAACAAAATCGAATAATTTGTAAAGAAAAACGAATAATCGAATATTTTTCTTTTGTATTAATAATCAAAAGAAACTTAAATGAATAACAAAATTTAAGAAAAAAAAAATTTTTAAACCCGTTAAAATATTTTTTAAAAAAATAGAAAGCATAATCTGATCACTACTAATAAAAATATATGAAAAACACAAAATTGAAAACTAAAAATTATTTATTTATTTTAATTTTCATTTATTTTTAATTAAAAGATTCAAAACACAGAATCTGTTTCGGATCCTAAGCAACATTAACCCTACTTCTCATATAGTTCACATACTTTATCAACTATTTTTTTTCTTTTCCACTGCGTTAAAACCTTGTGTATTTAATTTGAGTCATTCGAGTATGTTAAGGATCTTTCCGTTAACTCTCTTCAAGCAAATAAAATCTCTCTTTCTCTTCACATTCATCTCTCTTATATGATCTCTCTGCTCTCTAGAGAAGTTATGCTTCTTAAGACTCGCATCAAAAGCCTATCTACGTGATTCTTGATATCCTCCTCCTCATTGATCTCATAATCGCCTAATGTCATATCATTAGCATCTAAATTTTTATTTTTAACTGAAATATATCCTACTTAAACTAATTTACTTCTTTTTTTTTAATTTTTTTTTCCCGTATATGTTCTCTATGCTTTTTATAAAAGTTATGTTTCTCAAGACTCGCATCAAAAGTTTATCTACATGATTCTTGCTATCATTGAGTTCATCATCATCTAATGTTATATCATTAGCATCTCAAATTTCTATTTTTTATTTACTTTTCTGATTTATTTTTCTTTTCTATTTTTAATACTAATTTTTTGATTTTCCTTTTATTATTAGTAATTGATCATACAATTTCCTTAATTTAAATAAAAAACATAAAAAACTTATTTTCCTTTTCTTAATTTTCTTATTTACTTTTCTGATTTATTTTTCTTTTCTATTTTTAATACTAATTTTTTGATTTTCCTTTTATTATTAGTAATTGATCATACAATTTCCTTAATTTAAATAAAAAACATAAAAAACTTATTTTCCTTTTCTTAATTTTCTTATTTACTTTTCTGATTTATTTTTCTTTTCTATTTTTAATACTAATTTTTTGATTTTCCTTTTATTATTAGTAATTGATCATACAATTTCCTTAATTTAAATAAAAAACATAAAAAACTTATTTTCCTTTTCTTAATTTTCTTATTTACTTTTCTGATTTATTTTTCTTTTCTATTTTTAATACTAATTTTTTGATTTTCCTTTTATTATTAGTAATTGATCATACAATTTCCTTAATTTAAATAAAAAACATAAAAAACTTATTTTCCTTTTCTTAATTTTCTTATTTACTTTTCTGATTTTTTTTCTTTTTTGTATTATTAATCGATTTGTAAACATTATGTTAAAATCTAATTGGTTGAATGTTTTTAACACGTGTCAAAATCTTATCGATTAACTTAACACGTGTCACGATCATGTTAAAAACTAACTTTGACGCATCCTACTTTATATAATAAGATATACTTCCTCTGTTTTATGAAGAGTGTCATTTTGACACTTTTTACACATATTAAAAAATTTATTTACTCTTTACTTACACATTAAGTAAAATTTTTTCTCTAATTAATACACTAAATTAGTATAACCAAAACTGAATTTTATTTAAAAATTTGCATTGAATAGTAAAATGATACTTTTTGTAAAAAAAAAATCAAAATAACACTCTTTATGAAAGAGAGAGTATAAAAACAATCTCATATGTATTCAAATCCGTAAAAGTGTGTGAACCGTTAAGAAGATCATATAAATGAATATGGATGAATAAAATTGTTTTTAAATTGATTCATGCTGATTTAACCACTACAAAACTATTCGAAACCTCAAACTTATACTTGATAGTTGGCGTATAAATACGACATTTGCTTTAATAATGTCACATTTGCATAGATCTCATGATTCTACTTTTGGCAGAAAAGGCATAGTCTCATCTCATGTGTTATTTACCAATGTCACATGCCCATTTTACTTTTTCATTCCTAATTAAAAAGAAAAAGAAAAAAACCTAGTATAGATGATTTCAGTAAAAATATGATGATAATAATAGTTTATCTGGGATGATGATTGATGAACATAACTGTTCTAATTTTTTTTTGGAAGAAGCCCTATATAAATTATTGAAGTGTATGCAAGTTTGTTAGTTATTTTAAATTGAATCTTGTATCTTTAGTTCGATTTTTGTTTGGGAAAGAACATAAATTCTCTATGTCCGCAACGTGGTGGACTAGTGGTAGGAGGAGTTTGGTAAAGGATGAAACTCCTACACCCAGGTTCGAATCCCCACTTTGCTGTTATTAACACTTTGTTGGAAAAATTTTTAATTGGGTTTTGGCCCAATTGGTTTACCTGATAGTCAGCAATGTAGGCGGCCTGACTATCCCCTGACATATTAGTCGAAAGGTATTTCAACTCGGATCAGGCAGTGCGGTTGCTCTTTGGATCTTAAGGATCTCATGGCCCGTTGACTCAGCATTGAACCACGTGCATATCAGTCCATTCTTATAGCACTTCGGTGCGTTCCTCCCGGAGCTAACCGGATAGCCGATAAGATATATAAAAAAAGTTCTCTATGGGCTTTGGTTGATAAATCTGAAATCCTAGAAGTAATTTTTTTTTATAAAAAAGAAATAAATATAGCAAATTTTCATGTTTTGTTTATTTTCTTATGACGAAATTATATCCCACCGTCAAAATACTCAAATGCGTCAAACACAATAAGTATATTATATTTCCATTGTGAATAAGAATTGCCGAACGTTGACAAAATTAAAAAAGATTGCCGAACAATCACAGCCGTTGATCTTTGCAGCCGCAATGATATGACAACAGTGATGATTGTTGTTCGCTGTCAGTTTGATTGGAGTAAAGAACAGCTGGGGTCATTTTCGTCATTGTATCAACCTTCACGTTCTTAATTTCTTTCTATTTTATTAATTAATTACTAAAATTAATGTATTAGTGGTTGGTTTCTTTTTTTTTATATACATCGGATCGGTAGGAGAAATTTTTAGTTACTTTTTAAAATTTAATTATCGAAACTACCATTTCGTGTGTAGCTTTTCAGGAGTGTGGCCACTCTGGAGACAGCCACACCTGCTTCTATCATTCTTCTGGGTTTGTTCGACCCCTCTTTCCTTAAACCACCGATTCCAATCATATTGTCTCTCTCTCTCTCTCTCTTTCTTGATCTGAGTTCAAAAATTGAGACCCAATTTCAGCAAAATTCAACATTGTTTTGTAATCCATCAACTTCATCTTCTTCAAACTAGGGGGCGTCGGTGCTGGCGTCGGTGGCTATGGCTTCGAAGACTAAGTAAGAGACTTGCTCAGTTTCAGTTTTGTTTTAGTTTTATCCTATTTCTGTGCGGATTTTTCTTAGTGGAATCAGATCTGATCTGGTACCTGTGGAAGTTACTATTTTTTTGAGAAAATTGTCAATGATCGAGAGTTAGATCTAATTCTTTTGCGGCGATTTTTAAATGTTTGATCAGTTGTCTCCGTTTGCTTTCTTGCTGAGATCGACTTTTTGTTGTGGTTTTTGTTGTGGAAACAGAACTAGTGTATCGGAAACTACTCCCGTAAAATCATCTCCAAGGGTAGCAAAACTGAGTAGAGCAGTGAATAAATCTGAAACCAATTCTCCATCACCGTCTCCAAGCTCACGCCTTTCACTGGATCGTTCTTCCCCAAATTCAAAGCCTTCTGTTGAGAGACGATCACCAAAGGTTCCAACTCCACCAGAGGTAAACTGTTGAATAAAGTTCTCGGAATATGCCAATTGATTCAAGTAAACAGTCACTGTATGTTGTCTCTAATCCAGTAATGGTGAATACTCTCTGTGGTTTTATGTTGGAGCTGCTTCGACACGCATTGTTCGTTCTTTTAACATCAATTTGTTTTCTAATGATTCGCAGAAAACCCAGGCGCGGGTAGTAGCGAAAGGATCAGAACCGCAGACCCGGTTGACTCAAATCAAGGAAGATCTGAAGAAAGCGAATGAGCGGATATCTTCGCTGGAGAAGGAAAAAGCTAAAGCACTCGATGAACTCAAAGAAGCCAAAAAAGAGGCCGAAGAAGCTACTGGGAAGCTGGGTGATGCTTTAAAAGCTCAGAAAAGTGTCGAGGAGAACTCCGAGATTGAGAAATTCCAGGCTGTTGAGGCAGGGATCGAGGCTGTTCAGAAGAAAGAAGAAGAGCTGAAGATAGAGCTCGAGATTGTCAAGAACCAACATGCTTCAGATTCTGCTGCTCTTCTTTCGGTTAGGCAGGATCTTCAGATAGTCAATGAAGAATTGGCCGCGGCCAATGACGCCAAGAGTAAGGCCTTGAGCCAAGCAGATGATTCTAGCAAGACGGCTGGAATTCATGTTGAGAAAGTTGAGATCTTGTCTTCCGAGTTGACGCGTTTGAAAGCTTTGCTTGATTCTACCCGTGAAAAGAAGGCGCTTTCGGGAAGCGAAATGGTTGCCAAACTGGAAGAGGAGATTGTGGTTTTGAAGAGAGAGCTTGAGAAAGCTAGAAGTTTTGAGGCAGAGGTCAAACAACAAGAGATGATCATCGAGAAGCTTAAAATTGATCTAGAAGCTGCGAAGATGGCAGAATCTTGTGCACAGAGCTCATCCGAGGAGTGGAAGAGCAAAGCCGAAGAACTGGAGAAACAGCTAGAAGAAGCTAACAAGTTGGAGAGATCTGCTTCTGTATCTTTGGAATCTGTGATGAAACAGCTCGAAGGAAGCAATGACAAACTGCATGACATGGAATCTGAAATCACTGATCTTAAGGAGAAAAGCGTGACGCTGGAGGTAACAATTGCTAGACAAAAGGAGGATCTTGAGGAATCTGTGCAACGGTTGGGCAATTCAGAAGTAGAATTTTCTAAGACTGAAAAAGAAGTTGAGAACTTGAAGCATGAGCTTGAAACTGTTGAGGAGGAGAAGAATCGGGCTTTAAATAAGGAGCAAGATGCTTCGTTAAGTGTTCAAAGGCTCTTGGAACAGAAAAGGAAGCTCTTAGCAGACCTGGAAAGCTCAAAGGAGGAAGAGGAGAAGAGTAAGAAAGCAATGGAGAGTTTAGCTTCGGCTTTGCACGAAGTGTCGAGTGAAGGAAGGGAGTTGAAAGAGAAGTTGTTGAGTCAAGGCGATCACGAGTATGAAACACAAATAGAAGACTTGAAGTTGGTCATTAAAGCCACGAATGAGAAGTACGAGAATATGCTTGATGAGGCGAGACATGAGATTGATGTTCTTGTTAGTGCGGTCGAACAAACCAAGAAACATTTTGAGAGCTCAAAGACAGATTGGGAGATGAAAGAAGCCAATTTGGCGAATTACGTGAAGAAAATGGAAGAAGAAGTTGCTTCGATGGGAAAAGAAATGAATAGGTTGGATAACTTGCTGAAGAGAACTGAGGAAGAAGCCGATGCAGCTTGGAAGAAAGAAGCCCAGACAAAAGAGAGTCTAAAAGAAGTGGAAGACGAGGTGGTTTATCTTCAGGATACTCTCGGGGAAGCAAAAGCCGAAAGCATGAAACTAAAAGAGAATCTGTTGGATAAAGAAACCGAGTTTCAAAGCGTCATTCACGAAAACGAGGATCTGAGGGCAAAGGAGGATGTTTCTCTGAAGAAGATCGAGGAGTTATCGAAATTACTGGAGGAAGCAATATTGGCCAAGAAGAAAGCGGAAGAGGAGAACGTTGAGCTCAGTGAAAGCGAAAAAGACTATGATTTGCTACCGAAAGTGGTTGAGTTTTCTTCTGAGAACGGTCATAGAAGTGTAGAAGAGAAATCTCATAAAGTTGAAACCATTGATCAAGAAGCTCCACAAGAACAGATCAGCAATGGCAATGACAATGGCATGGAGGAGAAAGATGTGAATGGAAAAACGGAGGCGAAAACGGAGAAGCAGGAGAAGAAAGATGTGAATGGAAAAACGGAGGCGAAAACGGAGAAGAAGGAAGAAGAATCTCCAGATGATGACAAAGATGATTCGGTAGAAGTTATATTCAAAATGTGGGAGAGTTGCCAAATCGAGAAGAAAGAAGCTTTTCCGGACAAGAATTCAGAACTAGAGTCTCAAGATGAAGAAGAAGAAGATTCAAGCAAAATGGATGAAATCGATAAAACCTCAACAGAGAACGTGGATGAAACCGGAAACGCTATAAGCGGAGAAGATCAGCTTGTGATGGAGAAGAAGATGAAGAAGAAGAAGACTTTACTTGGTAAAGTTGGGAATCTTCTCAAGAAGAAAGCACCCGTAAACCCGAAATAACAAACTATTCGATTTCGAGGTAAGGGAAAAAGTAAAGCTTATATATGTATAAAAAACATATATCTGTATACCCTTTTGATTTCATCAGTGTTCTTTATATATATATATATATCTTTGTTGGTTCTTCATTTCGATTTTAACAACAATGTGTCTTTTGACCCAAAAAGAACAACAGTGTGTCTCGATCTTTTTAATGTAAAGGCTTGTGTTTTTTCATTTATCCCGCTTTAATAAACTAAGCGTAACAACAAACCGCGGTTTAAAAAACTAGTCAACCTCCATGAACGCGAACGAGGTCTTCCACAAGCAACTTGGAGGAACAAAACGATCCCAAAACTCCAAGAACGCACCGGAAAACAACAAATCCGACATTCGCGGTTCTTGTGAACTTCCACATCTTCAAGTAGAAAGTTCGGACAGGAAGAGATCTTTCAGTTCCAGAATGGTATCAAGTGGCTGGAAATGAAGCTGGGATGGACCAGACGCAGAAACCCTCCAAGTGTGTTGATGGGACTTAATATTGGAATCTTTTTGTCACACCCTCTCTTATGTGTATTATTATTAATTAACATGTTTTTGTAGAAGGCTCTGAAACTTTTCAATGGTTTGTTTCTTCGATAGTTTTGGCAACATTTAGCTAAAATAGGAAGTGGTCACATCCCTCCAATCTGACGGCTGTCGTACAATTGAGACCCAATCTAACGGCTGGAAATAGAACGATCACATCCCTCGAAAACGAGCCGTTCCTGTCACAATCTCCTCCGATAGCCTTTTCCATCTCGAGCTCTCTTCTTTTGTCTTTCTGGTGGGGTTAACATTTCTGTAAAATCATTCTGAATCTCTCTCTCTCTCTCTCTCTCTCTCTGCACTAAGAAATGTACTCATCGTCCTCTTCCTCCAATTTTCTTCAATTTCCACCGGCGAGGCAACCCCTGGCCACCATACCCACCGCGTCTCCATTCATGCTCCGCCGGAGCTCTTACGGCTTCGGTGTGTTTCACAGTAAGCGTGCTCGTTTCAAGCGACAGAGTCGGAGCATGATTCTAGTTAATTCCTCGTTTTTTCCTCCGCCGTTCGATGGCACCGTTCCTCTCGATTCCCTAGCTCCCTCTGTCGCCGGCTTCGCTTCCGGCTTGGCGGTTTTTCTGTCGTCAAGGCTGTTTGGAAGGTCTTTGGGGCTCAGTGATAGAAGTAGAAGGAGCGTTGAGGAAGTTGTTGGGGAGTGGATTCTTTTCACCAGCCCCACGCCGTTCAACAGGTTTGTTCTCCTCCGGTGCTCCTTGCTCTCGTTTGATCTTGGCGGCGGAGACGGAGAATTTCTAGAGAGCCTGAGCGATAGGCTCGTGAAGGAAGATAGGCATTTCGTCACTCTGGACAGCGGGAAGATTGTAAGGTCCGAAAGAGCTGCGGAGAAGGAGAAGCCGTTGGAGTATCAGAGGGTCTGCATCAGTACAGAGCACGGCGGCGTTGTTTCGCTTGACTGGCCGGCGAATTTGGATCTTAGGGAGGAGCGTGGGCTGGACACGACTGTGGTTCTGATCCCGGGAACGCCGGAAGGGAGCATGGCTGAAGGCGTTCGCTCATTTGTAAGCGAGGCTCTGAGGCAGGGCGTGTTTCCTGTGGTGATGAACCCTAGAGGATGTGCTGGTTCGCCTCTCACTACACCTCGGTGAGCTACATTGAGTTGAAGATCTAAGGCTCTAAGCAAAACCATGTGTTATTAAAATTCGGTTCCTTGGTAGTATCTTTTGTTTGAATCTTATTTGATCCGTGGCAATTCGTAATTGTTTGATTCTGTAGGTTATTTACAGCTGCTGACAGTGATGATGTATCCACAGCGATGAGATTCTTAACCAAGACAAGGCCATGGACGACGCTTATGGGTGTTGGCCAGGGATACGGTGCAAATATGTTGACAAAGTACCTGGCAGAAGCAGGGGAAAGAACACCTCTTACAGCTGCTGTATGCATAGATAATCCCTTTGATCTTGAGGAGATCACACGAACATCTCCTTATTCTATTAGTTTGGATCGACAGCTTACAGGTGGATTAGTAGAGATACTTCTGGCAAACAAGGTTGGGTAGTGCTTATAAAACGCATCATAAATGATTTATCAACTCACTTTGAGTGAGCTCTTCTTTTTATTGACTGGGCTTTGCAAATGGATGCCTTCTAGGAGCTTTTCCAAGGCAGAGCAAAAGCCTTTGATGTTGGAAAAGCTTTGTCTTCAAAATCAGTCCGTGACTTTGACAAAGCCTTATCCATGGTGACAAATGGTTTCGAGAGTGTAGAAGATTTCTATTCCAGTTGTGCCACCAGAGATGTGATTGGGGAAGTAAAAGTTCCTGTCCTCTTTATACAGGTGAATATTCTGGCTGTGAAGTTATGTTTAAGGCTACTCCTCTCTTTACGACCTGATACCTCAGAAGTCAGAAGTCCTTTGTTTTATGGTATCATTATAGATAGGATTTCATATATTCAACTTACTTAAGGAATCCTTTTTAGGAGGCTAGTTTCGTTTAGGACAGACATAGATATGAGTTGACCAAAAAAGAAAAAAAGACAAGACATAGATATTCAATTATAGAACTATTGGATATTGCATGACTCAAGGGAGATTCTTATCTTGCACGGATTATAGTTCAACCTGAGAGTAATATTGAATGAGCTACGAACAAGATGGTGTGATGACATTATGTTAGGGTGATGCTGGCATTAGTACAAAATTGGATCTTGATCCTTTGGATAGACATGCTTAAAAGAGAATAATATGTGCTTATCTCCTTTCACACACTACTCATAAGTCACACTTGAAAACTTAAATCAGGTTTCAATTTGCATGTAAACGTCTAGATAGTCTAAAATTGGTCTCTCGAATCCCTTGTGTGAATAGTGTTGTACATATTTTGACTCACGAAATTGCTTATATTTGTCAGAATGACGATGTAGTGCCGCTTTATTCAACACCACGTAGTTCAATAGCTGAAAACCCATTTACAAGTCTGCTTCTGTGCTCTACTTCACCAAGTCTGATCGATGGATGTACAGTGGCCGTGTCTTGGTGCCAGGACCTTGCGATTGAGGTTATTTCTCTCCCTTTCTTTCTCTCTCACATGCACGCATCTAGTTCCCTTTTTCAGTGAAAGTTTCACAAATGCCGTGAAATTGTACTATGATCTGCTGGCACTGGTGGCCATGTATTTTAAAATCCAGGTTATCACGTATTTATTTCATATAGAGACATGATCTCTTATCATTTGACTTTCTTGGACACTATTGGATAGATTAAGGCAGGCGTGGTACTCTCTATATCCAAGAGTCTCACCATTACAATTACAATCATGTTGTTAGTAACTGATGATTGATCTACGTGGGTGTAAAATTTTGGTTAATTTTCTGGTTAAAATGCAAATACTATGCAAGTCCTTCTGTCTTCCATGGAGAATTTTCTGGAAAATTTTGGTTAATTTTCTGGTTAATTTTCTTAGTTGACTGTACATTCACTTTTAGGTCTGAGAGATTGATTTTCCTGTATTGGCCATGCAGTGGTTGACTGCTGTAGAGCTTGGGCTTCTGAAAGGTCGTCATCCACTTTTGAAAGACGTGGATGTTACTGTTAACCCTTCAAAAGGCTTAGTTCTTTCGGAAGCCAAGGCACCTGAAAAGGGTATCACTGCCAAGAAGCTCCTGCAGGTAGCTCGGGGAAAGACGGTGAATGGTTACCATGTAGAGCCTTCTAGGGAAACACTTGAAGACAGTGTCATCACCCCAAATTCTAGTTTGTCGTCTGGAACAGAGTTAGAGAAGAATGTTAAAATCGATAGCGGATCTGAAGAACCAGAAAACGGTGGAGTTTCAACAAGCGGTCCTGTCGAAGTTGAATTAGGCGAAGATAATAAATCCAATGTAGAAGAAAGTGAAAGAGGCCAGGTGTTGCAGACTGCAGAAGTGGTCGTGAATATGCTTGATGTAACCATGCCTGGCACCCTGAAAGTTGAAGAGAAGAAAAAGGTAACATCCAACGTGCCAAAAGAAATAATTTTTTTTTTTTTAAAGTTCTACTGTGGTCGCTGCATTAACAATTGCTTGACAATTATTCAGTAAATGTCTAGGTTATGGATGCTGTTGGTCGAGGAGAGACAGTTGTTAAAGCTTTGCAAGATGCTGTGCCAGAAGAAGTTAGTGGGAAGCTAACAACAGCTGTAACTGAGATCATGCAGTCACAGGGCAGTAAGTTAAATTTTCAAAAGCTTAACCTTCCTAGTTTATCACCAGGAATGAAAAAAACGGAGGAAGCAAGGAAAGAACCATCAAGTCCCACAGGTCAAAAGGATTCTCATTCTTCTGATCCGATAAATAAGAGCGATGGTTTGGTGAGTGGCTCAGATAACAATATTGATGGGTCGGACATTTCTGCTGGTGGAATAGAACTAGAGCATTCCTCTTCCGAGGCTTCCGAGAAAGACGGTAATTATGGAAAGTCCCAACCTGTCGACAGTGATCAAGATGATAGTTCTGTCCTGACTAAGAAGGGTAATGATGAGGCAAGGTTTAGTATTGGAAATAACGAGTCATCTGCCAATGAGAAGACCACTGCAGTTGATGATCCTGAGAAGGCTTCTGAAGCAAAGGTTGAGCCAATTGGCACTGAGGTTGGAACTAGTGATGATGACAAAGTGGACCAAGGTTCTGTAATAGCCAAGCGTCAAACACAGGAGGAAACTAATAAAAATAATGAGAAAGGAGCACCAATGGCCAATGAAAAATCCAGTGCAGGTGATGGTTTGGAGAAGGCGTCAGATACAAAAGTTGATAGTACCAACCAAGGGCAGCCAATTGGTGCAGACGATGTTACTAGCGATGAAGACAAAGTGGACCAAGGTGCTGTATTAGCTCAGCAACAAAGAAAAGAGGAACCCGATAGAAATGATGAGAACAAAAAACAGTCTGCCACCGACCAAAATAAGGTGGCATCTACTGGCAACGAAGGAGATGGTGGACAATCTTCTGCTTCACAATCTGTGGAGAAAGAAGAAATTGATGATCAGAACAAAGAAACCAAAATTATGCAACCTGTATCTGACCAAACTAAGCCAGCAATTCAGGAACCAAATCAGGCCAAGTTTAATGTTTCCCAAGCATTTGAAGCACTGACGGGGATGGATGATTCAACTCAGGTTGCTGTCAATAGTGTCTTCGGTGTGCTCGAAAATATGATTACTCAACTGGATGAAGAAAATAAAGAAGGAAATGAGGTAAGTGATGAGAAGAATGTCACGGATGAGAAGAATGTCACGGATGCTGTCTCTTATACACATCTAGATGTGTATAAGAGACAGACTTAAATCAGGTTTCAATTTGCATGTCAACGTCTAGATAGTCTAAAATTGGTCTCTCGAATCCCTTGTGTGAATAGTGTTATACATATTTTGACTCACGAAATTGCTTATATTTGTCAGAATGACGATGTAGTGCCGCTTTATTCAACACCACGTAGTTCAATAGCTGAAAACCCATTTACAAGTCTGCTTCTGTGCTCTACTTCACCAAGTCTGATCGATGGATGTACAGTGGCCGTGTCTTGGTGCCAGGACCTTGCGATTGAGGTTATTTCTCTCCCTATCTTTCTCTCTCACATGCACGCATCTAGTTCCCTTTTTCAGTGAAAGTTTCACAAATGCCGTGAAATTGTACTATGATCTGCTGGCACTGGTGGCCATGTATTTTAAAATCCAGGTTATCACGTATTTATTTCATATAGAGACATGATCTCTTATCATTTGACTTTCTTGGACACTATTGGATAGATTAAGGCAGGCGTGGTACTCTCTATATCCAAGAGTCTCACCATTACAATTACAATCATGTTGTTAGTAACTGATGATTGATCTACGTGGGTGTAAAATTTTGGTTAATTTTCTGGTTAAAATGCAAATACTATGCAAGTCCTTCTGTCTTCCATGGAGAAAGTTCTTTTTTTTTTTTTAATTCTTAGTTGAGTGTACATTCACTTTTAGGTCTGAGAGATTGATTTTCCTGTATTGGCCATGCAGTGGTTGACTGCTGTAGAGCTTGGGCTTCTGAAAGGTCGTCATCCACTTTTGAAAGACGTGGATGTTACTGTTAACCCTTCAAAAGGCTTAGTTCTTTCGGAAGCCAAGGCACCTGAAAAGGGTATCACTGCCAAGAAGCTCCTGCAGGTAGCTCGGGGAAAGACGGTGAATGGTTACCATGTAGAGCCTTCCACGGAAACACTTAAAGACAGTGGCATCACCCCAAATTCTAGTTTGTCGTCTGGAACAGAGTTAGAGAAGAATGTCAAAATCGATAGTGGATCTGAAGAACCAGAAAACGGTGGAGTTTCAACAAGCGGTCCTGTCGAAGTTGAATTAGGCGAAGATAATAAATCCAATGTAGAAGAAAGTGAAAGAGGCCAGGTGTTGCAGACTGCAGAAGTGGTCGTGAATATGCTTGATGTAACCATGCCTGGCACCCTGAAAGTTGAAGAGAAGAAAAAGGTAACATCCAACGTGCCAAAAGAAATAATTTTTTTTTTTCTAAAGTTCTACTGTGGTCGCTGCATTAACAATTGCTTGACAATTATTCAGTAAATGTCTAGGTTATGGATGCTGTTGGTCGAGGAGAGACAGTTGTTAAAGCTTTGCAAGATGCTGTGCCAGAAGAAGTTCGTGGGAAGCTAACAACAGCTGTAACTGAGATCATGCAGTCACAGGGCAGTAAGTTAAATTTTCAAAAGCTTGACCTTCCTAGTTTATCACCAGGAATGAAAAAAACGGAGGAAGCAAGGAAAGAACCATCAAGTCCCACAGGTCAAAAGGATTCTCATTCTTCTGATCCGATAAATAAGAGCGATGGTTTGGTGAGTGGCTCAGATAACAATATTGGTGGGTCGGACATTTCTGCTGGTGGAATAGAACTAGAGCATTCCTCTTCCGAGGCTTCCGAGAAAGACGGTAATAATGGAAAGTCCCAACCTGTCGACAGTGATCAAGATGATAGTTCTGTCCTGACTAAGAAGGGTAATGATGAGGCAGGGTTTAGTATTGGAAATAACGAGTCATCTGCCAATGAGAAGACCACTGCAGTTGATGATCCTGAGAAGGCTTCTGAAGCAAAGGTTGAGCCAATTGGCACTGAGGTTGGAACTAGTGATGATGACAAAGTGGACCAAGGTTCTGTAATAGCCAAGCGTCAAACACAGGAGGAAACTAATAAAAATAATGAGAAAGGAGCACCAATGGCCAATGAAAAATCCAGTGCAGGTGATGGTTTGGAGAAGGCGTCAGATACAAAAGTTGATAGTACCAACCAAGGGCAGCCAATTGGTGCAGACGATGTTACTAGCGATGAAGACAAAGTGGACCAAGGTGCTGTATTAGCTCAGCAACAAAGAAAAGAGGAACCCGATAGAAATGATGAGAACAAAAAACAGTCTGCCACCGACCAAAATAAGGTGGCATCTACTGGCAACGAAGGAGATGGTGGACAATCTTCTGCTTCACAATCTGTGGAGAAAGAAGAAATTGATGATCAGAACAAAGAAACCAAAATTATGCAACCTGTATCTGACCAAACTAAGCCAGCAATTCAGGAACCAAATCAGGCCAAGTTTAATGTTTCCCAAGCATTTGAAGCACTGACGGGGATGGATGATTCAACTCAGGTCGCTGTCAATAGTGTCTTCGGTGTGCTCGAAAATATGATTACTCAACTGGATGAAGAAAATAAAGAAGGAAATGAGGTAAGTGATGAGAAGAATGTCACGGATGAGAAGAATGTCACGGATGTGAAGAATGTCACGGATGAGAAGAATGTCACGGATGAGAAGAATGTCACGGATGAGAAGAATGTCACGGATGAGAAGATAAGACCTCCATCTGAAGAGCAAACTCCCTACAAGAACGAAGCGCAATGCCAAATGTCATCTGAAAAATCACATGATCCTGCATGCAGTGTGCATGAAACTGGGAAAGATTCTGACAATGATAAGACAACTTGGGTTCTGAATGAAAAGCATTTGGGCGGAGATGAATCTGTGATTAGTAAGCATCTACCAAAGATTTTGCCTGCAAGAAATACAGATTCTCTCGGGAATTCTTCTAATGATGGTTACCTTGGGGAGGAACTTTCAGAAGATCAGATTGCAAATCAATTAGACTTAGATACAACCACTGCACTCATGCTCGATTATTATCCAGAGGAAGGTAAATGGAAGCTCATTGATCAACAACCAGAATACTTGAGTAATGTTGCTGACAATGCAGCAGCCAGCAGAGATACGCACGGAAATGTTCAGGTTCATTCACCTAGTGTAAGTAATGAACAGAACATCATTGAGCCTTCATATGTGATATTGGACCATGAACAAGAGGTGGAGCTCTCTGAAAAGCGTGATGCAGTGGACGATCAAAATGACGGTCTTCACAAATTAGATGAAGGATGTGATGAATTAGAACACCTCATAAAAGTTATTGTATCAGACTCTTTGAATATAGAAGTTCAACGCAGGATGAATTCAGCTGGCATGAGACAATTTGAGCCTCAACTTAGTCGAGATATAAAAAGGGTGGCAAATACACTTTCTTTTGCTGTTGTATATGCAGAGCCTACTTGGACTTTCAAAAGGAATAGCAAAAATTCCAACAGTCCTGCTGGAAAAGTAGGTAAACTTCGTGGGGACGCTATCATTAGGGCAATTTCATCTGCTGTTCAGGAGGCGCATTTTCTCAGGAAAGTATTGCCGGTTGGTGTTGTTGTTGGCTCTGTTTTAGCTGCTCTGAGAAAATACTTCGATGTATCTACAACATCCGACAACGCTAAGAGAGATATTGTCATGGCTAGAGCACAAAAATATGGGAACAATGGTGCAACAAAGAGTGTTGTGCCAACCAAAACGAGCCAGAAGAGCAAACAGAAGAACTCGAGCATTGGAGAAATGGTGGAATCTGGCCTGCAAAATATCAGCAATGAGCCTGTTATGGTTGGTGCTGTGACAGCTGCTCTGGGTGCATCTGCTATGCTGGTTCAGCATGAGGTATTGTTTGACATTAGCATTCAGATGAATATATTTTAAAACAAAGGATTATACAAACATGTTCTTCCTTTATAACTAATGCATGTTGCATAGGATCCACAAAGCGGTGGCATCATGTCAAAATCATCGGAGAAAGAAAGTAAACAGAAAGATCAGAGCAGTATGGTGGCAAGTTTTGCTGAGAAAGCCATGTCCATTGCTGGTCCTGCGGTTCCAACAAAAGAAAGTGGTGAAGTGGATCAAGAAAGGTATTAAAAAGTAGACAAATAAATTCCTCTACGTCAGTGCTTGAGGCTCTTCCTGATCTGAAATCCCTTGGTTTTTCATGTGAACAGGATTGTGACAATGTTGGCAGATTTGGGTCAGAGGGGTGGCATATTGAAGCTAGTTGGGAAACTTGCCTTGCTTTGGGGTGGCCTTCGTGGTGCTATGAGTCTAACTGATAAACTAATCCAATTTCTGCATATGGATGAGTGGCCTTTACTGAAGAGGTAAACTGCTTTCCACTCTAAGTACTTCTGTTGATTCTTTCCACTATATCGCAACTTATGTGATTGGCTTTGAACTAGGCTCTTCTAAAATTTTGAAAGCCAAAAAATAAGACCAATTCCATTATCATATGCTTTTTCTTAATTTTGGATGTATATATTTGTATAACTGTTGGTTTTACTACCTTGGCAGCAAGTTTTTCACTAATCTAAAGTCTTGTGGTTAAAGGAATCTTAAATGAAACGAACGTTGAACTATGGATGTGTGCTAACCATTTTCTTGAAAGACAAACCGTAGAACTAACGTCTGATTCTTCACTACACATTTGCAAGTAAAATTTTTTCTTAGTATGCTAGATACTTCACTACATGGTTGTGGCCTTGCGGGTAAATTCTTCGTTCTTATTGTGTTATATTCTCTTATGAGAACAACCATGTTAATGATTTCATACTCTTATCATTTTAGTACCATACGTAGTTCATATTAGCTGGTCCTAATGATTATCGTATGTGTCATTCCTTTTTTTCTGTTTATTAGGGTTGTGGGCTTTGTTGGAATGGTGCTCGTTTTGTGGTCACCGGTTGTGATTCCATTGCTTCCAACACTTCTCCAGAGCTGGTCCACAAGTACTCCATCTAGAGTGGCGGAACTAGCTAGTGTAGTTGGCCTCTATGTTGCTGTTTTTATTCTTGTTATGTTGTGGGGAAAGAGAGTACGGAAGTATGAAAACCCATTTAGGCAATATGGGCTTGATTTCAAGGCATCACCCAAAAAACAGGTATTACCTTAAACGTAATATTTACCTTAGAATATTAGAATAGTTTGATTTTCTTTGCATTCCTAGAAAAACTTTTTGGCCGTAATTACTTCCTTAGCTACTAGGCCTAACCTTGTAACCGTGGTCATGCCTTCTTGATTTCTTCATTAGCGCATTAGGATTAGTTTCCCACATAGATACGAAAAACTAAATATTACAATTTGCCAATTTGCTTCAACTAAAGATGTTGGCGGACATTTTTCGAAGAGAAAACGCAGGATGAAACAAGGTTTACTGAATCTGTTGTGTGTTTCAGCAAAAAGTTGTGGCGTAGTTGTGATCTTCTTTTTCCCTTGACTTTACATGATCTCCTTTTCTGCACTTCCATAGATTATGCTATTAAAATAATACTATGCAACTTCATTCCTTGCAGATTCAAGAGTTTTTGAAGGCCTTGGCAGGAGGCATCATAGTCGTTCTATTAATACAGTCTATAAATACAATATTAGGAGCTGCGATTTTATCTCGGCCACCATATCTTCCACATCCTTTCGACGCCATGAAGTGGCTTAAGGGATCCGTGCAACTACTTCTTNATGTGTCACTCCTTTTTTCTGTTTATTAGGGTTGTGGGCTTTGTTGGAATGGTGCTCGTTCTGTGGTCACCGGTTGTGATTCCATTGCTTCCAACACTTCTCCAGAGCTGGTCCACAAGTACTCCATCTAGAGTGGCGGAACTAGCTAGTGTAGTTGGCCTCTATGTTGCTGTTTTTATTCTTGTTATGTTGTGGGGAAAGAGAGTACGGAAGTATGAAAACCCATTTAGGCAATATGGGCTTGATTTCAAGGCATCACCCAAAAAACAGGTATTACCTTAAACGTAATATTTACCTTAGAATATTAGAATAGTTTGATTTTCTTTGCATTCCTAGAAAAACTTTTTGGCCGTAATTACTTCCTTAGCTACTAGGCCTAACCTTGTAACCGTGGTCATGCCTTCTTGATTTCTTCATTAGCGCATTAGGATTAGTTTCCCACATAGATACGAAAAACTAAATATTACAATTTGCCAATTTGCTTCAACTAAAGATGTTGGCGGACATTTTTCGAAGAGAAAACGCAGGATGAAACAAGGTTTACTGAATCTGTTGTGTGTTTCAGCAAAAAGTTGTGGCGTAGTTGTGATCTTCTTTTTCCCTTGACTTTACATGATCTCCTTTTCTGCACTTCCATAGATTATGCTATTAAAATAATACTATGCAACTTCATTCCTTGCAGATTCAAGAGTTTTTGAAGGCCTTGGCAGGAGGCATCATAGTCGTTCTATTAATACAGTCTATAAATACAATATTAGGAGCTGCGATTTTATCTCGGCCACCATATCTTCCACATCCTTTCGACGCCATGGAGTGGCTTAAGGGATCCGTGCAACTACTTCTTCTGATAGTCAAGGGATTTACAGCTGCGACATTTGTTGTATTTGTGGAAGAGTTGCTCTTTAGATCATGGATGCCTAACGAGATTGCTATAGATATGGGATACCACCAAAGCATTATCATTACAGGGTTCGTATTTGCCTTGTTCCAGAGGTATTTATTTTCTCTCTCGAGTATTTTATCGTTAAGAGTTGGGTATATGTGTATGTTATACCGTAGTCATACAGTTCTCGAGCATGGGCATTACAATAGCTTGTAACGAAAGTCACTCTTAACTCTTTTGAGATTAGATACTAAGTGTTTTTGCTTTCTTGTCGAATTTCCAGATCCCTGAGATCAATTCCAGGGTTATGGCTTCTGTCGTTGGGGCTCGCAGGGGCTCGTGAAAGAAGCCAAGGGAATCTGATTGTTCCGATCGGGTTGCGAACAGGAATGATAGCAGCAAGCTTTATACTACACACAGGTGGATTCCTCACCTACAACCCGAGTTCCCCGGCTTGGATCGCAGGGAGTCGCCCGTTACAGCCTTTTAGCGGAGTGGTTGGTTTTGTGGTCTCTTTGGGGCTGGCGCTCATTCTTTATCCCAGACATTCTCCAGAAACCAAGATGCAAAAATATAGTTAAGAAGAGAAGCCAAACAATAAGAAACGGCTTTTTGTGCTCATGCCCTCTGTGAAAACAAATTTACGTTGCGTCGAAGGATACAAAAGGAGTAGGTAAAGAGTAAAAAAGGTGTGGACTCCTTGTGTCCATCTTATGATTCAGTCTTGTAAGTAGGAAGCGTAAGACCCCTTGTGTAATCTTCTGTACCTAGCACAGAGTATAGTATTTTGTTTATATACAAGTGATCATAAACAGTGTATGCATAATAATATATAGAAGTTGTATATGATCTTGTGGGCATCTTAAAAAGCTGCTGTGTTGGTCGTGTTATCTTTGGTGAAATCGAAGGAAGCAATAACAAACTGCATGACACGGAATCTGAAATCACTGACTCTAAGTAGAAAATCGTGACGTTGGAGACAACAATTGCTAGACAAAAATAAGGAAGATCTTGAGGAATCTGAGCAACGAAGAAGAAGAATTATCTAAGATTAGAAAACAAGTAGAGAACTTGAAGCATGAGTTGGTTTAAAAACAAAAAAAACAACTCTCTTGTCTCATGCACTCGAGCCTGTTGCACATTTACTTCTTGCCTCCTTTTCTTTTGAATCTTCACAGTTCACACTAAGACGTGCTTCCTCAACTGTGTTTGTTCATCTTCTGCCATCAGATGTTATCCAAAATTGATCTAGAAATTTGATGTTACTGAAAATTGATTTTTTTTTTTTTCTGTGATTGTTCGTCTTACTGAAAATTGATATCTAAAAACTCTTTTGAGAAAAAAAATCACAAACTAGTTGAGAGGAACAACAGCACTTTCAAGAACCAATTACACAAAAACAAAAACAAAAAACGAGAATTACCAAAAATTGGGATTCCACTCCACCCATCTCAAAATTTCATCAAAATATAGTATTCATGCCATTGTTGCATGCGATTGAAGCAGTCTTTCAAGACTCAAACTGCGATTACATTTCCCTGAGCTTCGGTAATGAGTCTCTTCTTGTTTGATCTATCTTTTGATTTCTGAGACTTCCGTTTCCTCGAAGGAGTCTTTTGGTCAAATTCTTCTCTGTCTTTTTCCATTGCAGACACAGATGCAATGACCTCTTCTTCTTCTATCTTCTTATCCTTACGATACTCTGTCTCAGTCTCTGGATCAATCACAGACATCTCACCGAGTGTGTAGTCTAACAAGAAACTGCTTCTTACAAATCTGTCAATCCTATTGAAATGTCTCTGAGAATATGGGATTAAACCTTCCAGGAGTTCTCCAATTCCTTTTACCTGTTGGAAAAATATTCCCAGAGATCAAGCCAAATGAAACCAATAATATTTACCACTGTTGATCTTTCACTTCATATGTAAACCAAACCTGAACGATTTCTGTGGGAGGAAGTATGTTGAAGGTTTGGTAAAGAACAAACTGAGCAATGTGGCATCGGTTTGGTTTTGTGTTCCATTCTCGGAGATATTCAAAAAGTAAGCGGATCTCTTCTTTTTCAAGTCCTTGAAGAGCTTTCACAATCTGGTCGTCTGATTCTCTTTTCCTGTTTACACCAAAATTTCAGGTAAGAAAAGGAAGAGACAATTAACTATAGATAAAAAGTAAGCGTTATGTGTTTTTGGATTGGCTTTACTTGCAGAGCCCAGCAAAGAGTTCGTAAACTTTGTGAGGCCTACGAAGCTCAAATGCTAATCTTATGGCTTTAGTGTATTCAGCATCTAACACTGCGTTTTCCAGCTCTTGACCTCTCAAGATTGTTTCTTCCTGTACAACGGAAGAGGTTCAAGATGATGGTCAGACTACAAATCAAGGACACATGACAGACCTCCATGACTATTTAAAACTTAGTTAATTAGTGAAATTGACAGACCTCTTTCCGGAATTCGTCTTCTTTATCAGAAGCGGTTGAATCATGCCATAAATTAATAACTGCATCGCCTCCACCAGTTGCAACCATTTCTGTCTTCTTTCCAACAGCCAAAGCCCATATCTGTAAAATTTAAAGTTTGATTTGTCAGAAAATAATAGTAACAAGTCTCTCCGGGTGATGGCTGTGAACATATTCCATCAAAACGCTAGAAATAAACACTTCCTTTACAAATACAGGTAAGGCAGAAGCTCATAACCCTGGCCCTAATAGCATCATAAACAGACCAAGATATGGATACATCAAGAAACCAACTATTACGGAAAGGGTACCTTGTCCTCGTGCTGGTCATATGTGGCAATGCATTCGCTAGTGTGCACATTCCAAAGTTTCAATAAACCATCGGCACCTTACAAGTCCATGGTTAGAATGTTAAGACTAAAAAAGGAGGGAGAAAATATGACATCAGGGCCATCAGGCTAGTGAAACTTACCACATGAGACAAATTGGCTTCCATCAGCTATGAACGAGGCCCTAAGTACACTTGAGGTATGACCTTCAAATGTTTTGAGGCATGAACCATCAGATGTACGCCATATTTTTACTGTTTTATCACCTGATGCTGTCATTACGCAGTGATCAATACGTGAGAACTCAACAGAAAAAATCCGTCTCTTATGTCCTTTAAGTGTAACAACATGCACCAAGTCTGGCATTCTCCATATGCTAGCTGTCCGATCCTTCAAGACAGAAAACAAAAACAGTCAGATAAGAGCCTGGAACATATTTTCATCGGATCCCAATGCATCTTCTTTTAATAGGAGAGAAAGACATATACAAGTTTTTGAATTTGACAAATGTTCAATTGAATGAGATAACCACAAAATTAAACAGAAAAGGTTTCTGCTCATCACGTCTAATTACCTCAGAGCCAGTGCAAACCAAGCTATCGTTACGAGAAACAGCCACAGAATTGATGTCTTTATCATGGGCAGCAACAACACTTCTAGTTTTCAGATTAATGGGCTCTTCTGAGTCCTCTGAGATACCATCAAGGCTCCAGACCTTCAGTGTGCGATCACTAATTCAATGGAACACAAATTACGAGATTAAAAAAAAAATGTACGTATTCACAATGAATTTCGATGACAAATTAATTTCGGGAGGCAAACTTGGAAGGAGATATAACAAAAGACCATAGGTCTCTAGTATTCACAATCAAGACAGGGTTCTACACCTTCTATTATGACATGAATGTGTCTGCATTTAAGTACACAAATTGGTTTCAGCCAGAATATTTCACTGAGAAGTTAATATAACAGCAACCAAACTATCTCAACCATAGAGTCGCTAAAATCTGATTGTACATTTCCTACTCCAACATAAGGCCTGACAATAAACAGCCAGCAAATAACAATCGAAAATTAATTCTTTCTTATATCCCCCAGTTGAGTGGCAGGGTAAAGAAAGGATCAGAATCCTAATCAAAATTTCCTCATTGTTAGAAAACAGTATATGGCATAAGCTAGAAGCATCATTATTGGGAAGAACTGCCTAATAGTATTTTCATGCTGGCAGTACCATGCTTCACTAATATCTAAAATGAAAAGCATATGAAATCATTTATGTAGCACGTACCCGCTGCCGCTGACAAAGAAAGTGAAAGACTTCTTTGCAAAAGCAACCGCTAAGATATCGCCATTATGACCTGTACCAACTCCAATGCAAGATTTGCTTGTTGCGTTCCATAGCCTTACCTGTAAAGTAACAAAACATAAGATCACTTTAACAAGAAAAAAGTGTTTTTGTAGGTTATGTTGTGGGGAATGATGTGCATGAAAAACAACAGTGACATAAGCTACAAACAACCCCGAAAAATATGAGACAAAAAAAAAGAAAATCCACCCCTAGTTATGTAGTTTTTGTCTGTGCTCTGCCAGCTAACTCAATGAAAAAGGCTAAAGAGGAACATAGTTTATAAAAAACTACAAGGTAAGTAGATGGACTTACAGTTTTGTCTTTACTTCCAGTCACGATTAGAACATTCCCAGAACTAGATACGCAAGTGTCAAGGGACAGAACAACTTCCTTATGGCCAGCTAACACGTAGGAACAAGACATTGTTGCAACATCATAAACACGAACCTGCAGATATATTTGCAAATCTTAGTCCATGAAAATATCAAATCTTAGACTTGATCATACTCACAGGATAATGATCAAGTCTGCATGATAGAGACTGCAAAATGCTCAGTTACCTCCTCAAGATTTGTAGCAACTGCAAGAAACTGTTCTTCATCACCTAGGAACTTCATATCAGCTATTTCTTCATTATACCCAACAAGCCTCTTGCTTAGCACTAACTCTGATTCTTCTAAATTTTCCACAACGGAGTAGATAAAAAACTGCTGATCAGCAGTCACACAAAGCAGTCCACGATCAGAAGGCAGCATAGCAGCTGCAATGAATCCTCTTTTAGATTCCTCGTCATCCGAGCTGACAGTTATATCCGACGACTTTTGCTCGTAGAGGCATACTGAACTGTAAAAATAAACAGCCAAAGATTTCAATCCGTTTTTCCTACGCTAGGATGGTTTGAATGACTTCACATCAGACATTGATCAGCGTAACAAAATCTATTAAAGATATACTGGCTCACCCTTCAGACTTCCAAATTCGCACAACACCACGTTCTCCAACAGTAATAAAATGTGTTTCTTGAGAAGCAGTTTTCTTCTTCTTACTCTTCTGATCAAGAGAACTTACAAACGAAGCAAAAGGCGTCCCAGAAGGAACTGTTGTCACAGCTTCTAGTACCTCATATGTTGCAACTGTAGTCTTGCAGCTATAATCGTGAAGGTCCCACAAGTTCACAACCTGTGATTAACCAAGAAGTTGACACCACTGATGAGTTGAACTTTAGCATAAAGGCAGTACTTAAATGCCTCGTACAATGTAACAAAACACCAATAGAAAACAATCCTACTCCTGAAGTATGTAACTCAATTAAACTAGAGAGTGGTTAGAACTCACTTTATCTCTTCCGGCGCTGAGTAAAGTCCATCCATCCTCTGATAGAGCAATTGAAGTCACAGCTGAAAAGTGCTTCTCCAAAATGGCAAGACATTTCTTCTCAGTATTCTTTGCCATAAGATCCCAAGCACGAACGGTTGCATCATCACTTCCCGAGAAAAGCTACACCCCAAGGTTAATAACGCAAATCTTGTCATCAAACAGAGATTGGAATATAGCTTTACAAGGATAACATATCTCTTTATAATAGAAAACTTTTAGTCCCAGATCAATTTGACCCATAGACAGAATTGGTACATACGATGTTTTTGTTTGCATCAGGATGGAACAAGATACTTGACACGACCCCTTTATGACCTTTGAAGTAATGAGTGCAGAAACCACCATCAACATCCCAAACAAGGACTTTCCTATCAGCTCCGGCAGTAGCTAGCAATCCTCCAGATGCGTGGCAAGCCATACCCATCACGGGTCCCTCGTGCCCCTGCTCATCATTAGGGAACAAATCATTTAGAGAAACATCAAAAGGACAACAATACTCATATTTGGGAATCGAATTTGCCAAAGTAGTAGACTTCTTCAGAGAAACTCAATACGCTACCAATTTAGTACAATATTTACCTTCCAAGAGCGAATGCATTTCAAGGTTTCCAAATCCCAAACTCGAATTTGTCTACTATGTCCAGCGGAGAAGAGTAGCTTATTGTCAGGACTAAGAGCCAAAGCAGTGAGCGTATCCGACTCGCCTTCGATTGTGGATTTCACTGATGAGTCCGAAGAATCGACAATGTTGATGGCTTCACCACAGGCGCAGGCGATGAAAGAACCATCAGATGAAACGATGAACGGACCACCGCCGTAGAACTGCTTTAGAGTTCGAGAGCACCGGTAGTTCGTCTTTAACGATAGAGGAGCCATCACGAAGGCGAACTCACTCTCTCACACACACTTTTCCCCGTCCGGTGAAGAGAAACGTTGGAAGAGGAAGTTAGGACTTTGCGCGACGAAATAGATAGCCGGAGAAAAATAATTAGGGTTTAAGACGCTCGCATTTATATCCTCTCTTTTTTTCTTACCTCAACTCGGAGGATCCGGTAACGAAATTTTTAGAGGAGCAATTTGGACCGGTTTACCTAATCCAATTTTTTTTTTTTTTTGCCATCTACCTAATCCAATCTAATTACCCTCCCCAAATGCATATTAGTTTGGATCTAATTTTTTTAAAAAAAACTAAAATGGGTAGTATTAAGGACTCTAGTATTAAAAGTCATACATTACATTAGTTTGGGTTAACTGATTTGGTTATTAAGTAAATACTAATTTCCAGAAGCTTATAAAATCTTTTTTTTAAGTACTATTTTGTCAGAAATTAGCTTTGAATAGCTTGAAGCATATTCATTTTGCATTTACATTATTTTCAAGAATTAAATACATTTACACAAACACATAAATCGTTGAAAAAAAAATATAGTTTAAGACACTCGCGTTTTATCTTTTCCAGGTCGTTTGCGTCCGCGTCCGCGTTCGCGTTTGGATCGCAAATAGGTGTTCATCACCTGAATGGCTACGTTTTCCACGTGAATACTTCAGTTCCAAATATCCAAGCCCATTAACAGCAAAATGGCCCACAACAAAAAGGAAGCATCATAGCCGTCCATCTAATGAAAAAGACTTGCACTCGTCCACTTTCGCACGCTTACACGTGTTAAACATTCGCCACTTGCATCCTCACACGTACCTATATTCCATTCCACACGTGTACAACATTCCCTTCTCTCTCACTCTCTCTCCGTTATTTCATCAGGCGACCGAAACAATCCTTTCCGATCTTTCCTATCTGGATTATCGATTCGCGATAGATTCTGTTATCATCTCTTCGATCTGATCGAGTCCTTTTTTTGCTTCACGTTCCGTTCCGTGTAGAATCTCACATCTGGTTTTCGTTGGATCCTGGACTTTTTCTCGTTTCCTTTCGTTTTCTCTCGAAGAGGCTTTGATTCCGATGGCATGAATGTTTCCCTAATTCTGTTACCTTCGAAGAAGAACAGCACAAGAAGATGTCAGATTCAATCCAGGAGAGATATCTAGTTGGATACGCTCTCGCAGCCAAGAAACAGCATAGTTTCATCCAGCCTTCTTTGATCGAGCACTCAAGGCAGCGAGGTATTGATCTGGTCAAGCTCGATCCGGCGAAATCGCTTCTGGAGCAAGGGAAGCTCGATTGCATAATCCACAAGCTCTATGATGTCGACTGGAAGGAGAAGCTCCATGAATTCCGCGAGAAATGCCCCGGTGTACCTGTCGTCGATTCCCCGGAGGCTATCGAGCGGCTGCACAACAGGGTTTCGATGCTCGAGGTGATCACTCAGTTGACGTTTCCTGTCTCAGATAGCGATAGGTTTGGCGTCCCGAAGCAAGAAGTCGTTATGGATTCGGGGGTTTTGAGCGGCGGGGGAGCTTTGGGGGAGCTTAAGTTTCCGGTGATCGCGAAGCCGCTGGACGCCGATGGGAGTGCGAAATCTCACAAGATGTTTCTGATATATGATCAGGAAGGGATGAAGATATTGAAGGCTCCGATTGTGTTGCAGGAGTTTGTGAATCACGGTGGTGTGATCTTCAAGGTCTATGTGGTTGGAGATCGTGTGGAATGCGTGAAGAGGAGATCTTTGCCTGACATCTCTGAAGAGAAGATCGGGACATCGAAAGGCTCTCTTCCGTTTTCACAGATATCGAACCTGACTGCTCAAGAAGACAAGAACAGAGAGTATGGAGAGGATAGGAGCTTAGAGAAAGTGGAGATGCCTCCATTCAGTTTCTTGGAAAATCTAGCAAAGGCGATGAGGAAATCAATGGGCCTCAATCTCTTTAACTTCGACGTCATTAGGGACGCTAGAGATGCTAATAGCTACCTGATCATTGATATTAACTACTTTCCTGGATATGCCAAGATGCCCTCTTACGAGTCTATATTGACGGAGTTCTTCTGGGATATGGTCACAAAGAAGAATCATGTCTGAGGAAAATCTGTCAAAGTTGAATCTTTGTTAGCAGGAACATTCTTGGGGAGGGTTTCTACCATTGCAATGTGTTCTGGAATTTGTTGCAACCGCCATTGCAGACATCTCAATCTGTCCTATGGTGACTTAGCTGCTCTGCTAATTTTCATTTCGATTCTTGAACTTGTGGTTTTTTTTTTTAAATTATTTTTAGTTGTTTCTCTCTCGTTTACTTCCAAGTTTTGCAAATCCTTGTTCAAATGCATAACCGTTGCTGCTCTTCAAAAGCATTGGATTTCTAAATTCTTGGCTATTTGCTCTGTTCTTACCTGTTGATTGATGAAATGCTTTACATTTTCCTCCAATGCGAGCTGTGTCTTTATTCTGAATAGTTATAGGAAACCGATGCTAAGCTCTTTGTATCGGTCTTTCCTTATTATAAACAAGAGACATGGAGAGATATATTGAGTTGCTTGGTGCAGAATTTATATGGTACTCGTTTAAGATCATCTTAAGTAAGGTATGTGATTGTCCAAACTTCCGCATGGATCTCTTGGAATCTTTTTTCCCTGATGGATCAAATTTGTTGCATTTTCACTCTTGGATTTTAAGATCATGAGAAGATGGTTTAGGGGGCTCATATAAATCGCATTAGGATAAAATGAATATAGAAACCTTTCTCACACCTATGAGTTTCTTATTTTAGGAATCTTTATGATTTATGTCCCGAGTATAGGTGGTCTCTGGATTCATACTTGTTGTTTCAATGGTTGATTTTGGTAATCCACTGATTTTAGCTTCTCCAGCATCGTATTCTCTGATTTGATGTGTGCATCGTATGCATATTCCCACACGCATATATGGATGTGTATTTATTCATATTGGGGTTGGCATTTATGCTTTAGCAACTTGGATGAAGCTGATAAGATTGGTTCTTGACAAATTTCGATATTCTTATTAATCTCCATTTTCGAATAAAGTAAAGGTGATTTTACTGATTATGCAATGTAGAGAGAGATAAGTGTTATCTGGTTGTTGTTTGATTTGTTTTCTTAATTGGTGGAAAGAGCAAGTGAGTGATTGATTGGTCGAATGGATTGATAAATCATTATTAATGGAGCATAGTTGTCATTATTATGGCCGAAATATCTTTGCTGTTTTATATTTTTAGTTAGATAACTCAAACATATAAAAACAGTTTTGTAGAATTATTAAAGGGGGAAAGTTGTGTGATATTATTTTATCGTGAGTAGTACTGTATCTCACAAATAAATGATTAGTAATCGATTAATTACTAAATGCACTTGATAAGATCATAAAACGTTTGCTTATGCAAATTTGTGTATGATTATTTATTATGCTTTTAGAATTTCTGTATATTTTACGGAACCAAAACTGAGTTCATTATTTATCAGAGAAAACGATGATTAGTTTTTCAATAGTATATATATATATATATTTTTTTTTTCTTTAACAAAAATAATATATATATCTATATATATATATAGATATTCGGCAAAAAAAATAACTATACCTTTGGAAAAGCCCATGAGCTTTTGGGTTCCTACTACTCTCAGAGCCAGAGGCATCAGAAGATTCAAAACCCCATAATAAAGGAATATAACCTTCCTTGACTGCATCGAACTTCGAGTTGCTCACGCCTCACACGTTTAATGTAGCTTTTTCACTTTCTAATTCGTATACATATGCTATCTCAACAAAAGTCTGCACAGTCCTTCTCATAATATTTGACTTCTACGTACGGTAAACGACTTTGAGAAGGTAAATCAAAGACTTTTAAATACGTTTCTTTGATATTGGAAGTCTTCGTTTTAACCAACTCTTTTCATCTTTAGTTTTATTCCAAACCTAAAAGTACATGCGGAAGGTGAAATGGGTATTATGACAGTTTAGTTAAGTTTATCCTAATCCACTGTATTCGTTATACGTACACGCGTGAAATTTTTGTATGCGTAAAAAGTATCGTGAAAAGATTTTAAGTTTTTCTAATTGCATCTCCGTCGAATTGAAAAATTATATATTCTACAAAGTTGACGCACCATCTTGCTAACTAATTGAATTACTAAACTTTTGGTTTCATAAATAATATTTGGCGTAAATGCATGGCAATGTAACGTGCAAATTGTTGCAGTTTGGTCTTTATCCAAGATGTTAGGTTTGACTAATACACAAGAAGATAATATATACTGTCAGGTAATTATCAGAAACTGGTCATATATATAGGAGTGAGATGTATAGATACAAATTTTACTTGGTTAGCTTCAATGTGTAACGTGTATAAATACTTTACTTTGTGGTGTTGGTTTGTGCAATTTGGAGAAACTCAAGAACTTAACCAAGCTTTGTCCTTGCACAATTTTGATCGTGTGAATGTCAATTTGAACATTGTAAAGAATTGAAGTCTTGATTGTTTGTTTGTTTTTCAATTTGCATTTGCGTTTTAATCTATACTATCATATACAGTATAACCTCTATAAATTAATAATCACTATATATTAATAAATTTTGCTGGTCCCGAGTCGGGCCAGTGTAAAAATTAGCGAAATTCGATAAGATAATAAGATAATAACTTTTTGAAACTCTTATGTAAATATATGGTCCCAATAATAAAGTCAATTAATAATTATATATCTAAGCATATATATATACATATATAACTAAGGTAATATAGTAAAATATAATTAAATTATTGTTTTAAGTTTATAAATATTGTTGATTTATCTTTAAATTCTTTGATATGATATTTTCTAAATGAATTTATAATTTCGAAAATATTTTTGTATTGTTGATTGATGAATTTTAAAAGTTCAAACCAAAATATCTTTATAAATTAATAAACTATTAATTTATCGATAAATTAATAATTATTAATTTATAGATAAATTAATAACTCTATAAGATAATAAAATTTCGAAGTCCCAACATTATTAATTTATAGAGGTTTTACTGTACGTTAATACGGAAACACAAACAAACAATCAAAATTTAAGTAATGAATGTACATTGCTGTCCTAGAATATTTTTTTTAAGGAATAGTTTTTCAAAGTTTTTAATTTGAGATTCGATAATAATAAAACAAAAACAGAAAAGAAAAAAAATCTGCTATGGTATTTGATCCGGATAGTTATTATATATAGGTCATAGGTGTGCATAATTTGACATCTGGGATGAAGTTGCTAAATAATTATGTACGAAATCGGGATTAAAAAAAAAGATATCGAAACTTTAAAACGATATTAAGTTAATCACTTATCGTGCGGAACATATTATTATTATAAGCTGAAGCCATAAAAATATATTTATAGACACGGAGAAAAGATTTTGTGGACTAATTAACGTCAACGTAGAAGCATCTAAAAAAGCGATTAAACTAGTGTTTTAAGAATTAGTTTAGTCGTTAGAAGAGTTAGGGGTTTCGCGGGTCCCAGAGTTTTTGCGTTTGCGTGCCTTGATGTGCTTAAAACTAAATTTACACCAATAATCAACCACCATATCGAGACGTTTGATTCATTTTTTAGAAAATATTTTATATGATATAGCAATGTATGTACTATGTAATATATAATATTTTCCCCTACATACATTTTTTTTTTTTTGGTTCAAACAAAAAGTTATGTAGTGGAAAATGTTATATATTATTTACTGGTTTGTAGTTTATTACATTAAATCCAAAAGTAAGCCTCCAACTTAAATTTTTAACCATGTCCTTATTACTAACATTCGTGTTTACACTGTTGAAATCCTCGAAATATAAAAGCAAAATTTTGTTAATCAAATAAGTTATTCGCAAAAATGTTGTTTTAGAGTTATTTCTTATTTTTAAAATGTTTTTTTTGCATAATTTTCTAACCAATATTCTATTTGATCATTTATTCAAAACTAATAAGTTTAAAATCTTAAATCATTATTATTTAATTTAGAATATATTAAAGATAAATTATAAAGATATATTTGTATATTAAAAAATTAGGATGGGTGGAATGTGTCAAAAACGAGATTTTTAAAACGAATTAATGAATATCACTCAAAAGTCAAAACAATATACATTTTTTAAAATTAACTCATATGCCACATGAAAAAAGGAATGGCAAAATATGATATTTAATTTTGAAAATTTTAAAGCTTATTCAAATGGAATGCAAGAATATAAAGTTACATGAACTATTCTCTAAACTTTTGTCTCATGGTTACACCTTACATCAATGGCTCTGGCTCGTTTAGAATTTGACAAATAATACCTGTGAAAAAAAACGAATTGAGATGTATTATTGATTTTTTTTTTTTTCATTGATTTTTTCCCCCCTTTGCCAACTGTTTTATTGATCAGAAAACGATATATATATGAAAAGATTGACTTCAATAACACTTATTGTTTTTGTTTATACGTATTATAGCTGAGATGTGGCATGGTGTATTGGTGTGGATCATTTGTTGACCAATGACCAGTACCGCATACTGTTGTAGACACTGTTTCATACTGCATGTATACATATATTGTATATATACACACACAACTAAATCATTTTTTTTTTATAACACAACTAAGTCATTTAACGTCTGATCAAACGGGACGTTATTTTTTTACTACAGTTATTTCCTTTTTGTTGCTTTGATTATTTACATACTCATGTCACGATACTTATAATTCAATTTCTTTTGTACCTTTTAAATTTTTATAGGCTTCAAAAACTGCCTTTTGTCAACATATGGATTAGTTGCAGCAACTTTCGTGTACCTACACATTGCTTCACAAACTTGATCTTCGTCTTCTCTTCCTTTCCTTTCTATTTCTTCTTCTAACAAATAATATAGCAAGTTTCCACAAGGGTATTTCCGTCATTCTCGTGTCATCAAAGTCAAAAGCTAAACTAAACTAAGATCTTCTCCGCCCGACAAGTTATCAAGACACGAAACACAAAAGCCCTATTTAAAGCGCAAAGATCACACACACACACACACTTATAGCCTCATTAACTAAGATCCTTAATTTGAGTGCCTTCATCAAAAAAAAAAAAACTCCTTTGTGACTTCTAAGTGATCTTCCACAGGTTCGACAATACATATACATACATACAAAAACATAGGTGTTAGTATCTTTTGTACGTATGTTTCTGCTCATACACAGGTCAACAAGTTCATATCTAATTGTGAATCCAATTATTGATCAAAAGTGTGTATGCTTTATTCTTAATTGTCTTTAGGCTTGATGCAATTCTATATGCTTAATCTTGTTGATTATTTAACTTATTCAAGAATACTTTCTAAGTATATAACATATGTGTTATAGTGAAAATGGGGCGATCGCCGTGTTGCGATGAGAATGGGCTAAAGAAAGGGCCATGGACGCAAGAGGAGGATGAGAAATTGAACGATCACATTCAAAAACATGGCCATGGAAGCTGGAGAGCTCTTCCTAAGGAAGCCGGTTTAAACCGATGTGGTAAGAGTTGTAGACTGAGATGGACAAACTACTTGAGACCTGACATTAAGAGGGGAAATTTCACGGAAGAGGAAGAACAAACCATCATCAACCTCCATTCCCTTCTTGGAAACAAGTAATCAATTACTTTTACACTTTAATTATAAATTCTTGATTAGTTTAGTAAATCACATATGTTAATCCTTCTACTCAAATCTTTAATTATATATATATATATATATTTATTAGTCACATATATAGATGGTCGTACCAATAGTACAATGATATATATTTCGTAGTATGATATACATAATAAACATATTTATTAGTATATAGTTTATGGAAGAAAGAATATAACTCAAACACCTACTACACTGTTTTTCTCTAGATGCATACGTATATGTAGCCGTTTGCAATCTTGAAAACTAATTATCTTGTTATCAATGTCATGACTAAAGTAAACTAATATTAGGTAGTCTTAATTAAACTAATCCACTAGGATAATATCAATTTGATTAGTTTTTAATTTCGTATGTGTGTTTTGAAAGGTGGTCGTCAATAGCCGGTAATCTTCCTGGAAGAACGGACAATGAAATAAAAAACTATTGGAACACACATTTGAGAAAGAAACTTCTCCAAATGGGGATTGATCCGGTGACCCACAGGCCAAGAACCGACCATCTAGACGTTCTAGNTGAGATGGACAAACTACTTGAGACCTGACATTAAGAGGGGAAATTTCACGGAAGAGGAAGAACAAACCATCATCAACCTCCATTCCCTTCTTGGAAACAAGTAAGCAATTACTTTTACACTTTAATTATGAATTATTGATTAGTTTAGTAAATCACGTATGTTAATCCTTCTACTCAAATCTCTAATTATATATATTTAGTCACATATATAGATGGTCATCTATAATTATATGTGAAACTATCTAGGATGAAATGTAACTAGAACCAATAGTACAATGATACACATTTCGTAGTATGATACTCCCTCTGTTTCACAAAGAGTGTCATTCTACTCTTTTTCACACATATTAAGAAAACTGATAAAAATCCTATTCTACCCCTTATTAATACACTAAACTCATTTCTCTTTCTAATTAATACATCAATATTACAAGGTCAAAACTGGATTTTTGTTTTAAAAATTGCATTGAAAATACAAAGTGACACTCTTTGTGAAACAAAAACAAAACCTTAAAATGACACTCTTTGTGAAACGGAGGGAGTATACATAATGAACATATTTATTAGTATATAGTTTATGGATGAAAGAATATAACTCAAACACCTACTACACTGTTTTTCTCTAGATGCATACGTATGTAGCCGTTTCCAATCTTGAAAACTAATTATCTTGTTTTCAATGTCATATGACTAAAGTAAACTAATATTAGGTAGTCTTAAACTAATCCACTAGGATAATACCAGTTTGATTAGTTTTTAATTCCGTATGTGTGTTTTGAAAGGTGGTCGTCAATAGCCGGTAATCTTCCTGGAAGAACGGACAATGAAATAAAAAACTATTGGAACACACATTTGAGAAAGAAACTTCTCCAAATGGGGATTGATCCGGTGACCCACAGGCCAAGAACCGACCATCTATACGTTCTAGCCGCTCTCCCGCAGCTTATCGCCGCAGCAAATTTCAACAGCCTCTTGAATCTCAATCAAAACGTGCAACTGGATGCAACAACTCTGGCCAAAGCTCAATTGTTGCACAATATGATTCAAGTCCTTAGCACCAATAACAACAATCCTTCTTCTTCATCATCAACCATGCAGACTAATAACAATTTCTTTGGCCATTCTTCTTACTTAGAGATTCAATATCTTTTTGGCCAATCTCAAAACTTCCTTCACATTGATCTTGAAAACAATCATGATGAGCATTTGATGGTAAAAAGCCAAATAATTGATCAGCCTTTGGATTCTTTTTCTTCCCGGATACAAATGGATGTTGAAGATGATCATAACTCACTCCCTCTATTGGTTGCGGCTTCTCCTGAAGAGTCTAAACAAAGCCAGATGATGATCAAGAACAAGGACATCGTGAATTATAATCATCATCATGATACGTCAAACCCTTCATCATCAAACTCGACGTTCACACAAGATCATCATCATCAGCCATGGTGTGACATCATTGATGATGAAGCTAGTGATTCTTATTGGAAAGAGATCATAGAGTAAGATCCCTCATTACTCTCCCACATACATTTTTTTTTTTTTTACATAAACTGAATCTCGTAGTTCTCACATGAAGACATATAATAGACAAGTTGGCTAGTCTAATGTTTAGTTCTCCGTATTGCAGGCAAACGTGTCCGGAATCATGGCCATTTCCTGAATAGACAAGATTGGAAGAAACAAAATTTTAATTAGTTGTTGTCGCATATTCATTGTTCACTAAGTTTTTTCTTTCTTTTTCGGACCATGTATAAATTGATATTGCACAAAAATTAAATATTTATTGTATTAAATACAAATATTTGTGTTCGTATTATACTTTTATAATCTAATTTTATCTATTTAAAAAATATAAAAGTTCGTTTCTTTTTTCAATTAAACACAAATATGAACTCTAACACAAATTTTATATTTTTGTTAAAACAAAACAATCAAGCTTGTAATGTCTACTACTAATTGTATTTTACTCAAATTAAAATGTAAAAAACAAAATTAAATCTTGACTCTCCCAAGCCAAATGAACAAATAAATATGATTACTTTTGGATAAGAACTATATATATACTTTTTGTTTGTTTTACCAGATATAATTGAAGATTAAAGATTTAGTTGGCGATGGGTAAGAAGAAGTGAACTACAATATATACTTTCGAAAGTGACACAACCTTGTTTTGAATTTGACTTTCGTAGGAGACAAATTGATTGACTGTATAAATATATACCGTAGTTACATAACTTACGCTACATGTCTCGCGGGACAGAACATCTTGGCACTATTTTTAATCTTGCGGCCGAAACCAAACAACGACTCATGACAACTGTGATCTTGAAATAAAGAAGAAAAATAATTTACTATGATCTTGGAATAGTTTATGATAAGAAAATCATGGATGTTAACGATTGACGATTATAACAAGGTACTAAAATTTATTCTCAAGAAAAATACCTTTTGAACTACATCTCCTATTAAAGAGAGATTTTATTACAAAACCGAAACCAAACCGACGCGGGTTTTGCCTACTTCATCAAAATATAGTCACATTTGTTCATTCATCATCAGTCTCGGCATGAATCTTATATTGAGTTATGTTTTCTTCTAAAGATTGTAACGAAAGATCAGAGACGTTATCATAATCCATAAAAAGAGTTTATCTGAGACAGACCAATGTGAAGCAAATACGCAAGCAAGAGCTTTTGATTGTTCAATAAGTGTCCTTCAATGCTTTGGTCTCTTTGGTGGTGTATCCGAGTTTCCAGGCTCTGATTTCCGCTTTATTCCCAAGAAATGCTCCACCTGAAACGTTTCAATGCAAATATCAGCACTAACCCTGGATTAGGCATTCTATTAATAATAAGTTACTGAAATGAAATTTAATTTTATCTTAGATTCTGAAACCTTTTTGTCACCAAGCATTGGTGTTAAGCTTCCTGGAACATCCTTCTCAACAGTCGCAAACCCGCTCTGAGGATCACTAGTTTGTCTGTAAAAATGCAACAAACAAGTGTTAGTTAAAGAAACTGAATGTTACACTTAGATGTCTGTGATGCCTACAAATCGAAAAAACTAAAACTGCGTAATGAAGCATATACCCTGGTTTGACATTGCCACTGAGGACAAGGTAAGGAGTTTTCAATTGCGCTTGCGCTTCTCTCATTCTTTGAACAGAAAGGGATGGTGTGTCTGAGTTTTTCATTTGCTTTAATTTGAGCTCTTCCTGGTACTGTTTCATCCGTTTCTCTTCCTTCATTTTTCCAGGTCCCTTTCCGTGGAATTTGTGAGAGAGTAATCTAAAGGCTTCTTTCGGAGTTAACTGTTAAAAACGTGAGAGTTGAAGATCGGTCATTTTAGATATACACATAAGGACGAGTTTAATAAGACTGAGAAGGAAAGCTTAAGAAAACTTACGGTTCTACCAAACTCGTCAGTCCTCTCAATCCGGATATCCTTGAATCTCTCGTTACCTCCTTCATCATCCACAATACCCACAAGCTTGCTCTTTTTTTTGTCCATATTTCTACCACCCCATTCCACCTTTTCCTTTAGGGTTCCTCGGTCTTTAAGAAGCTTCAATGCACCAGACAATCCTCTTCCAACCGCAACCTCGTGTATGGTTTCATCAGGAGTTATCTCTTTGGTATCTGATGAAAGCTCTGCTGCATCCATATCAGTGTCCTTACCTTCTGTCCATCCATCGGGTTGCTCTTCTTTGACTTCTTCAGGAGCTTTGGGCGCTTCATCTTCATCCATGAAAACATCTTCGCTCTCAGGCTTCCGCACATCTGGAAGACCAAACCAATAGATCATAAACTCATGTTTTTGTTTAAGAGAAAAGGTAAGCTGCCGGTATTGGAATTTTCAAATAGCCACAAACTATCTGCAGACCAGTCGAATCCCATGCATTGGCTTAGTACATGAGTGAGTATCAGAAAATGTTCGTATATGTGCCACCAAATAAAAATTCCAAGAAATGTAGAATGATCAAATATAATAGAGGCAAAAACAGTAAATAGTGATTTAGTTGTGTCACTAGATGATTTATACTTTACCTTCATCGCGCTGGAGACCCCAGACAAAATCTTCCATCTCGGTGAAAACCACTGTTTTTTCTTCTGTCTCATCCCCAGTGGTGCTATTATCATCTGTCGTTTGATTGGTGCTGGAAGCCAGAATATGCGCAACTGCTTGAGGGCCAGATCCACCTTCCTGTTTCTTTGTGAAAGCTAACTTCCTAGCTCTCTCTAACGATTTATAAAGATCTTCAGCATCGTCAGCCAACACTGTACTCTCATCTTCTTCTCTTTTAATAGGCTCAACTTGTTCCATTCTGAGTAGTCTGGATGCCTCATCAGCTTTAGCAATGGCTGCCTGATAGGCATTGTTCCGTTTTTCATTCTCGGACCTTTCTTTCTCTTCTTTCATGGCCTGCCTTTTGCCGTCTTTGCGAGAACCAAGATCCCCAGCTCCCAATCCTGATGCAACAGCTTCTGCTTCAAGCAAACTTAAGTCCAATTTATCCTTTTTCCGCAATGATTTCTTTTTCTTGGGTTTTTTGAATCGTAGCATTTCTTCATGTGAGAAGTAATCTGATGAGACCTTTGCTGACGAGTTAAGGTCTTCAAAAGTATGTGTCGTTTGACCCTGAATTCTCTTACGCAGCTGATAGTAGAACATGAAGGACAATGAATTCCATTAACGAATACTGACTACAATCCAATAATCATTAAAAAATGTAAGGAAGAAAGGTACCTCCTCCAGCTTCTTCTCTGCTTCACCGGTAAAGCGACCCTTTGCATCCAAAAATATCCCCTAAAGATGAAGGCAGCAACGTTACTTCATCTAAAGGAGTGTCTACAATTCTAGTATTTGATAAATCCTAACTTACCTCATCGGTAGCGGGCTCATCGTACTGCGGAAGCATCTTTTTTTCTGTCCCGGGGTCATCATTAAACCTAAAAAATCAATACCATTGCTGTGTTTCAATCTTAAGTAACACAGATATGCTCATCTCAATGCCATTAAAAACCCTTTAACTTACTTATCATCATATACTCCCTTTTTCTTCTTGGCTGCTTCATAAGCTTCGTTCCGGCGCTTCTGTTCTCCAATTTCCACATTTTCTAGCATGTCAATCTCTGCCAGAATAGTTGCAAATATCGTTTATGACAGACCCTCACGTTAACCATGTTGATAACATTAATAAAAGAGAGCAGAAATAGATACTAACCATTGTTAACATCTCCATCGGCAAGGACACTCTGGTCTTTTAGTGTCAAGATAACTGCTGCACCTTCCACCACTTTCTCCAAACCATGTAGAACTTTAACACCAGATAGATGCTCTGTTAACCAGAATATGTGAAGATGATTATCAACCAGAACGCATCACATGAAGAAACTTGATTTAGAAAGAATGGAAGAGAATAGAATTCTACTGTATGATAGAACACTTGAATCAGTATACTTAATCGTACTAGTTTATGATCAATTCCTTTGAAGACTTATAGTTAGGTGTGAAAAAACTGCGAAGTAATGTTATACCAGGCACCACCCTATAAATCTATCTCATCCCACAGTAAAATCGCCATTTACATCTCACAGTAAAATCCCTAACCATTTACATCCTACATTTTTATAACTTTGATCAAAGGAAAACTTACCACCATCCTCGCCGTCTTCATTTTCACCTTGATTAAGATTGTCCTGAACAGATATAGCATAGGATAGATTATTTAAATGTCAGATCAAAGGAAGTTATGAAGAAATAAAAGGATACAAATATGCCCATGGAATGGAGGGAACACCTGCTCCTCAAAAATTCTCGAGAGCTGATGTGCTCTTTGCTTCTCAGCATTTCTTTTTTCCTCAATCTTCCGGCTCCTTGCAACCCATGATAGAGCATCAGAAGCATCTTCAACTTTCTTCTTCCTTTCCTCTCTCATCCTGAGGAAGAAACACACAAATACTTATATTCCTTATCTATTCGTATATCAAGATGTATATAACATAAGGGAATAAGTACAGCCTTAGACCTTATCAGCAATAACGCGGACTATATAACAAGACAAATGTTTTCATAAGATATACGAAAAAGCAATACTCATTAGTAAATCGGACTAATTAGTTACCAGCATACCAAACAGCAGCATAGCCAAGCTTAAGCTTGACTTAAAATCAGCAACTTGATGTTCTTTATATCTTATATTACATGCTAGAGTAGTGAATTATTCATATTACATTCTAGAGTAGTGAATTACGTTCACAGCATCAAACAAACAAAAAGAGCACGAGAGACGAGACAAAGAGGATGCCTATAAAATCACTCTACCCAAAAATCGTGTTGAAGGGAAAAAATTTCTCAACGATAAAATGTTAAAATACTTGAAATAATAAATTCAACAATTGAATAGTTAAGAGCACAAAGAAAGAATCACTTACTTCAAAATGCGATCCTCAAGTTCCGACGCAGATCTCTCTTTCCCACTTGGTGCAGCATCAACATTATCCACACCTTCATTCGAATCTCTGTTGTCATAATGGTCATATCTTTCCGCAGCTTTTTCAGTCTCATCATCATCTTCATGGCTTTTCTTACTCGCTCTGTCCTTCACTCTTGACCTATCCTTGTCTTTGTGTGCTTCCTTCTCCTTTTCCTTAGACTTTTCTTTCAATTTATCCTTTTCTTTTTCCTTCTCATTATCCCTCTCCTTCTCTCTATCTTTATGTTTCTCTCTTTCTTTTTCCCTCTCCTTTTCTTTCACCCGATCTCTTTCCCTGTCCTTCTCCCTATCCCTTTCCCTGTCTCTATCCCAATCTCTGCTCTTTTCTTTCTCCCTCTCTTTATCTCTACTTCTAGCCATCTCCTTCTCAGTGTCTCCTTCTTTATCTCTTTTTCGGTCCCTCTCTTTCTCCTTATCCCTTCGGTGGTCCTTTTCCCTTTCCCGCTCCTTATCCCTTCGGTCATAGTCCTTTTCTTTATCCTTGCTCCTATGATCCTTCTCTTTCCTCCTTCCATCTCTGTTTTCTCTAGCAGGCGACCCCTTGTTGTCAGCTCTCTCTTCCCTGCTTTCATGCCTTGATTTAGACTTCTCCGCTTCCATTTTCAAACGCCTATCACAGAAAGGAAAGGAATATTACAGTGGTTGCAGAATACAACGAGCAAGGAAAAGTAGCAAAAAATCTGGAAAGATACAACCAGGTACATATGAATTACTCCGATGAGGTACTTGCACACTTATTGACAAAATTTGGTTTCTCGACTGGTGAAGATTTGTACGGCTAATCGTCTCCCAACCTCCCAAACAATACATAACCAACGAGGAAAACCCTAACCTTAGAAGATTTCATTATTATTGAGAAAACAAATAAAACCAAATCATGTTTTCTAGTTATAGCAGTGTCTGAGTTCCGAGAAGAAACAGAAAATGGAACAAGGTCAAGCCATACGAAGTTCACCGGAAACAAAACGCAGACGTCTGAACAGAAATCTAAAAGAAAACAAAAAGTGCATCAAAATCCGATTAGACTTACCTCGATATCAAGTCTTCAATGGAAAGTACTGAGAAATTCGGATCCACGGACAAAGAAGATTGAAAACGCTCCGAATTGCAGGAGAAATTTCCAAGGGTTTAGAGATAAAAATTGCGAAAAGCACACCGAAGAATAGTAGCCTAAGAAGATAAAGCTCTAATAAATGCGAAGAAAGTGAGAAGAAAATGCTTCAAGCCAGAGAGACGACGGCTAACAGCATACCGCGGACGATCGTAACCTCGCTGTGGAAAGTGACGGAGAACCTCTTATATAAACGAGAGAGGAGGACGATTGTGCAAAAACAAGTAGAAAATAATATATACGGGTATATATAGCACTCCGGTTTAAAAGCAAACCCGCTACGTGAATAAATCTTAGTCGGTGTAATTTTGGACCGGTTATTTTCCTAATAGGGGATCTCCGTTGCTGAATTAACAAAATACGAGTTCTCTTTGTTTTGAATCATTACCAAAATTGGTTTGGTGCAAATTATTCCAAAATAGTGAAATTATTTCGTGACCGGTCCGGTTTAAGATGACTCATTCATAGACCTCACCCTGCAACAGCGTGTGTGGCTTATCATTGCAATTTCGGTTAAGAGATAACCAGAAACCGGTAATTGATAAAACAGTGATTCTTGACAGGGAAAGGTCTCTTTTAGCATTCAAGAGAAGAGGCAGTAGCTAAGATTAGGAGGAGCTAATCGATTGACATGGCTTCCGCTCCACCGGCGGTTGATTCCTCGGCAATGTTCCTCTGCATTTCTTCCATTATACTCTTCTGCTCATCCTCCATTGTCTCCTGCAACTCATCCACCTGTGCACACAAGTTTTCACAAAACCCAAGATAAGTGGTTTAGAATTTTAACTACAATAACACAACGAAACCCGTAAAATCGGCATACATACCACATGCAACAACAACGCAAACTGCTTCTTCCTCAGCTCAAGAAGTCTCCAACTTGCAGTATTCTCGGCCTCGAGTTCTGCAATCTCCTTCTTCAATACATGTATGACCTTCTGAGTCTCTGACCTCGGTGGCTGCGCGGAGATAAGTTTCCTAATGGCTTCACACTCCTCTTTATGCTGTCTCTCTATTTTACTCTCCGCAAGCTGTTTCTTAAGATCTTCTATATCAGCTCGAGCCTGCAATATCTGCCTATTCGTCTCGTCTTTAAGCTCGTTAAAGTTCTCTTTCTCCCTAAGATTCGCAGCAACAACCGCTTGGCTCTTAAGTAGCGGAATCTCAAAAGCGTCAAGTTCTTGTAAGAAGGCTTTCGCGAGCCTACTGCAATCGCTGTAGTTATCTTCTTCTTTGTCAGCCTCGATAACGAAAGAAGTGAATTTCTTCTGAAGCTTCTTCAATGGAGGTTCGCCTCTCGTGGTGGTCGTGCGTGTGAGAAGCCTGTTTCTTATTATTCTGTCATCTTCTAACGGATCAAACGCGTAATTAGCTGCTACAGTCTCTGACCTACCAGAAACAATCCTCCTAGCTCTCACTGACATGTTAAGACTCTCTTTTACTCAAATCTGCGGAAGAAAGACAATCCATTAGCTTAAGCAAATACGATAAAGTACTCGCAAATTCAGAAAAAAACATTGTCAGAACCATACAAATAAATCAACGGAAGCTTAAATTTTTTGCTCAATACAATGAGAGCACTAAGGTCTTTTTGAACATGGATATTCGATTCACCTGGGAGTTTACAGAACAGAACCGAAACATTCGAATTACTAGTTAAGCAACAAACGATTTCATAGACTTCGATTTCATCTTGTCATCTTCAAAATCGTTCTAGGACACCTTCCGTTTCGAAATTCCAGTGAGAGAGATTTACCAAATAAATAATCTGAAAAAGAGAATATTTCACTTACTTGAACTGAACCCAAGATCAAGACACCTCTTCTGCGATCACAGATAAAATATGATTCTGAATTTCTGATGCACGGTGAACCCTAATTCGTACCCGTTCCTTCCCCTTTCCTCAATTGGCTCGTTTTTTTTCTTCCTCGATCTCTTTCTTGAATAAATGCATAAAAGCTCCTGAGGTATAGAATCCGCGCATTTGAAAACTCATTTTTAATAAATATTTTTATCTTTAAGATTTATTTGTAATTTATATATATCAATTCTAAAATATTTTATAAAATTATTATAATTATAAATGTAAAATTACAAAATCAAAATTATATAGAAATCACCCGATTATTCAAAAAAAGTTATAGAATTATTAAAAATGGTTATAAGCGCTTGAACAAAAAATGACGTTAAACAAATGTGATCATCGGATATATTTTCTAACATTTTTATGGTTAAAACTTATAACTCACAAGCATAAAAATAAAAAATAATAATTTGATTTTCCAAAATATTTTTATATTAACGAAACATACATAATGAGTACTATAGTTAATAAGTAAAAAATTTCATATCTTAAAAATGTAAAATAAAATGTATATAAACAAATTTAACCATAAAAACCGTCTGCTCAATTATGAGAAAAAATTAAGTTCGACTACGTTTTTTATTGACCAACCAAAATACTACAATACAATCAGATATATGCAATGGTTCTGAAAATATAGATAAATAATCGAACTTCTTATTTTCGCGGGGTTATATATAATTTTTATTATTAGTATTTCAAATTTTGTATTTATATTATATATTAATATATTCTATTATGTCCATTTATTTTTGAGTACATATATGCTCATCCAATTTTTATTAATTTTACCACAAATTCGATTTAGTTTTGATCAAATTTGAAAGACAAATGAAGTTTATAACTTTCATCCCATGATATCTATTTAATTTTTTTTTTTTTTGGTGAATTCAATGTTAAACATAACTTTATCTCTGTCTACTATAAAAACTTAAAAAATGACACGTAAATTAATATTTAACAGAAGATAACGGTATGTGTTGAATTCAATGATGTTCATACCAAACAAAATTTATATCTCAATGAAGTTCAACAATTGCAACCAAAACAAACTCTAAGATGAAACAATACGAGAACACAATCACAATTTGTTTTTTAAAAGTAAGAACATTTTACTAGAATATGACGACAAAAGATGTTTAGCATGTTGATGATGCAAAAACTTGTCATTGTTGTTCACAAATTTTCAGTTCTAATAATCATAATAGTCATAAATAAGCACTATATATAATAATAATTTAATGGATACTAATATAAAAACAATTGAAATAACAACATAGATGATTTATAAATGAATATGAGTTCACCGAATTAGCATGCGAGAAAATGAAAAATATGATGGGTAGTATTGAACAAATTTGATTGATTTACCAAAATATAAATATTTATTAAAATTTATAATTATTATTTTTACTTACTATAAAATGCAAACGAAAATATGTCGAAACATTGATGACAAGACGATTCCTCTGCTTTTTAGCTTTTCATCTGAAATCAAAGTTGGGAGGGTAGAAAAGATGTATCTAATCCCGTTCGCTACCCATGCTTTCGCACACCAGCGTCGGTAGAGACTCAGAGAGCTGCCTTCGCTTTTGGCGTTCCTTCGTCAATAATGATTAAAAGGGCACGGCAAATATTGATGGCGATAATATCTTGAAAAAAAATCAACAATTCAGTAGAATGTATATGCAAATATATTTCAAACAGACACAAAAAAACTAAGAGAAGCGTTATTAGTGTAAGTAATGTTGAAAACGTAAACTAAAAGATGCAACTCTTTGTAGAAGAAACGGTGCAAATCTCATGGAATGGTTTCTCCGTGGTGGGGGGGGGGGGATTTTGAGTTCTAAATAAAAAGATATATAAAAGAGGTAACCCTACGTGCATAACTGAAAGGTCTAATGAAAATTCAACTACGTGCCGAATGTAATATTTCTTTCATTGTCTTATGACACTCATCATTTTAATCTAATAAACAGTTTTGCTAAACATGCATCTAAAAAGAAATATTGAAAATGTTTAGAATTTTTTGTGTCATTTTATAGACTTGAAAAAACATAAATATTAAAATATACAATTTTTCATTAAATAAGCAGTTAAAATGAAATGTATAAAATGAATAATGAAAAGACACAAACTCTAATAACGGTTATGAAAAAGTTATAACGAAAAAACGCAACTACTAATGACATTTATTCAGTTTGTTGAACCATAATAAGCATTTATAAAATTTGTTAATTATTAATATATATTACTTTCATAAATGTTTGATTTTTGTTTCTGTTTTTTTTTAGAATTTTGGAGAGTATAGTTAATTAAATATTATCGGGAATATTTTTTCAAATCCCTAAAGGGCATGAATATCAAAGATCGTTTGTATGATTAGTATTTGAAATATTCATTTTGAATTTCATAATTTTAATGGATTCCTAAATTGACAATATGAAAAAAAAACATGCAATTGATTTGGTGCAGCCCAAAATAATATTTCTTTCATTGCTTCATGTCACTCCTCATTTTAGTTTAATAAAAAATTTTGCTTCATCTCAAAAAAAAAAAAAAAATCCTCAAGATTTTTGTGTTTTTTAAAAGAGTTGAAAGAACATGAATATTAAAAGATGCAACTTTTCATAAAATAAAAAGTTATAAATGAGAAGTCACATAATGTATAATAAAAAGACACATACTCAAATAATAGTTATGATAAAATGATGTAATCATAAGCATTTATTGGATTAAAGTTTAACTTAATAGAAAGACACAAATAAAAATAACGAAAAGATGCAACTTATTATTGAAGTGCAATTGACATTTATTCAAATTGTTATTATTAATAGATACTATCACCTGTTCTTTTTTAAGTTACAAAATAAACCTTTACAATCCTAAAATTGATAGCCTGGATCGATTTCGATTTCGATTTTTCAGATATATATTCAAAAAAAAAAAAAAAGTGAATACTAGCCGTCTATCTTTATCGAAAGTTTAAATCTGAATCCGATTTACGAAAAACAAAATTGGTTTATTTCGGATTTATTCGGTTTCATTTCTGTTTTGAACACCCTTAGTTACTGTAGCCAGGTCGACTCAATTAGAGTGGGAGCCAAAGGTGTTTCACTTTCAGATTTGAGAAAGAATCGGGCTCCTTACCACTATATACAGGTTGTTCATATGCATTAGCATTTTAGTAGACCAATCTGGTTTAATCAAACTGAATTGAACCGCAAAATGTACACAAAAATCGATCCAAGAACCGAATTGGAAAGAAGATTTGAGAGTGTCTAAGCAAGAACAAGAAAACGCTTTTGCTAACCAACAAAAAAAAAAGCTGGGGTTTGTATTAGCTTAAGCTATTTTCCGCCATTAAAGCACAAAGCAATTTTACAACAAGCTGGCTAATTAAAGACGTTTAAATGGATTAAAGAAACCCTCCGTCCCCGACAGAAGTTTTTCCGACTATCACAAATATTTACAACTTTTTTTATTACACAGAACCACACAATAAGATCATAAGCAGAGCTTAGTGGTAGACATGGAAATGAATGATTTTACAAAGTCAAATCGAATCAGATGATCCCACTAAGCGTAATCGTACCCGGATGATAATCTTTCGGATGCAAGGTTTCGTTTGGTCTGAGTGGGCAAGAGACACCGCGAGTTGTTGTCTTTGCATTTAAGCCATTTTAAGCCTTTCTCTTCGTGCTTCATTGTCAGCTTTGATGTGACTGATTTGATTCCGCTCCTCATATAATTCAGAACCAACACCGCAAGATCTCTGCAATGCAACCATGACTCAAACCATATATGAATGAAAACATCACAGCAAAAAAAGAATTTAGAATGCAAAACAAAAAAAACTACTTGGCGTTTTCTACTTACAAGGGTGAGCAAGGAGAGCGAGAACCGTTGATAAAGTAGACGAACAAGTAAGAATCGAAATGCTGGCCGTTGATTAGGTAGAATCCTTGTAACCTCCTTACACATCTGAAAGACATCCTTTTGTACAATCGGATTGCGGGATTGTTGTGTGCAATCACGTGAAGGTAAACACCACGGCACACAGGGATACTAGAAGCGTACTTGATGACCTCGTTAATAAGCGACTTAGCTGCCAAAAAAAAAAATTTTTCAGAACTTAATATTAACAAAACCAAGCAAGAGACGAGGAGAATCAACATATCATTAGTTTACTACATGGGGTTATAATCAATACCTATTCCGCGTTTTCTGTAGGTTTCTACAACTCCAAGTGTTAGGACGTACACCAATGTCTCCTCTCCCTTCGACGAGTCATATCTTATTAGATCTGATATCTGCGCAAGACAGTGAAAACAATCAACATATAAACGCAAATGATAACTCCTTGACTTGTTACAAGTTTGCACCATGATCAAGATATTACAAAAGTGACTCCGATTGATTTTTAAGAACTTTTGTGACAAACCCATCTGATGATCATGGCTTTAAGCTCAAGCAGTTAAACCATAGGACATTGTGAAATATTTCGACAACATTCAAAATCTACAATAACAAAACCCAAAAGGCGAAGAATGAAGAGGAGGACAATGCTTAAAACCCATCTGGTAAACCTTTACGAAGCTGCTGAAATTGTAGAAAGTTTTGATTTTTAAGAAATTTGTAAGAACCTCCATCTCGTGAAACTGTTTCAAACATTCGAAATCTACACTTTTGAAAATGTTCAGAGAAAACAAAAAAAAAGGGAAAAGAAAAAGAAACTCACTTCGGTTTCTTTGGCAAGCACGATTTTGGCAGTAACAAATCCAATAAGTTCCTCAGAATGACCATCAGGCCGGCTCCGATCAACAGCAGCCCAAGAGATGATATCACCTCCGTTTACAACATTCTGAAAAAACTCAGACTCATACCTGAAGAAATCAATTTCCGAAAAGGGAAAGTCAAATCCGAAAACCACATACACATCAAAAAATCTTACAAGCAAATGAATTTGAGCTACCTGATTGGGAATATGTCGCGATGGATTTGCTCTAAACGTTCTAAATCACAAGGGTTTATTGGTCTGAAACAAATAGTTGGACGATGAGGGATTTTGGGTTCCTCCACTGTTGAATTCTCCATGAATCCACGGGGGAAACGCGACATTTCGCAATAACTAAGACTCAAACAACCTGAAATTCTAGATTTCTGATACTTCTCATTTGAGCCAAAAAAAAGGATCAAGTAGCGAGATCAAATCGGTCTCCCACCCGTTTCTAAGATTCGGATCCAGGTGTGTTAGGGTTTTCGGAATGCGAAGAATGGTTTGTTGATCTGCAAAGTTTTTCGCGGAGTGAAATGAATCGAAAGAAACGACTTTTCGTGCTTGCTTTGCCGTCTCTTCCCCTCGTTATGGCTTGAAGCGAAGCATCTTTGATTCTTGGGATCACCTCACGTGCCTTGCGACAAACAAGCACGTGCATCTTCGTTTACTAAAATGACTTTTACAAGAATTATAATTAATCTTTTCTTTCGTTTATTTGATCTAATGCCTAATGGTCACAGCAAAACAATCTGGAATAGGTGTATTGAGCAGATTAGTTTGGTGTGAAATAATCTCACTCATATTTTGATATTATCATCATCAGGTGTAGTTTACCTCAGACGAATTATTTATCTCTTCACATGCATGTAAATTAGTTTCAAGGGGTTTATGGTTTCTCGGGGTTAGATCTAAAAGTGCTTTGATTTGAAAGTTCAAAAACTTTTAAACAATTTGATAGATAATAAAAAGTAAAAACCACTTAAATGCCGATATTATCAAGAATCCAAGTCTACTTAACCCAACAACTGTATAGTCCCCTGATCAGAACTTGGAGCAAGTCACCAAACTAATCATCTTTCGGCTTATTATTGTTCAAATTTATCTACGTCTTCTTATCTAACTTTTACATGGTAGGAAGGAACAGATAAGAACAATACAACTATCACATGTTGGTCTTGGAAAGATAAACAAATCTAAAACAGACGACTATAAATTTTGTAAATAGTTGTTTCATTCCAACAATTCGCATAACAACAATGGAAGTATATAGAAAACATCCATCCCTAAAAAGAATGGAAATATATAGTCTTACCCTAACAATTAATACACTGTTTATAAATTATAATCTTCTAATTAATAATGAATGGAAATTGATTAAATAATTTTGCATTGTATATTTTCTGTTTTTTATTTTGGTCAAAATTGTTTCAGTATATAAAATTAGGGGGTGTTATTGATTATATAAGTTTAAATCAATTCTATTAGATTTAACAGATTTTGTTACTTTTTCTGAATTTTTGTTTACTTGGTCAAAAACTATGAGAATATGTCTTCTTCTTTTTTAGTTTGATGACTTTTTATGATTGTCAGAAGAGATATGATAGGGTTAATAATAGTTGATAATTTAGAGTTGAATTTTATAGGATAAAGAGTTAGATTTTGATTCTTACAATTTATACATGAAATTACAATCAAATTCATTCAAACTCTTTCACTTTAAAAAAAGAATTGCAAAAATTTATCAAACATGAATAACACAAGATTTTAATTGTTGTATTCAAATTTTTAATTGAATTAACAATAGATTTCAAACTCTTTTAATAGATAGATTGTATATACAAGCAAGAACCAATAACATTAGATTTTAAAATCTGCTAATGAAGATATTTTAAATACAAGAATCAGTAACACTAGATTTTAATAAACAATTTAAAATCAATCATTGAATAACAGTAGATTATAAAATCTAAAGAATTAAGAAATAAATATTATTGGATACTCACAAATTAATTTAAATAACATTATTCTTTTTCTGGAATTTGTTTTTTCAATTACTATATGACATAATAGGAAGAATAATGTAAAATGGATTGAAATTCAAAGTTCAAACATACAAAATATAAATTTATATTCATATCTTAATGGGGGTAAAACAACATGAAGACTAATAACTCGGTATTTATAAACTTTCCCACATTATATATATATATATATATATATATCCACACAAATCAAATTAAACAAACAAGAAATATCAATTTTACTTTGAGTATTGTATTTGTTAAACAAAAAGTTGTAACGGAAAATGGCAGGAAAAATGTGTATGATGATGATGATGGCATTGGTAATAATGGAATGTGGTCTAAAAACATGTAATGGATCGTGTTTCAAAGAATGCATTATCAATTGCCGCACAGATGATTACAAGTGCCAGTTGAATTGTGTGAACTGTGATATCCCACCATCATCTCTAGAGTACGTACCGCATTTTTGTATTTTTAAAACTATTTTTTTTATTAATAATATTGATATATGTGTATGTGATATTAATTTGTGATGATACAAAGGAGGAAAGCAGTGATGCCGGAACAAGGAAAGAGCGGCATCTGCTACAGAAACTGTAGAATCAAATGTGGCGATGACTCAGCTTGTATGGAGGGTTGTCTGAAGACTTGTATCAATACTACTACTACTACTCTTTTTTAATTCTCATACAAAAATACTCGCTTAAGATTGTTATAATTAAGAAACACTTATAATTTTCTTGGTTATATATGGGTTGTCAAAACTCAAATGGAAAATACATCAAATTTTACAAAACTCAAATCGAACAATCATCAGTTTTCGTTTCGCCATCCCACCATTTTGTCAGTAAAATATGCATATGTTTAAACTTGTTTAAACATAACCCATATGGTTTTGCTAATGTTGACCAGGCTGTGATGGAGAGAAACATTTAAATTTCATTGTATTAATAAGAAGATTAAATGAAAAATATTGTAAGTTTATTGTATTAACAAAAAAATAAGTCAAAGATATTGCAAAGTAAAAAAAAAATATTGTAAAGTTATTGTATTAACAAAAAATTAAGTCAAAGATATTGCAATTCAAACAAAAATTGTGAAATTTCATTCAATTTAATACCATAAAAAATGTTCTTCAAAAGGGAAAGAACAACATAAAGAATGGAAATGAAGTAACATCCAATTAATAAATAAAATTTCGTCCATCATATATATACCCACAAAAAAAAAAAAATCAAACAACAAACAACAATTTTGCTTTGAGTCTTATATGTGCTGACAAAAAATTGTAACAGAAATGGCACATAAAATGTGTATGATTGTGATTGTGATGGTATTGCTAATAATGGAATCTCGTTTAAAAGCATGTTATGGAATGAATACTAATGAAACGAACAAAGAACGTTTGTGTTTCAAAAACTGCATTACCAAATGCGACAAAGATGATTATCAATGTCAGATGCATTGTTACGAAGGCTGCGAACCCCCCACACCATCGTCTCTCATAGGGTACGTACATTGCATATATGTTACTATTTTATTAATACATGTTGAATATATAGTAATGCTGTTATGTATTTGGTCTTAATTTGTGATGATACGAAGGGATGAACCAATAGTACCAGAACAAGGCAAGACTGCCATATGCTACAAAAATTGTAGCATCAGATGTGGCACTGACGCAGATTGTTTATTACCTTGTGTGAAGAAATGCCCCAGAAATACTACTCTTTATTAAATCTGATACAAAGTATTCACTTCTATTATATGATCCATGTTTTGTCACTAAAATTATGCGACCATATACCATCAGTGCATCAACCAAATAAAAAAAAAAAAACAGATTGATGATATATTATTATTTTTCAAAAAAAAAGGACCAATGATTAACAAGCATAGATATTAGATAATTACGTTAATACATAATATTTCTCTATCTCTTTTCAATTAACAACGCCGTTCAAAAATCGATGATTAAGAACAGCTTCCGCCACTGGACGTTTCCTATGGTCAGCATACAACATTGCCTGCCAAAACACCACACACACATGGTTCAATCTCATTTATGAAAAATGAAACAATTTTTATATTTGTTTTTTTTTTTTTTGAAAAGTTGATCATTTCCAATTTTTTCATATACACGAAATATGATATACTCAAAACATTTTGGTTCTGAGGTATGAAGTAACTCTTGGGACGTCATTTAACTACGGGAACGTCATAGGTATTATTATTGAAGGTGGATGGATTTAGGGTTTTAATGGCCGAGAATATGAAAAAGTTAATATGGGGTCAAGCATCAAAGTTCACTTTTTTTATTTTACTATGAACAAATATAGATGCAGCTGGAGGGACTAAATACCTGGAGTAATTCCCAACCAGCTCTATCACCAAAATCCAGAAACTTAACAGCTTCTTCGAGGCGTTCATCGGCTAAACAGTACCTGTATAAAAAAGTTTGGTGAGCTTTCTCAAACACACACACTTGGAGGAAGAATAGACTAGTTGTGTACAACGGCTCTTTAAACTAAAGAAATCGTTGCTAATTATAGAGAATTTTAGTTATTCAGGAGATAGCAAGTCGCTTACTCTCTTACTGCCTCAATATCCAGCCGGAATGTGTTTTCCAGTAGTCTCTGCAGTTCATCAGAGTAAGCTACGGTTAACCAAAAACTACTCGGAGAAGATATTTCCAACACAAAAAAGATGAGAGTTGATATAAAGAGAGATCAAGATGAGCAAAACAGAGCTGTTTATATTACTTGCATCGCATCCAATAATATGGTAATCTTGCCTGAAGAGAAAGAGAATCCATTACGCCTGCTTCACAGAAAGGAACAAAGGCTAAGTAGGCAAAAAGAAGACCGGCTTCATATCTGTAAACCACAAGAATGTGTTATACCTTTATCAAAAAAACATTTGCAACCTACAAAACGAAAGACTTAGAAAGCAAAAGCATTACATGTCATCTGCAATCCCAAAAGCTCTCTTCTCAAAAACTGTGAAGGCGCCAGAAGCAGTTGCCCTTCGCCAAAGTTGCTCTGATAGTGCACCAGAAGTCGCTCCTTCTTCCAAGCATGATGGCCTGTAAGGTAAACTCAGTCTATTAACAAAGAGTTCATATAAAGCGCTAACATTTTTAACAAATCTAGTGGCCAGTTATAAACAGCAAGACCAAAATGGCAAAAGAATATCAGAAAGCTACGATTGCTGAGGATAAAAAAATAAACAATCACGGAGAGAAAAGGAGAAAGCGACGGAACCTTATGTCAACAGAAAAGGCTAGATCTCGCAGCCTCGGTATTAAATATATGGCTTCTCTCTCTGCTGGTGTACTAAAGATAATTTTACCAGTAAAAAAATAATCAACCAAATTAGCATTGAGATGAAACACTTATATTGAGGGAGAGATGTGTGCTAGAAATTTCAGATACTCGTAGGGAGGCATACTTGAGAACAATAGAGGATGGCCCGAGGCTCTGGTGTAACCTGTCATTATCATGCATAAAGGCTAGACCTTTCATTGCACCCTGTAGGATTTTGATGACAAAGTTTCTCCTTCGTTTCATCGTCAGCTCTTTTTCAAAAGGATTCCATACTCCTTGAGAGCGAGCTCTTGATGTTTTTTCACTCGCAATTCGTGCGTAGTCAGCTGCACTGTCTTTCCCACCATCACGAAAAGCCAGCCACTATACACATGAATCAATTCAACCTATGTTCCATAAGTTATGCCAATATATCCATCCACATACTTGTGCAGCTTACACTCAACAAACAAAGCTCAACAATCAAGTGCTTCAAAAATCGTAAGCCTGACCTGTTCCCCAAATTGTGTCTCAAAGCCACCAACAAGTATAAGCAGGTTAGCAGGCAGGCCTTTACTGCTCTGCATAGACAAGCAGAATAATAAGATGATTGCAGTATTATCCGCCAATGAGATGGTGCAATTGCTAAGAATCCATTTAACAATTTTTGCAAGGAAATTTATCCAACCTGGAGAAAAGAATGTGCATTCAACTCGTTTGCTGCCATCATGTCAGCCTCAATTCCACCAGCACGCTGTCCGGGATAGACCTTAACAGAGACGAGTATGTGAGACAAAATACAAACGGAAAGTAACTAAAGAAAGAGAAAACAAAATATGCCCTGATGATGTAGACAGACAGATTCATGAAAATGGAAAATGCCTCGAGAAAAAACAGCAATCTTTGCTGAGAAATATAAAGAAGATTTAACAAAAGAATGCATAATCACCTTAAAGGTAATAGGTGTTCCTCGAAATGGACCCTGAGATATTCTTCCTTCATAGAGTCTGCAGACAAACTGCCGTGGCTAATACATTTTTTTAACTTGACCAAATATATCACTGTCTAGCAAAATTGTCTACATAACGCCAAAAGTGCACCTGATTTTAACACTGCCTTCTCCAATGTCTTGAGCTTTCAATCGCCCAATATCATCGGATGTATATTCAAAGTCAGGTCCTGACTGCAACCCTGAATAACTAGCGGGTATAAAAGAGGTGAAAGCTTAGAACACGACGCCAGGTAAAAGAGTAAAACTATACCAGAATCTAGCAAAAGCAAGATGCACAATAATCATAAGGTAAAATACTCAATGAGATTAACGAAATTGAAATTCATGAGATTTAGACCCTTTAAAGTAATTGTCTAGCTCACACATACAGATACACACTATCACAATGCTCAGGAAAACATGTCCGTATGTATACAATAAGCAACTTGGAACATTTTCTCACATAATAAGTAATATTCTCCACATATACATATAATCTCTAGATAAATCTGATATTTTTTTACACGAAGACAGCAGAAGCTCCAGCTAGAAAGATAAGAAAACAAGAATCCAGAGAGAGTACCTAGTTACATTCATGAATCCGTAGCTTCCGATAAGCCGCCCAACCTCGAACGAGTCAGCGCTGGTGATCAAACTCGCCGTCACCGCATGCAGCCGCCGAGTCGGCCCATTCCTTCCACGCCAATTCGCAATCCGACGACCGGAGAATCCTTCGACTGATTCTCGATGGATCAAAGAGAAACGCGAAACGCATTCGAAGGAAACGCGATGAACAGCGACCGGATTCATCGTTTTTGTTTTGTGTGTTTCGCCGCTTCACTTCAAATTCCGTTCAATTTTTCAATAATTCAATTCCAACGAGTGTCATTCACAACTCAAGTACGAGAGAGAGAGATAAGGGAGAGGAAAGTTTTCTCTGCATCCTACGTGGCAATTTTATATTCGTCGTCAAGTATGAAACTCACCGAGTAAAAGAAGTAAGAGAAAAGGAAGCGATGCAGAAAAAGCTGCTATCGTTTACTACGTGTACTTTCTAAACCGACTTAAAACCGAACCAAAACAAGATACACGAAATGAAACTCGGTTGAATTAAAAGGTAGTGTGGCACAGTGTATTTCCCAACAAAATAAAATAAACCGAAGAAAAATTAAAAGTTAAAACTGTTCAGAATCTCATCAAATTTGTTACTGATTGAATTCATAAAATTACTTTGGAACCGAACCGAATTTAACATACCGAAGTAATCGAACGGAAGAGACTTAACCGAAATGCTCATGCCTGCTTTCTTGAGAAGTCTTCTGCTTCGGCTTTTAAGGAAACGATCAAGATTGGGTCTTTTAAAACTTGAGAGAGAGAGAGAGATAGTTAGTCTCTGTAGGTGTTTGAGGTCGCGAAGAACAGAAGGGTGATTATCTTTGAAGGTGGAATCGATCTCAAGATATTTTGGGATCAATTAGTCAATCAATCGTCTGCTTCAGTGAGTAGTTCTTACTTGCTTTCGGAGTTATGGAATCGGTTCCCGAATCCGTACCGTCTGCGAGCTCAAATTTGTCGCCTATACCGCCGCCGGCGAACTCGGTGCCGCCTTTTCTGAGCAAAACCTACGACATGGTCGATGATCCGTCGACCAATGAGGTCGTGTCTTGGAGCAGCGGGAACAACAGCTTCGTCGTCTGGAACGTGCCGGAGTTCTCGAAGGTGCTCTTGCCAAAGTATTTCAAGCACAACAATTTCTCCAGCTTCGTCAGGCAGTTAAATACATATGTAAGCATCACTCTTTCTGGTAATTTCAAAAAACAATTCGGATTCAACAGTTTTATCTGGGGCTTCGTAGCATAATTTGGGTAAGTCGTGAAGTGTTAAACTTATTTCAGGGATTTATTCGTAGTCCGGTCTCTCTTTTCTGTTAGAAACTGTTAACCGATGGAATTTGCAAAGTTTATTTTGAGAAAGTAGTAAGGCATCAATTTAGATTATTACATAGATGTTTTGTATCTAATGAGCATTTGATTGTTGCCTTTAATGGGTTCTTGCATCTTATGAAACTGGTTTAGTCAGTAGAACTATGCAATTATGTTCTATCTGGTTTAAACTATATAGCTTAGCATGTTGGTTTAATGACTAGTTCCATGGCTGTATTGGATTTTTTAAAATCTTGTCAAGTCAATCTTTCTACTCACCAAAAGATTCCACAGAACTTTGCAGGGCCACTTTTCACATATCCTCACAACATATGCCTGAAGATTGGTTTCCTCAATCCCTTTTTGCCTCTCTAAATCACAAAACAGAATGTCTATCAGTTGTCTGAAAATTAGCTTTGCTTTCGTTTGTATATGTCCGTCCAGGTACATGTTGATAAACTAAGAGCTGTTACTTTCCTTATACCATGGTGGAGAAGTCGTTTCCTTTTCATGCTTTAACTAGAATATTTGAATAATCTTGGCTTAAGAAAGGTTGTTTAGTCTGGACCTGTTTTGTGGTCTACCTGTTTATACCTTTTTGTATAATTACTCTATGTTGGCTTTCTTCTTCAAGCAACTTTATTTTCGTTGCATTGTTCGAATTATTCAATTTGAATTTTCGTTGATCTTTATATACTCTTATGTATTCTTAATTTCTTATGTCCAGGGTTTCAGAAAAGTTGATCCAGATCGATGGGAATTTGCAAATGAGGGGTTTTTAAGAGGCCAAAAACAACTACTGAAGGGTATTCTTAGGAGAAAACCTTCACATGCGCAGCAGAATCAGCAACAAACTCAAGTTCAGAACTCGTCTGTTGGTGCTTGTGTCGAGGTGGGGAAGTTTGGAATAGAAGAGGAAGTGGAAAGACTTAAGCGGGATAAGAATGTTCTTATGCAAGAACTCGTCAGGTTAAGACAGCAACAACAAGCTACAGAGCACCAACTGCAAAATGTGGGACAGAAAGTTCAGGTGATGGAGCAGAGGCAACAACAAATGATGTCGTTTCTAGCAAAGGCTGTTCAAAGTCCAGGTTTCTTAAACCAGTTAGTACAACAGAATAATGATGGCAACAGACATATTCCTGGAAGCAACAAAAAGAGGAGACTTCCTGGAGATGAACAGGAGAATTGTGGAGGCCATGGGGCTAATGGTCTTAACCGCCAGATTGTTAAATTTCAGCCATCGATAAACGAAGCAGCACAAGCGATGCTCAGGCAGTTTTTAAATACTAGTACCTCACCTCGGTATGAATCGGCTTCGAACAATCCTGGCAGTTTCCTCTTGGGTGATGTTCCCAGTTCCAACTCCGTAGACAATGGAAACTCCTCAAACACAGTTTCTGGAGCAACACTGGCCAAGGTTTCATCCAACTCAGCTCACTCAGGGATGAATCAAGTACCCGAAGCAAGTTTTGCTCATCATCCTCAAGCTGGTCTGGTTCAACCAAACTTAGGTCAAAGTCCAACCCAAGGAGTAGCAGCTGCAGCTTCTTGGAGCCCTGAATCTGATTTAGTTGGATGCGAGACGGGTAATGGAGAGTGTTTCGATCCAATAATGGCTGTTTTAGATGGTTCATTGGAATTAGAAGGCGATGCCATTTCTCCTGAAGGCGATGGCGAGATGAATGAGTTACTGAACGGGAACCCTAAGTTGCCCGGAGTCCAAGATCCATTCTGGGAACAGTTCTTTAATGAAGAAATTCCAGTGATTGGAGATACAGATGAGATACTATCAGGAGCAGTGGAGAATACTAGTGATTTGGTGATGGAGCAAGAACCGAACGAGTGGATCAGGAATCAACAACAAATGAACCATCTTACTGAACAAATGGGACTTCTTTCCTCAGAAACACAGAGGAAATGAAGGTTAGAACATCGGCTTAGTTTAAAACATGTTTCTCTGCATTGTTGTTCTGTTTTGAGGGTTATCCATTGTTTCTCACAGATGTAGAGTTTCAGGGGAGATTGTGAAGGGGGATATGAAAGAAAGAAGAAATATATGAGACGGTATATTTGTTTACCCTTTAGTCCTTTACATTTTGACTTGGAAATACAAAAAACCTTACAAACAAAAAAGGAAGAGAAGAAACGTAAAAGATTTACTACCGTGCTTGTAAATAATAGTAGAGATCGCTCTTTGTGATGTTTCTATTATATATTACTTTTGTATGAACGTCCATGACTACATCGTGATCAATTATATCATATCACGATGGTAATCTGTGGAGTGCCTGAACGATTCAAGAAAAGAAAATAAACTGCTTTTTCTTTGTTTACTAAACAACGTTTATATTTCTTGCTCATAAAGAGCCTTAAGACGGATTTAATACATATAGCATTCACACGATGAGGAGAAGTCAATATTCAATTCTATTAAATGAGAAGAACGATGGAGTATAAAGAATCTGTACAATAGATATACTTCTTCAATGGGTCTTTGTATTAGTTTCATAGATTTTTCTTTGCTTGATGTTTCAAGATTGAAGCTTGGAGTTTGATGCTTCATGCTCAGACCAAGACAACGATGATGACAATGAGTAGCACAATCCCAAAAATGAGAATAAGTAGGCATGTCTGCAACAAAGCAAAACATATAAAATATAGCATTAGCTGCTAAAAATACGGAATCATAGAATTGAAAAATTGAGAAGAGAGTTTCTTGAGAGTGTACCAAAGATGAGTTTGCTCTTTGAGTTTTAGATGCTTTTCTGAGTTGAGAAGTGGCTTGTGCAGTTGCAGCATGTGAGTTATCAATGTTAGAGCTGATGTCATCTGCCAAATAAACATTATAGTTTTTCTGAGATTTTAAAGAGGCAAAAATAATATAGTTAAATTAACAATTTCTGATTGTTGTGTTTACTTACCGATCATTATTCCTTGATCGTTCACTAAAACAGCTAGATCTTTGAAGATTTCATTCACTTCACCAATCTGTTCTTGAATTTCTCTAATTCCTTGCTCTCTTTCCTCAATAATTGCTTCATTGAATGTTATCTCGTTATCTAAAAACACCACTTCTTGCCTGGAATGAGAAAAATAACAAGTTAATAGCATGTCGCTGCAAGAAATGAGTTAAAGTAAAAAAAGCCCAAACTGAGAAAATAGATCTAATGGTTGCATGGCCATAACCAACTTCGGAAATTCTATTGGACCAATTTATACTCAGTTACATATCTCATTAATACTCAGTTACCTATCTCATTAATACTCGGTTACATATCTCATAAAGGAACAAAGGAAGAGTGAAATACGGTATGGAATTCTCAAACTTCATGCTTGACTCACATTTGGGTTTTGTTTAAGCTAAATAAATGACCAAGAGTTTTAGCAAGATAATTTGCTATAATAAACAATCAAATCATATTCATCACCTTCTTGATTGTAGAAGAAGAGTTTGCTGCTGGGAGGTCCTTAAAGAATCAGTATCCAGTTCCTGTGCATTATAGCTGCATAGAGTGGCATAACAATGAAGCATGTGTATGTGAGACTCCAAAAACTATCAGTAACAATCCATGATCTTCTGTTTCTTAACAGGTATTAAAAGTTTACCTGGTAGGTATTTCTTTTGTAACCACAGGAGTATAGGTTATTTCTCTTTCAGCTGCAAGTCTCTGAGCTTTCTGAAACTCTTTGAGAACTGATTGGAAATCTTTTGCTAGTTTAGCATCCGCAATCTTCTTAATTGGCTACGAGATAATATAAACATAACATAGAATTAGGAATAATGTCTATCAGGCAACCAATTCTCCCATTTGAAAAAGAAAAAAATGGCAAGGTTCTGAAATTGTTAAACAAAGATCCAATGGTATCACCCCCCAAAAAAAGTTGGTGCAATAGTAAATGTTTTTGTTTCGCATCTAACATTTCCATTAGAAACCGTAAGAAAACGAAACAAAGATGTAAACATTTTCTTACACTAGCTGCTCCGTGGAGGTCGGCTTCGCTAGCTTCCTTAAGTTTGGCTGAAGTATTCCTCACCAATTCTGATATCTGTAACCTTGTCTTTTGCCTGCCAACAAAAGAATCAAACACTTTTAAGACAAATTGCAGGAAATTAGACGAAAATACTCTAGAAAAACAACTGCTCAATACACACAAAAAAAAACAAGAATAAAAAGAGATCATTGTCTGGAAAATTTTCAGACACTAATTAATGTTTTCTGACCATTTTTAAACAAATCTGTTTGAATTATTACAAAAGAACCCCCCCCCCCCCAACTAACCATCTCTAGGCTCTGGCTGACATGCGCCAGACAGCAAGAACATTAACAGTTACCAATTTGATTTTTTTTTCTCCGGTGAGGAAAGAGAATGCAGGATCATTTTCAAAACAAATAAGAATCTTTACACATAACCATCAAGAATACATAAAACTATTAGACAGCTCTAGTCAAAATAATAATCGTTTTCATTCAGCGAATAATCAAACCGACCTAGAAAATCGATAAATGGAACAAAAACCCTAATTAACTCCGAGATTTAACAAACAGGAGAAAGAGTAAGGGGGGAATTTTGCTACTGACAGCTTGTCCCGCAATTCAAGAGTATCCTTGGGCGTTCCGATCGAATTAACGAGGCGGAAGAAGGAATTGACAGCCGTGCTGATCCTGAATATCCCGGCGGCTACCTCCTGCGACGGATCCCCACGAGACGAAGGTTTCTGCTGCCTCCCGCCGGCAAAACGATTGGCCGCCGGAAATCGATTGCCAGCTTCGAGATCTTGGAAACTCATCCTCTTCTCTCTCGAATCTCTCAAATCTCTCTATCTCCTGGGGGAACAAAGAGGACGAAGAGTACGGCAAGAGTTAGGTAATAAGTTTTCCAATTGTTATATATTTTTTTTAATTGCATAAATTATTTAACTCATGTGCTCCGCGTGGATAAATGGTGGTGGAGGGAATTATTTGGCGGAGCTGCCACGTCATTGCGAGGGAAGGATCCTGCGCTGTCGTAGTTGACCCGCGCGCTTTCTCGTTTAAAATTGAAACTCGGTCCGTTTAAACCGGACAGATTCAATTTCAAGTACCAAGCAGAGTCAAATCGTCAATCAGCAAAACAAAACCAACTCAAGTCAACTTGTTTTAGTTGTTTCGTGTTTTGGTTTTACTTTTACCGCTTCCAAATGAAATCACAGTAATCGAACTAAAAGAGTCAAATCATAATTTGAAATTTTTTGAAAATCTTAAAAAATAAATTGATTAATTCGTGATTTGAATTAAAAGAGTTCGTTTGGGAATATGTATGAATCGAGCAGGTACCCAAAACAAAACAAAAACTGATATGAAGCACGCGGTTTTATCATCAAAACTGTAATTAAAGGTATACCAGCTAATATAGCAGCCTAATTATGGGGAAATTTTGCAAAAACACGCGCTGATATTTTCATATGTAACGTTGTACAGTATATATAAATGGAAGAAAGTTACGCATTCTTTCAAAAGCTGAATCTAACTTAAAGTGGCATATACATAATTACTATATTGAGAAGATACACTGTTTTTACTCACAAGCAAAGAAAGACATATAAAGAAACCAAGTTGCGACACTATCGCCTTATTACATCAAAACGAAAACAAACAACATTTTATTAATAGGGTCCCTCTGAGTCGAGAAAAGGGTAATCGGTGTAACCGACGACAGGATCAGAAGTGTAAAACGTTGATCTATCGTACTTATTCAGCGGTGCATCAAGTTGAAACCTCTTAGGCAGGTCCGGGTTAGACAGAAACAACCGTCCAAAAGCCACCAGATCGGTTCTTCCCTCCGCCACCGCCGCATTCCCGTCTTCCTTGGTGTAACCTCCCGCCGAGATGAAAGTCCCCGAAAAGGCTTTCCTCATCGGCGTTAACGTGTGAGGACACTCTGCTGCTATGTCTCCGATTGTTTTCATCCTCGGTTCGACCATGTGACAGTAGAGGATTCCGTATTTGTTCAGAGACTCCGCCATGTGAACAGCTAACGCTTGCGGGTTAGTGTCTGCTGATTCCATGTAGTCGGCGAACGGAGAGAGCCTGATTCCGACACGATCAGGCCCGATCTCGTTCGTCACCGCCTCGACTACGTCTAGGGCGAATTTGCAACGGTTTTGCAACGATCCGCTGTATTCGTCGGTTCTGTCGTTCACCGTGTCCTTCAAGAACTGGTCGATCAGATAGCCATTAGCGCCATGAACCTCGACTCCGTCGAAGCCTGCAAACATCAACAACATATTCAAGGACACATATATACGTAAGAGTCTTGAAATCTCAATATGCTTAGTTTTTCACCAATCCGGATTTGCTTACCAGCTTCCATAGCGTTTCTTGCTGCAAGCCTGAAGTGGTTGACAATGGTGGGGATCTCTTCGGTGCTTAGTCGTCTTGGAGGGGTAAACATGGCTTCGTCCTGCGTCAATGGCTTGTCCGTACAAGAGATTGGAGCTTGCCCATTTGGCTGATAACCTTTGAAACACACAAAAACAACAACATACTCTCAACACACTAACCGAGTTTGTTGGAAGGATTTGACCGGCCTATAAGATATGATAATTTCAATTTGGGCAAACCTCGATTAGAGACGCGGCCGACATGCCAGATCTGGCAGAAGAAGATGCCGCCTTTGGCATGAACAGCGTCCACGATTGGCTTCCATGCCTCCACTTGCTCTTTAGTCCATATCCCTGGAGCATCTTTATACCTTCAAGAATCAAGAGACGCAAATAATCAAGACCCACGCAATAAAAGCGTAAACTTTATAATCAAAACTGAGCAGAGATGGAAGAAATAGTTACCCTTGAGCTGTATCTGAAACTCCGGTGGCTTCAGCGATGAGAAGACCTCCAGGGGTGGTTCTCTGGGAGTAATATAAGGCAGCATGAGGCTGGGGAACGTATCCGTACGATCTCTGTCTCGTCAATGGTGCGAGAACAACCCTGATTCATCACCCAAAAATGATCAAGCTTCATATTGTATTGTAGGGATTAGAGTTTTAAGCTCATCCTCATCGATAACGAGAAAAAGAGGAAGGAGATGTTATTATACATACCTGTGGGAAAGATTGAATCTTCCCATCTTATAGGGCGTGAGGAGAGGGATGCTCTGTTTCGTTACTGCGTTATCCATTTCCGATGGTGGATTTTGTTCTATGTTATTCTTTCTGTTAAAAACAGTTTGAATGTGGAAAGAAGATGGATCATATCCGCACATATATATATACACAAATTTGGTTAGTGTCAAAGCAAAAGTTTTTTTTGTTTTTTCGTCTTATTGACGTCGATGTCACTGTGGATGCGTGTTTTGAATGCATACGCATCCATGGATGCAGACCTCATCAACTTGCATTTTTTTCTTCATGAGGTATTCATTGATTGACGACGACATTAAAAGGTTTAAAACTTTGTAACTTCTTCCAATAATTTCGGAATCGACTTTTGATAAATTCGAGCTAATGGGATATCTCGTATACTGTCGATCCGTGTTTGTTTTTTTTAGTTTGACTTGCCTAACTTGGACCACCGACCAAAGAAAGATAGAGGCCATTGAGATTCAAATGATTATTCTGAATCTGGACAGCAAGAAACATACCATCATTTTCTTCTCTGTACTTAAAGTCTAGCAAAATTTTAACATTCTATATCAAAAATCCTAAACGATGTTGTTCCAGATGTATGATAAATTGAAAATTTTACCTATAACCACTAGAATATATGACTATTTTGAAATTTGTTGGTGTGTGCGTTTAATCGTTTTAAGAATATGATGGTGTGTTTATCATTTGGCATCTATCACATATCGCATCATTTAGACAAGATGTGCTCTAACTAATCATACTACATTAGTACGTTTGGTAATTAGAGCAGTCAAACGCTCAAACTTTCTTTGTCATTTATACCCAAAATATAAGTTTTTTTTTTGTTTGACGGCATTTGACTCTTACTTGAAAAATGTATTTTTATCAACAAGTGTGAATGTATTCTATAAAAGAGGTGTGAACGTAAATCGTTCACCTTCAGTATAAAATACAAATTGAGATCAAATTTGCTAAAGAACATCAACTTATCATTAATAGAAATTTATCTACTTAATGCTATTGTTACTCATCGAGTGTTAAGGAACAATATTACTTAGTACTGTGGTACATTATGTAGAGAATTGTAACAAAAAGTCCAGATTCTCGCTAGTCTACACTTACGTAAACTTTAAGAAAAACAGTTTTTCAAAAGACCCAAATTCAAAATTTTCACAACTCTAATTGATCCAAATATTTTTAAATTCCAAAGCTAAACTTGAACAATTCGAAGGGTATGCAAGTTTGTGAATATAACTTTAAACTTTAATAGATTATAGTCTTCTGTAGACTAAATATCATGAGTCTAGTGCTTATATTAAGTTATTAACCACTCCCCACCTTCATATATGGGTTTAGTGCTTATAATTGTCATGAACTGATTTTTTAAAAGTAAAATTTGTGGTTGGAAATATTGAATATATTGACTCTCAAACTAGATCGGCAAACTTAAAAAAAAAAAAACAAATGAAAAAAAAAAATCAACTAGAAAAAGTCAAAGAGCTCCATGTGAAATCTGTAAAGCAACTTTTCCGGTTTTTTTTCTTCTTCTCTATACTTAAAAGTCAAAGAGCTCCATCCATTTCTATAAATATGTACAAGCTGTTTCTCCCTATGGCGTGAGGTTTAATCGAAAGTTTAATTCAGTTGCGGATAGTTTAGCCAAGCAGGCTCTAAACTTGTATGCGGAATGTCAGGTCCAAACTAGTTTTTAATGGAAGTCTTTTTAGTTCATAAAAAGAAAAAGTTTGAATTTCTTATAAAAAGAAAAAGTGTGAATTTCTAATCTTTAAGTGCTACGCTGATAATGGATTTAAAATCTGCAAACTAAATTAGTGAAAAGGAGAGCTGAATCCAAGAATCAGTTGACCAGATATTTGATGGAGTTACTGTGCCAACTAAGAAAATGAACCATCCATTTTCTATAGAATAAAATGGACACTTAAAATCAATAGAGAGCATCTCTAAAATATTATTACCTTGACTTGTTAAATTTCCACCTTCTTCTCATGAGATCTTCCTACTTCTATGACATTGCTCTCAACACTTTGGAATCTAAAGTAAAGATCCCCGAGTCACCATACTTAAGGCATTGTTCGATTACCAAGAAACAATTTTTTATAATCAAATCCCACAACCACAAACAATGCAAAATAGAAATGGCCTGGTTTCGAAAATTAAAAGCCAAACCAACAAGGAAACCGGACTAACCAAGCGGTTCTACAGAAAAGGAAAGCTTGAACGCAGTTCGTTTCTACCGGAGTCTTCTTTCACCGGTGGCGTGAGGTTTGATCGTAAAGCTCTCAATATTTTCCCCAGCCGGTGTCTACTTTAAGTTTAACCTGAAGCCCCATGTGAATCATGTGATGGAGATAAGGTCCGTTTTGTTTTTCCTTCTTTCCCGAAATCAACTGGTTCACGTATCCAAAATTTTCTTTCCAAACATTTTGAAAAATATCAAGAGAATCCTATAATTTTAAATTGAAAAATTTCATGTAAAATATCATACGGAAAACCCCTTAAAACTAAATTAACCAAAATATATTTCTCAGAAAAATTAATAAGTTTTATGCATAAAACAAATAATCCCTATATGTTTTTGATTAGTAATAGAGAACAAAAGATTGCTAAATTAACTGATAGTTTTTCTTCTCTCTCTTCGTTACTGTTCATCTCAAAAAGACATAAATACCCTTAACTTTTATTAAAATTTTCGATTTGCAGATTGGTGTAACACGTAACTCGTCAACATTATTATTATCGGTTCATTCTGTATAACTTGTTATTTTAAATTTTAGCAAGTTAATTTGGTGAATATTTAGTGTAAATTACACATTAACAGAAATATTAGTTTTATATTTACCATATTTTCACGTTAATATAATTATTATTCAGATATTTAATATCTTAACTCGTTATAAATACCATTATCATTTTATTTTGTTCAACTTGTTATTATTATTAGTTAATGATATGTATAAATTATATAATTATATATAAATTTACTATCTTATCACATTAATATAATTATTATGAAGATATGTAATAAATTATCAATAACACGTGATAATGTGTATGAAGGATAAAATCGATATTACGCAAGAGAGAAAACTAATTTTAAACTTATCATTACCATTTTATTAATTTTTCATTCTACTTTTACCTATTACCAAACTTAGTAATATCTAAAAAAACAAAATTAAACTTTTAACAAATTGTCGTGATACTTTACAATTGAAAAGCGAAAAAAAAAACAGAAGTCTAAAATTGAAAAGTGAAGTGAAATATTTTTTACTATTATATTTGTTGAAAATAATTTTATCTTGTCTAAAATAGGATTAATGGCGTAACGCAAGCCCACACGTTGAGTGTGCGGTGTCATAAAAAAAAGAAGCAAAGACACTCTTCTTCCTTCTCTCATATATCGCACCAATTTCGAAGTGCGTTTCGGTTTAAGGCCAATCTCTGAATCTGCTGCGTTAGAAAGCAATCACACATCTCTTCGCGACTACGAAGATCAGAATCCATGGCGGTTTGTTCTACATTTCTGTGTTTGTTTGTTTAATATTGCCTTTCCTTCCCTTTCAGATTTTTGCTGGGATCCATTTTTGTTTTCTCGGGAAACTTTCTGACGATTGGTTATTGATTTGCCGTCTTCTTCCGGAATTATGATTATATCTATGGTGTGATTTTTCCGCTTGTCGATATTTAGACGAGTTTGATTGTTGCTAATTGTTCTAATTCGTTGTTATTTTCTGGGATCGAATTGATTGTGTCTCTCGGTGTTGATCTGTATATGCAACTCTGGATTGTTTTCAGAAATCGTGCAACTATCTATATATATACGTGATCAATGTGAAAATTTCATCTCCGGTGATTGTTCTAGGTTTGGTTTTCTGTAGTACATAGCGATTGTGTGATTGTCAATTTGAAACAGAAGTTTTCTCAAGTAATTGGCTAAATTACTTCTAAGACTCCTCGAGGCATGCTTTAAATCTTTGTCGATTGGTTTCGTAATTTGTTAGCTTCAAGCGCAGAGTGGTAAGGTGTTATGTAGTGATGGAATATAGATTAAAGGTTCGTTCCAGTGATTCTATTAGATGATTTGGTTCCTTCTCGTATTTGTTTGTTCATTTTGCCTTATTTGTGAAGTTTTTGGCGAACTAAGTGAAAGATGAGAATGGAACAATGTTGAGATAAACAGCGAACTATCATCTGTTTGTGCTTTCAGTCAGTGTGGTTATGAGCAAATATTTTGATTCAGAATATTTAGCTTCCCCCTGAATCATGTTTCATGTTTGGATGACTCAACTGCATTATGATTTTGTTCTCTGCTTTTATTTTGTATTATGAAAAGATGACAGTCAATTTCTAGCCAACCTAGATCAATGTTTTTTACTATAATGGTATAATCTTGTGTGAATCTAGGCTTCTTTGAGCTGCCTTTTGATTAGAGTGGAGTGGGTTTTTTGTCAGTAAATGGAACTTCTGATCGATTAGATATACTTGGATACAAAAGTAGTTGTACAGCAAAAAGTTTCATCAAACACCTATGTTATTGTTTTCATTAACGATTCTAATCCCTTTCATTCTTTGTGATGACAGATAAGGTCAGTAAAAGTTGGCAATCTCTCCTCAGGAGCAACTGAGCATGATATAAAAGAGTTCTTCTCTTTTTCTGGTGAAGTTGAAAGCATCGATATCCAAGGGTTAGTGATTGCCAATAGTTTTTTTTTTCCCGTTCTGTATTGTGAATTAAAAGCTTTTTGACCAATTAACTATCGCATCATTTGTAAGGATTGAAGCTATTCCTCAGCAAATTTAGACACTATTCTCTTAATGTTATTGACTCTGAGCTTTTGTTTTTTGTTTTGCTTTCATGTTCTGACTAGCAGTAATGAGCACAGTGCTTATGTCACATTCAAAGATCCTCAAGGAGCAGAGACTGCTGTGCTCTTATCAGTGGGTTCTTTTTATCCCCCTAATCATTCTTCCTCTTATCATAATATTAATATGTAGCTTTCAACTATAACATACATATGCTAAGTTCATTATGACTGCTGGTTTAGTAACCAATCCATGATTTACTCGTCAGCATTTAAACCTTTGTTCAATATGGTAAGAAATACTCAGAGTTACTTTCACTTTTCTGTCCTCATGGAACCTTTTCTTTTCTGTATCTGGAGTAGAGAATTACAAGTAAAACTAGTTTGTTTTATAACTTGCAAAAATTGGACCACCGGTAATTGCAGTCATCATACTAACAACTAGGGACGTTTTTCAGGGTGCGAGCATTGCCGATCAATCAGTCATCATTGAGATGGCTCCTAACTACACTCCACCTGCTGCCCCTCACGCTGTAATGTCTTCCATCTTGAGCGTATCTATTTATATATATATATATATATGATTTTTCCTTCTATGTACTATGAACCAGAAACCATTGCCTTTGATGTTTGGTTACTTATAAAGCATTGATTATTTGTAGTAACTTGCAAAAAATGTTTGCCTCTCAAATCTTGGTAGATATGTTGAGTGAATTTGTCCTCAACACTCTTAGTAACAGTAGAAAGTCTAAACAGCAATCTCTAGAAGTTTTAATTTGTGTTCATTTCCCAGGAAACACAGAGTGGTGGCGGAGGCGCCGCAGAATCTGTTGTGCAGAAGGCAGAAGATGTTGTGAGCAGCATGTTAGCGAAGGGTTTCATTCTCGGGAAAGACGCTGTTGGCAAAGCAAAAGCTTTTGATGAGAAACTCGGTTTCACTTCAACCGCAACCGCAGGGGTTGCTTCTCTAGACCAAAAAATCGGTCTAAGCCAGAAAATCACAGCTGGTACAAGCTTGGTGAACGACAAGATCAAAGAGGTGGACCAGAGCTTCCAGGTTACAGAGAGGACCAAGTCTGCGTTTGCGACTGCGGAACAGACAGTGAGCAGCGCAGGAACGGCTGTGATGAAAAACCGTTATGTGTTAACTGGTGTGAGCTGGGCCACAGGAGCGTTCAACAGAGTGGCTAAAGCGGCTGGAGAGGTTGGACAGAAAACAAAAGAAAAGGTTGAAGCTGAGCTACCGCCACAATCGTCACAGTCGCAGCAGCAACCACCAGAAGGGTATTCTCCGATTCATTCGTCTGAGTACTCGAAGAACTAATATCATTATTCCAGTGAAAAAGTTCCGTTTTTTTCTTCTTCTTGTTGGTTTTGGTCCTTTGGGATGTAACATAAAAGCTATGTCTGGATCTTCTCTATTACTAGTTCGGTTTTTTTAGATATATCACATATTCAGTAATTTAACATTTAACATACAAATAAATTTAAATACTGAAAATCAAATTAACCCGAAGGAAGTACCTCAAAAATTTCAGTAATAAATTTAGCGCTCATATCAGCTTCAATCATTAAGGATCACTGGATCAGTACCTCAATTTCCACAGCGAAGATGAGTTTGACCGGTCCGTTGCATACTCCAATTCCGGCGATATATGCAGAGAAAGATTGAGTTTCGAAAGTGCAGATTTCAAGTAGTTCAAGAGGATTCGATATCGGGAGTTTTTCTTCTTCAATACTTGAATATAGGCGTGTAATCCAAGCCATATCACTTCTTCTTTGTACAGTTTAAGAATTGGTCTGAAACTAGAACCAGTGTTGATTCTGTGCATCCTTCGATATATGAGTTTGAACATGTACCTATCAGTTGAAAGGAAATCAACAACACTAAGATTATTTAACCGAACCAAATTAAACGAATTAGTCCAACCGAATCATAAGTACATTTGGCCCAAAAAAATCGAATAACTCCAACGGAGAACCGAAAATCGAAATCGAAATGCCCACAAACATATAATATAGTTTTTGCCATACCTGATAGATCTTGTGATGAATGTGGACATAGTCGGAGGATGAAGCTTCCAAAACCGGGACAACTCGTAGACATAAGAGTGAAACTTCATTGCAGCTAACAGAAAGATCTGATAGATGTTTAACCTGACGATTGCTCCCGAGTTGATGTTCGAGTCAAAGAGAATGGGATGACATTTGGGGACCAAGAAGTAACACAATTTATGCCGAAGATTTCTAAGTGGTTTGTTCTGCCAGGCTACCGAAAAGGTTGAGCTTATATGGCCACTCAAGTACCTGGTTTCCATGGATTTGAGTGCCAAAATCAGACTCGAACAAACAATTCATAAACCAAGAAGGCTGAGGAAATAGAGTCAAACAAGTATACTTATGAGGGATAATATGAGAGAATGAGGCAGACCTTGTGTAGTCAACTTGAACTTCGAATGTGCGGGAATTAATAAGCAAACCCGTCCATCTGATAAAAGGAACTCCATTATCACCCACATACATCCTGTTAGAAGAACTCCTAGATTCTTCTTCATCTTCGAAATTTATGCAGAATTTCTTGTCGTTCATGAAGCAGTTGTAATCTGGAAATCCATGCTTCAACCTCTGGTAGAAGCTAGTGGCCTGATCTCTTGAGGTAGACACAAAGAGGTAGTCATCGATGAATCTCAGTAACTTGTAGCTCAGGGGAGTGATTAGTTCTTTCTCTCTATCGCATTCTTTAGCAGACGCATCTCTAGAGGCTTCCTCGAGGAACGGGTAGATCAAAGTCCTCTCGAGATGCCCGTAGTAAAAACAGCATAACAAAGATGACAATCTGTGTCCCTGAGGTATTCCAGCTATTTTCACATAGAAGCTTTTATCCAACTGCAGCATGTTGTTCTTTAGCATATTTTCTATCCAAAGCATGAGATCCTTTTTCCTCACTAGATGGTCTTCTCCCTAAAACATTGGACCAAAAACCATATCACTGTTAAGGAAATAACTAAGTAACAAAGGGGACTATACAAGCTCTAAGAAATAGGATCTCTAAAGATTCCTCAGCAGTCCAATAGTTTTGTGTTTTACCCTCCAGAACCTATTATCCTTTTTCTTATACAAATATCAATCAGTGAAGTAGATATTTTTAGTTGAACAAACAAATTAACCAATAATAACCTAAAAAGGCAATGCAAACCAAAGCTTTCCAATCCACATAATACTATACCTTGAACTAGCAATTTTGTTCTAATTAATAAAATTTCTCATCATATAAGCAGAATGTGTTTTCGACACTAGGCTCACACAAATGTTGCAGAAATAGTCCACAGATCCAGCATATAGGGTTAAGATCATAGAGTTTAAGCTTAACATGAAGAAGCATACCTGATCAACCATGATACTTTGCAGAGCATTATATGGAACATGTGATGTGAATCTTGAAAAGGTAGCGTTTTTATCACTCGAGACTAGTATATTGTTTACCCAACGTAATCTCTTCCCACAGCAGACCAATCTACATCTGTTTAAGATATGTTCATCTTTCAGGACACATTTTACGACATCAAGCAGCTTACCCTGATCGATTGAGTCAAATGCTTTATATACATCCGCAACCACAAAGAACAAAGGAGGAAGTTCTCCAGATTGACTCCTCAAATGGATCAGATATGGGCCTAGGTTCCTGTAGAAATCATCATGGTCAAAAACAGAAGACCCAAGGACATCTGGTTCTTTGAGTTGAATGTCCTTCAAAACGGCATGTGTATCACGAAGTGATTGCAACCTCGACGAGGAACTAAAATTTAACAACATCCTCACACCGTTTGTCTTTGGTAGAAATCTAAACTTCAATAACCCCAGAATTTTCCTTCTACTTTCAGCTTCAGCATCGTCCACTTGGACATATCCATCAAGGTTTTTGCTGATTTCTTTGCTTATTAACCTTTCCCAGTTGCATTTCCGGTAATAATAAATGTTTAGCCGACCTTCTTGGCGTTCAGTAGCATAGAAGTTGAAGAGCACCAACTTCTTGACAATCTCTAAGAAAAGCCAAGAAATCCATTTCGTGCACAACATCTGCTGTGTACTTCTGATGGACTCATTCTGGAGTTCATGTCCGTTGACCATACAGCATAACTGTTTACTGGCAAAGAAAGGGAAATCTGATGGTTTCACTTTATGCAAAAACTGCTTCACTGTGCATATCTCATTTCTTCGCCTAGAAACAAACCAGGCTATGTTTCTCCTAAGCACCCTCATCTGATGAGTGGTCCCAAGCATACTTTCTGGAATAATGTACCTACAGATGGCCCAAATAAAGGAAACAATTTGGTCTTTTGTGCAATACAGTTTCGTTTCTTCGACACTGGGACAATTGGTTTTGCCCTTCTCTGAACTTGATCCATGAGGCAGCTTATCTGAATTTTTCCTCCAGGAAGTCTGTAATAAAAGATATGTAAAGTTTGTCAATCCAAGGATCAGTTGGGTGTCCCACGGATATGATTTTTCTAGCAACTGCGATGTTCCCTTTCTACATTATTTCGCTGTTCATATTCGAATTTTCAACATAATTTTTCTGAGATAAAAAATGATCAGATACCATTATTCAAACTTTACAGAAATTTAATTTGAAAACAATATCATAAGGAAAATATCAACCTGGGAAGTCGTATTTGCAGACTTCAATGCATCCTCTTGCAGCAAGAGAACAGGACAGTGTTTCTCTAGTAACGTTTTCAAATGAGAGGACTTTGTTTTTCCAATTAGGCTTTTAAGAGACTTGAGCAATGAATGATATCTGCAGAACAATGGAAAGAAACATCGTGATATCATTTTCCTCCCCGCATCAGTCACCTCAACCAAAATTAAAATTCTGTCCTTAACGTCAGTGACTCAGACTACTTCATAGTTGCATTATCCAATACATGCTCCAAGTTCCAGAATAAGTTATTTTCTTGAAACATTAAAAAATTTTGGAATAATCGATCGATCCCAGTTAGGTATTTTTTTGTATTGGGCTTAAACCAAATTGAAATAGAAGTGGATACAATTTCTTATTCAGGCAATTAAAATCTTATAATAGAATTCTCTAAAACGATACATTTAACTTCACTATCATTTCTTCCATAGTGTTGGGCAATCATTTATCTTTTCATGGTAAAAAGCAAGAATCAACTTAGGGTATTAAGAGACAAACAACTTAGGGAAATAAATGCATGACTTACAAGCAAATAGATCCACTGGGGCAATTGCCTTTGCCATGAGTTGGCGCCGTTGACCAAGCATTTACTTCACCAAATATATGGTTCATTAGGGACTTTGAATCAGAGCAGTTGGGCCTTAATGTTTTCAAAATGTCTGTATATCATAAGGAATCATACACAATGGAGAAGAACTGTACAGAGAAGAGTCACATTTAAAACTCCCATCAAGCTATTGATGCTACAGGTAACTGAACATGTTCAAACCGCTGAAGGATACGCATTGGTGGTATAACAGAAAACATTTCCGAGTTGGCAAACTTGAAATGCTTCTTTCTTTTCACCTGTTTAGCCTACACAAAGAAGTGGTTACATCTTTAAAAGGCAATAACAGGTTTTAAAATTTGAAGGTAATGAAGTGTCGGGAAGAATATTAATAACTAGCTGATACCAACAAGGCAAATAATACAGTAAAACTACAAAAAATCCCCCATCAAATTCTCGAGACTGGGTAAAAATCAAGAGCAACTAATACTCGTCTCTTAGTAATTTTAAGAAATTAAAATAGCATCTACCAGAACACCTTAAAGTCAAAAGTTTGTGTATCGAACTAATGCATTTGCAACTTAAGTCTGATTGAGACAAAAATTACCTGCTTTGCAACATCAGTGAGACTTCCATTTATACTGATTTGCAGATTCCTTTCATCAGCTTCATTCCCAGTTGAGGCTTTACCAGTTGCACAAGAAGTTATACAAGGTGCTTCATTATCAACTTTTGGGAAATTGACTTTTCTCTGCCTTTGCCGTCGCTTAAGATACAATCTCGATCGCTTACTGGGTTTTTCTTCTCTATGTTGGCCTACACCCACGCCAATTATGGACGTCAGAGCAGTAGAGTTATCCTTAGGACAGTCATTGACAGCAGAAGGAAATCGCTGCCTCTTCTTCGATGGATGAACGTTGTCATCCCTCTTTCTTTTGTTTTCGTGGACTGTCAATGTCTCTGTACCATGAAGAATGGAAACTTGAAAATTAACTGAAACCAAGGTTTGATAGTAAATGGCCAAGAAAATACAAAGAGAAATCACAACGTATTAAGAGAACCAGCAAGTGGAAGCATTACAAGAAAATATTTGATTGGAGTTCTTAGAGCACATAATTAAAGGATACAAGTTTAATATCGAGACTTACCCTTTTGCTTGATACATAGAGGAGGTCCAGACACTTGCTGGTGTTTCCTTCCTAGAAATGGTAAGAATATTGATGTGTGCTGTAGTAGATAAACCATGAAATCATGACCGACCTACAAACAAGAGAAGTTGAATATTAACGACTCCAAAACTCGAAGATTGTAAGTGGATCATCAAAAAGGTTTGACAACAAACCCGTTCGAGAAGAAACTCCCAAGATGAACTTGTCAATAACTCCAGAATAGGGCTCGACTGATCATACTGAACAAAAGATGAAAAAGAAGAGCAACCATCAATTGTATCTACAAAGATAACAAAGAAATTCAACAAGTGATTGAAGAACAAGAGCAGAAATGCACATAGCTTAGATAATCATGCTGCACCCTACATCTGAGTTTGAGATTGAAAAAGAAGAGCTCACCTTGTCATATCTGGCACATATCACATTTTGGCAATCACATCCAGGTTCCATCATTTCAATAATCCTTTCAACAATCTGAGAAACTCAATCGAAGTATCATGTTCAGAAATCAGCAACATCATAACAAAAAAAAAAATAGATCCATTAACAAACTTAAAAAAGTAGCTACATCTTGAAATCTCCCAAATTAAGAACTCAGCAGAATCCTACCTCTCTCTGTGACCACCAAGATGTTGGCGTGAAATCCAGAAGCGGAGGGGTTTGTTCGTGAGTCACTACGAAGCATCGGTGAAGAAGTTTACGGTAGTGGATTGGATCATCGGGACGCAACAGAAACGACGGTATATCGCGGCTGCAAGCGAGACAACCTTGGCCCCGGCATCGGCATTGCTCCGGCTGGATTTCCCGGCCAGTAATCAGACCTACTATTGCGTCCTTTAAATTCCTGGCTCTATTTCCGAATAACCTCCATAGAATCTCCGGCACATTACGTCTAGGTTTTCGCGGCATTTCGCCTTTCTCCTCCTTCCTTTTTTTGGTCAGGGGATTCTCCAGGAAGCTAAAGAGGATTTTCTCTCGGATTGGGGAGAGAGAAGAGTGGACGAGCTTCGAAAATCGAGTCTCTAGTGGTGTGTAAGAGGCGGGAGATTATTGTTCTGAGTTCTCGGAACAATAAATTGAGATTTACTTACTGCTAACTGTTTTTGAAAATTTTCAAATTTTTTTAAAATCAGAGCCAAAAAGGCTAGCCTAAGCGTCCCAGCCGCCCGCAAACGCCGAGCAAGCCCAAACCGAACCGATATTAGCTTGAAATTCAGTCGGTTCTGTTACTCTTTTTTTTTAACATCCGGTTCCATTAGTTTCTTCATACATTTACATTCCTAATGCCAAATCGGAGAATAAACCGAAATGAAATATCTCCACACGAATTCTCTTCTTCTTAAAATTAAACCCTCTCGAGCTTATGTTATAGCTTCTTATTTTCGTTATTGTTTGTGGTTTTTTTCTTTCTTTGAGATCGTTATTGTGAAATTAAAAGCCTTATAATCAGAGTTACTTGAAGAATTATTTGCAAGGATCGAAGCTTATTCTGAGCAAATACAGATACGATTCTCTTAAATGTTATTATTGGTTTCATGTTTTCTAATTAGTAGTAGCACTGTAGCAGTAACGAGCATGCTTACGTCACATTCAAAGATCCTCATGGAGACTGCAGAGAGACAGCTGTGCTCTTATCAGTGGGTTCCCTTTTATACCCTAAACTTTGGTCCTCGTAACCTAAAAAAAGTCCACCTCTTATTTAGTGGGTCCCTGTTTCCTTTTTTTTTGGGGTTAAATGAGAATACAATTAAATGAAATATGCCTTATTTACTTGGGCGTTACTCCAATTTTCCCAAATACCTCACTGTCCTTCCTTTCTTTGTTTTGGTGTGTGTGTCGCCGGCCTCTCTATTTATAGGTAGTTTCCACTCTGCATATTCACCTTCGCAGCCTCCCCCTTGCAAAATTCTAATAAAGCTCTCTCAGCTTTTAGTTATTTTGGAACCGAGGCTGAGAAATTTGCATCATCATGAGTTTCCATAGCTTCTACCAGAGAGCTTTCAGCGTCTTCAAGGCTTACCCTGCTGCTTCCAAGCTTCTTGTTCTCAGTACCTTCAGGTCTCTCCTTTTTTTTTTTTGCTTTAGATTAGATTTGCTTCACCTCTGCTTACGAGAATATGCACGAATCAGAATTTACAGTTGAAAGTTTCTTCTTTTTTTGCCTCCAAAGCTTCATATTTTTTTTGTTTCAGTTCAGATCCAGTTTTTTTTGTTGGTAACGTAGTTCATTAGATCTGGTTTCACAAAATCTTGGAGAATTTCCGACACTTATTTTGGTTTCTATCTTTGTCGCATCTATCTGACCTTTGTCGTTGGCTTTTGCAGCGGAGGCGGTGTTCTGGTGTATTCAGACTTAAACACAGTCGCTACTCCCTCAGATGGCAGGAAGAAGAAGGTGGTTGTTCTTGGGAGTGGCTGGAGCGGCTACAGCTTCTTGAGCTACCTCAACAACCCTAATTACGATGTTCAAGTTGTCTCTCCTCGAAACTTTTTCCTCTTCACTCCTCTCTTGCCAAGTGTTACCAATGGCACTGTTGAAGCCCGTAGCATTGTTGAACCCATCCGTGGCCTTATGCGCAAGGTAGCCCCATCTAACTGCAATCACTCTCTTGTGTTCATTACCTTTTCATGTTTTGTGCTCTTCTGATTCTGATCCTAAACTATCTCAGAAAGGATTCGAGTACACAGAGGCAGAGTGTGTCCAGATTGATCCATCTAACAAGAAAATCCATTGCCGGTCCAAGGATTGCTCAACTCTTAAGGGCACAGCGGAGTTTGACATGGATTACGACATTCTAGTCATTGCTGTTGGAGCTAAGCCTAACACATTCAACACCCCTGGAGTTGAGGAACATGCCCATTTCCTCAAGGAAGCCGAAGATGCTCTGAAAATCCGTCAATCAGTCATCGACTGTTTTGAGAGAGCCTCTCTCCCCGATCTTACCGAAGAAGAGAGGAAAAAGATTCTACATTTCGTTGTGGTTGGTGGAGGACCAACTGGGGTCGAGTTCTCAGCAGAGCTCCATGATTTCTTGGTCGAGGATGTGGCTAAGATATACCCAAAGGTCCAAGAGTTCACAAGGATCACTCTTCTCGAAGCAGGCGACCACATTCTCAACATGTAAGTTCCAATCAAGTTTTTTAGCTGTGGCTTAAATAAATCAATCTGCTGCTCCTAATGTTGGCTGCGCTCTCCTTCAGGTTTGACAAGAGGATCACTGCATTCGCTGAGGAAAAGTTCCAGCGAGACGGTATTGATTTGAAGACAAAGTCCATGGTTGTGGAAGTGACTGCTGATGAGATATCCACAAAGGAAAGAGGAACTGGCAAAGTTGTCTCTGAACCTTATGGTATGGTTGTGTGGTCAACAGGAATTGGTTCACGTCCTGTCATCAGGGACTTTATGCAGCAGATTGGTCAAGGGCAGAGGCGTGTCTTGGCAACTGACGAATGGCTTAGAGTGGAGGGATGCGACAGTGTCTATGCTTTAGGTGACACTGCAACCATCAACCAACGTAGAGTCATGGTACCGTTTCAACTCCCAATAGATTATATGCCTTTTCTTTTGTCATTGTATCAGATGATGAGTTTAATCGTGTTGTTACCTTGGTATTGTTGAGCAAACAGGAAGATATAGGTGCAATTTTCAGCAAAGCAGACAAGGGAGAGACGGGAACTTTGAACAAGAAAGAGTTCAAAGGTGTGGTGAAAGACATCATCCAGAGGTACCCTCAGGTGGAGCTCTACTTGAAGAAGAAGAAACTGAGGAACATTGCAAACTTGCTCAAGAGTGCGAATGGCGAGGACACAGAGGTCAACATCGACAAGTTTAAGCAAGCCCTCGCAGAGGTGGATACCCATATGAAGAATCTTCCAGCAACTGCACAGGTTGCATCACAGCAAGGGAAGTACCTCGCAAAGTGCTTCAACAAAATGGAGAAGTGTGAGAAGAAGCCAGAGGGTCCACTGAGGTTCAGAGGAGAGGGCCGGCACCGGTTCCAGCCGTTCAGGTACAGAAATTTTGGATCGTTTGCTCCGCTTGGAGGGGAACAGACAGCAGCTGAACTTCCAGGGGATTGGGTCTCCATTGGTCACAGCAGCCAGTGGCTCTGGTACTCTGTCTACGCCAGCAAACTGGTGAGCTGGCGCACAAGGATGCTCGTTGTCTCTGACTGGGCTCGACGCTTTATCTTTGGCCGTGACTCCAGCAGCATCTAAGATTTCTGCTTCTCCCCCAATTTTTGTTCGACGATTTGCTAAATTTTGTTACTGGTTTGTTGTTTTTCGGAGCCCATGATTATTACACTCGCCTAATTTATCACGTCTTTTTACCAAGGCAAAAACTATGATGACAAGTAGAATTTCGATCCATGTGTATGTGTATTTGAGCATTAAGCGTCTGAACACAAATCACAAATTCACAATCAATCGTAAATCATTATCAAACAAACCCATAACACTAACTATTCGACATTCATACTCATTCGTTTGAAGGAATTAGTTCAAATTCCCAACTTTTGCCGAATTTTTGATTTTTTGCTTTCTCTTGATGTTATTTTTCCCATACCCTCTTGGGCCAGACAAAGGCCCATCTCTTTGGACCCAGTCACAATCGATGTGTTAAATCCGGAAAAATTCAAACGGTCCAATCTATTTTTCTTAAACCCGAATAAAGCAAACCAAAATCAGAAATCGAAAACCGAATTGAACAACCACTCTCCTTCCCGGTCATCCATCCTTCCTTTCCGTCGTCTTCTTCATCTCCTCCTCCTCCAAAATAAACACACCCAGAAAGGATCTTCTGTAATTTCACTTCAATTATGCCCTCTGGTTGCAGTATTAGGGCTCTCTGGATAATCATCAATCATGACTCTGTTGTTTTCTCCAGGTTTTTATCTATTTATTTTGATCAGTCAATTTCATTTCATGCCTTTTTCTTCCAACATCTCTATTTAAAAAAAAAAAACAAAAATTAATGCAAAATTAGGCGGTTTCCGGTCGTGGAGAAGCAGTGGCGCTCCGCCTTCAAGACGGAAAACGGAAACAGTGGCGACTTGGATCTTCCTCGACTTCCCACTGATCAACAACTCGCCATTGCTTTTGCTCGAAGAAAGAGACGGTACGTAAGACTTTCTTCTGCTGCCAATGAATTTCGTTTCTGGGAAATGTAAACATAATTTGGTAAAATCCAATGATTAGGGAAGGCTCTACTCGTGGATACGGTGTACGTGTAGCTGAATCCACCAAAGGATCCGATTCCTGGGTCGATGATCCCATCACTCGGCATATCATCAGCCTTTGCTTAGCTGAGGATGATAATGAATCTGACGAGAGGAATATTCTCTGGCCCATTGTCCTTCACACCAAAGCCCTCTATTGCATCCTCGTCTTGCCTTTGGTTGAGCCAAGGGATATGAAGGACTTCGTCAACTTATGTAGGAGATGTGACTGCGGACAAGCTGTTGGTGAAGATCTGAGTTTGTCATCTCTCTTGCTTAACATTTCATCCATCACTGGGTACACTTACATCACTCCTTTCTTTCTCAAGGCTGGTTTTCACTGAGAGTGAGTTCAGTTGTGTCTTACTTTCCCCCAACCAACCATGTTTGTAGGGCTTTCATGGTGGCTCATACATTTGGTGACATCATCTCTGGTGATACGGCGGAGCCTGAGGTTGTTGTATCTGCCTCACCATCAGTTGGGGGATTGTTTGATTCACTAACCGGAAGCATTGGTATGTCATCAAGGCCAAAACCCGTCGCTGCACCCGTTGCATCTTCTTCTTCCCCGGCTTCAACCGGAGCTGCGGCTTCAGATGCTCCCAAAGCAGGGCTACTTGACAGAGATCTACTTAGAAATTTCATCGCTAGTGCTATGCCCTTTGGTTCGTACTTTCCCTCTGTCATATAATTGTTTTTTTTTATTTGGTTCTGTCTTCATCCCTGACATCTTTTAGATCAATTTTGCAGGTACACCATTAGACCTCAGCCTTTCTAATATCTTTGCTATTAAGGCGAATGGTTTTTCCTCTGCTGATCTTCCTCCCCAAGAACTTAAGCAACCAGCATGGAAGCCATACCTTTACAAAGGGAAGCAGAGGCTTTTATTCACAATCCATGAGACCATTAACGCTGCAATGTACGACCGCGATGAGATCCCTGACAGTGTATCTGTCGCGGGACAGATAAATTGCCGGGCGGAGCTAGAAGGACTGCCCGACGTGTCCTTTCCTCTAGCGGGGCTGAGTAAAGCCCACATCGAGGCTATATCTTTCCACCCGTGCGCACAAGTCCCAGCACATGGGATTGACAAGCAGAACATTGTTTTCCAGCCTCCACTGGGTAACTTTGTTCTCATGCGATACCAGGCGGGTTGTGGGCTTGGACCACCAGTGAAAGGGTTCTATCAGCTATCAATGGTCTCAGAGGACGAAGGTGCTTTCCTCTTCAAGGTGCGCCTCATGGAAGGCTACAAGGCTCCTCTGTCAATGGAATTTTGCACTATTACTATGCCCTTTCCACGGAGACGGATTGTGGCCTTTGATGGGACTCCTTCATCTGGTACTGTTTTGACCACAGAACACTCTGTTGAGTGGAGGGTTCTGGGCAGCGGGCGTAGTCTTTCCGGAAAAAGCCTTGAGGCAACTTTCCCCGGGACAATTAAGTTTAGTCCATTGCAGAGCAGGAGAAGTGGAGATGGAGATGATGAAGAGAGTGAGGAGGGTACAGAGAATGTGGTGAACGTGGAGGAGTTTTTGGTGCAGAAAATGAACAAGGATCTCCCAGCTTTTTAGGTGATTAGTTTACAGTGTTATCCCTCCTTTTACAAGTCAACAAGGGTTGGTTCTCTCTGATCATTGCCTCCTTTTCTTTTGCTAGGTCAATATCTACCCAACCACAAAGTCGCCGGTCGAGTTTTCTGCTCAGGTAAGACCAAAGGAAATGTTTGAACCAGGATTTGAGAAATTCTAAAGGCTACATGTGTTTAACTACATAATATGTGCGTTTAACAGGTGACTTCTGGGGATTATATATTGTGGAACACATTGGGGAAGGCTCCATCAGCAGCCACTGTGTGATTCCCCAAGTCTGAGGGAGTGTGAGATTCGAACTGTTTGTTTGTGTTCGACGTCACTAAAATGTATGAGCATTGATGGTCCAATTTTGTTTTTGCCGGGGAAGTGAATCTGTATATTGTTGTTGTTTCTTCAGAAAAAGAAGATGAGTGTTTTCCTGACATGAAACATGTGTGACAGTAAGCCAATAAGGTGGTTATGCTGATGAAAGTTGCCACTATTTTAATTTGTCTACGAGTCTAACAAGGAATGTGACAATGTGTCCTATGCGCAAATGCGATATATGGTGTTTCCAGCTCCAAAGGAGATTAGAATCCAAGGTTTGCAAGGAAAAAAAATATCAATGTTACACCAAACAGGTTCTCATTTACTGTTGTCTCCCTATATGTGCTTGATGTTGTTTTCTGATTGCAATTTCACATTACCTGAACGGGTTTCCAACATCATGCAGGGGAACTGTATGTTGAGGTTTTTACATGGTTACTGAAGATTTCAAGAACGATCCCTTGTTAAGGTGACAAGAATAGGATAATTTACATGGTTACTGAAGATTTCAAGAACGATCCCTTGTTAAGGTGACAAGAATAGGATAATAAGGATTGTGTTTACAGACCTCATGTAGATTGTACAATTTAAGCAATTAGATGATGAACTTTTTTCTTCGAATATAGAATCACACTCCATTTAGCCTCAATAGAACAACATCTGTTGTTACAATTGTTTAGTCTTTATGTAAAACCAAACACGATCTGCTGGATTGGCATTAGAACAAGCTATTTTCTCAATGTGCCACACAAAAAAGGCTCGAACTTTTGCTACCTCTAATACAAAACCAGCAACGCATTGATATCATATCATCATTGGCCAATCAATCTGATCCCGGAGAGGTAAATTGTACATGTCCACGACAAGTTGGGAAAAATGCTTAAAAATGGGAATTTTTTCGTCATCATCAGGAATGAGTAAACGTTACAACTAAGATTGATTTCTCACAGATTCCCCGGGCAAAGCGAGAAGGTGGAGTTCATGTCTCTCCTTTCTGCTTGGTCCATCTGAGAGATCGGTTTGAAGAGAGATGTCACATCGAATTTCGAAGGTGCTACAGAAGCTTTAGTCCACCTGTTACTTCATCAACAACTTCAACTGGTCCTGCGGAAGTAATACCTTCAAGTGTTAGAATGTTGTGCTAATAAAAGCTGATGATATTTGATAAACAAATTCTACTAGAAGAATCTCTATCTCCTCCCCATCATAGAACGATGCATATGAATTTGGATACCACATAAAACTATACACCCTCTTTGGACCGAGTCAACTTTTGAGCTTACATTTTCATATATTGGATTCTTATGAGCTAAAGATTCCATTCAGGGTCAAGGACAAGCCCTACGCGGTCAGAGGAGTCTTGAACAATAAACTAGTACATTTAGTAATCTAGACTCTAGGGCAAGTGCGATTTGCAAATCTCAAACTCATCTTTTGTTCATAGAGTCATAATTTTCAAACACATATCTTGGATAAAAAACAAAAAAAAACTTACCAAGAATAGCCATAACTGTCCTTGAATCTGGAAAAGAGCATAAAAGTATATCAGGCTCACATAAAATGGTCTCTTCTTGGTAATTAACTACCAAAACACAAAGCTAAAGGCACCAAGGGATTTGAAGTTTGTGACAGGCATGAACTATAAAACTAACTTGGAGCGATCTGCGTTCTTCCAGCATCGATGGTGATATGGGTAGGCAGTTTAAGGGATTTAGCTCTTTCCTGTCAATTTTTCGGAACAGTCAATAAAAAAATCTACGAAACGGGAAAAGTCGAGACAAGCTCTATGAAAATCTCCAGTCCCTATATGGTCAAGAGAAAATTCAAGAGACTAACATCTGGCAACTCCTGCAAAGCCCGAGAAGATTGATTTGGCAACAGCATTAAAGCTGTGGATCCAAAACAAATCTCAATTACACAATCCACTTTTACAGTAACAATCACAGACTTTGTTTAGTAAACTCACTTGCAATTCTAGCATCTCGTCCTCGCCCTCGATTTTCACAACAACTTTTGGCTGTGCACATTCCTCCCAGCTGCAATCAGCAACCAATACTGTTGATTCAATCCATCTTTTAAGTAACAAATGGATTTCACTATGACTTGGAGGAATACCTGTCCAGTGCTTTCGGCGCTCGACGAACGAGCTTTTTGTATAAACCTAAAGTTGCATGACTGCAAAAATGCAAACCAAAAAATGAAGACAAAAAGAATCCGAACAAGAACACCCAAATATAAGAAATGATGAAGATGAATTAAACACTTGATAGAAACAGAGAGAACTATCAGTTTAAATCACCTGCATTGAGCTGCAATCTTCCCTTTACCCATTTTGAGATCATTTCTCACAACCAAAACCTGAGGACAAAACAGATAAAAGCTCAATTCAACATCTTGT
>JAHZTW010000001.1:178925790-178938450 GCA_020283515.1 Alliaria petiolata
CTTTTCTTTTGCTAGGTCAATATCTACCCAACCACAAAGTCGCCGGTCGAGTTTTCTGCTCAGGTAAGACCAAAGGAAATGTTTGAACCAGGATTTGAGAAATTCTAAAGGCTACATGTGTTTAACTACATAATATGTGCGTTTAACAGGTGACTTCTGGGGATTATATATTGTGGAACACATTGGGGAAGGCTCCATCAGCAGCCACTGTGTGATTCCCCAAGTCTGAGGGAGTGTGAGATTCGAACTGTTTGTTTGTGTTCGACGTCACTAAAATGTATGAGCATTGATGGTCCAATTTTGTTTTTGCCGGGGAAGTGAATCTGTATATTGTTGTTGTTTCTTCAGAAAAAGAAGATGAGTGTTTTCCTGACATGAAACATGTGTGACAGTAAGCCAATAAGGTGGTTATGCTGATGAAAGTTGCCACTATTTTAATTTGTCTACGAGTCTAACAAGGAATGTGACAATGTGTCCTATGCGCAAATGCGATATATGGTGTTTCCAGCTCCAAAGGAGATTAGAATCCAAGGTTTGCAAGGAAAAAAAATATCAATGTTACACCAAACAGGTTCTCATTTACTGTTGTCTCCCTATATGTGCTTGATGTTGTTTTCTGATTGCAATTTCACATTACCTGAACGGGTTTCCAACATCATGCAGGGGAACTGTATGTTGAGGTTTTTACATGGTTACTGAAGATTTCAAGAACGATCCCTTGTTAAGGTGACAAGAATAGGATAATTTACATGGTTACTGAAGATTTCAAGAACGATCCCTTGTTAAGGTGACAAGAATAGGATAATAAGGATTGTGTTTACAGACCTCATGTAGATTGTACAATTTAAGCAATTAGATGATGAACTTTTTTCTTCGAATATAGAATCACACTCCATTTAGCCTCAATAGAACAACATCTGTTGTTACAATTGTTTAGTCTTTATGTAAAACCAAACACGATCTGCTGGATTGGCATTAGAACAAGCTATTTTCTCAATGTGCCACACAAAAAAGGCTCGAACTTTTGCTACCTCTAATACAAAACCAGCAACGCATTGATATCATATCATCATTGGCCAATCAATCTGATCCCGGAGAGGTAAATTGTACATGTCCACGACAAGTTGGGAAAAATGCTTAAAAATGGGAATTTTTTCGTCATCATCAGGAATGAGTAAACGTTACAACTAAGATTGATTTCTCACAGATTCCCCGGGCAAAGCGAGAAGGTGGAGTTCATGTCTCTCCTTTCTGCTTGGTCCATCTGAGAGATCGGTTTGAAGAGAGATGTCACATCGAATTTCGAAGGTGCTACAGAAGCTTTAGTCCACCTGTTACTTCATCAACAACTTCAACTGGTCCTGCGGAAGTAATACCTTCAAGTGTTAGAATGTTGTGCTAATAAAAGCTGATGATATTTGATAAACAAATTCTACTAGAAGAATCTCTATCTCCTCCCCATCATAGAACGATGCATATGAATTTGGATACCACATAAAACTATACACCCTCTTTGGACCGAGTCAACTTTTGAGCTTACATTTTCATATATTGGATTCTTATGAGCTAAAGATTCCATTCAGGGTCAAGGACAAGCCCTACGCGGTCAGAGGAGTCTTGAACAATAAACTAGTACATTTAGTAATCTAGACTCTAGGGCAAGTGCGATTTGCAAATCTCAAACTCATCTTTTGTTCATAGAGTCATAATTTTCAAACACATATCTTGGATAAAAAACAAAAAAAAACTTACCAAGAATAGCCATAACTGTCCTTGAATCTGGAAAAGAGCATAAAAGTATATCAGGCTCACATAAAATGGTCTCTTCTTGGTAATTAACTACCAAAACACAAAGCTAAAGGCACCAAGGGATTTGAAGTTTGTGACAGGCATGAACTATAAAACTAACTTGGAGCGATCTGCGTTCTTCCAGCATCGATGGTGATATGGGTAGGCAGTTTAAGGGATTTAGCTCTTTCCTGTCAATTTTTCGGAACAGTCAATAAAAAAATCTACGAAACGGGAAAAGTCGAGACAAGCTCTATGAAAATCTCCAGTCCCTATATGGTCAAGAGAAAATTCAAGAGACTAACATCTGGCAACTCCTGCAAAGCCCGAGAAGATTGATTTGGCAACAGCATTAAAGCTGTGGATCCAAAACAAATCTCAATTACACAATCCACTTTTACAGTAACAATCACAGACTTTGTTTAGTAAACTCACTTGCAATTCTAGCATCTCGTCCTCGCCCTCGATTTTCACAACAACTTTTGGCTGTGCACATTCCTCCCAGCTGCAATCAGCAACCAATACTGTTGATTCAATCCATCTTCTAAGTAACAAATGGATTTCACTATGACTTGGAGGAATACCTGTCCAATGCTTTTGGCGCTCGACGAACGAGCTTTTTGTATAAACCTAAAGTTGCATGACTGCAAAAATGCAAACCAAAAAATGAAGTGGGAAAAAACAAAAAAAAACAAAAAGAATCCGAACAAGAACACCCAAATATAAGAAACGCTGAAGATGAATTAAACACTTGATAGAAACAGAGAGAACTATTAGTCTCAGTCACCTGCATTGAGCTGCAATCTTCCCTTTACCCATTTTGAGATCATTTCTCACAACCAAAACCTTGAGGACAAAACAGAATAACAGATAAAAGCTCAATTCAACATCTTGTTCTTTCGATTAAAGTATAGAGATAGAGGGAGAGAGATAAATGCAGTAAAGAACCATTTTGAAATCATCGAGAATATCTGCGAGTTTCTCGATCTCGAGAGGACCCTTTGAGATCATTTTGCTATCTCCTTCAACAGCCACAACAGGTTTGGAACGACGAGTGCCAATGCAGAATCCAAGCGCAGCTCCAACAATTAGCGCACTCAACCACGTCAAATCCATCGTTAAGAATATAAAGACTCAATATGTTTATCCTACAGAAACCGGACGATACGAAAATGATTACAATTGGGGATCTAAAATTGAATTAAGCATTTTTAGTGACAGCGATCAACTCGACGTAATCCAGATCAAGTTTCTACAATAGAAATGAACAGTTAAGATTATCAATGAGAAAACGAAGAAGAAGCTTACAGTTCGAGAGAGGGCTTTGAAGATGGAGTTCTTTTTTTCAACCCGGCGTCAAAATTTTGTTGGAAGATCTATAAAAAACAAAAAATATTGAACAATAATAAAGATATTAGGAAGAAAATAGAAAAACATGTTTTTGGCAATAATGTTAGCGTAAAGGAGGGGACGGATAAAGTTATTCCCGCGACCAAACAATAAAGAAAGACGCATTCTTTTTCTTCTTCAGAGTTTTGTCCCGCATCAACGGCATTGACCTTGTCGCAGGTTTTCCTCTCTAGTCGCCTTGTTTTTGCCAGATCGACCATATTCAGATTTGATATTCGAGCTTCGCATCTTTTTTTTGACGTAGCGAAGGTAGAAATTCGCGTGAATCAACTTGCTGTTTTTTTGTTGGTTACTGTTTCGTGTTGATCGCTCCTAGTTCTGGGGTTTTCGATGACATGAACTTCGTTTCCTTACGGGTTTTGCTTGATCAGTGAGGGTTTTAATGTTCTGTTTTCTTTCGAATTTCGTTTTTTCAAGATATTTATCGAATTTGGTTTTTTCCTCAGAAAGCCCTAATTACATTCGTCGGTAAAAATCTGTTTAATTTCTGATTAAACTAGTTCCTTAAATATCGAAGTCGGTACCTTGTTGATTATTTCTTGACTTGTTTTGATGGATCGAGAAAATTTGTGTATGATCGAGGAGATCGGGGATTTATAGTGAGAACAGCGTTTGCAGATTTCCATTTCAGGCAAATGTATATAGTATAGTCCCTTCAACAAACACACACCTGCTTGTCTTAAACTTTCTAATGGTTTTCATTACGTAGTGCACTCCATGAATCCCAGATTTGAACCTTTTTGTTGTATTTGGTTATGGGGTGAATCTCCGCATAATTCGTAGCTGTTCCCTGACTGTTTAGCTGTGATCCCTAAACTGATCCTTTCTTGCTCGTTACTGTTTAGTATTATTGAACCATAAAAAGGCATGACTAAGATGATGTTTCAGCTTTTTGCTGTATTGTTCTGTATGTAGAGTTCCAGCTTCTTGCTGTCTTGTTCTGTATGTACGGTTCCAGTTTCTTGCTGTCTTGGGCATGGGTAGGCTGATGTGTTTTATTTACAGGTTTTGAGGATCAGCAAAGATGAGTGACAATCTTATGGACAAAGTTACCGCATTTGGTGAGCGCCTGAAGATTGGAGGTTCGGAAGTGAGCAACAAAATCAGTGCCGGTGTGAGCTCGATGAGCTTCAAAGTGAAGGAACTTTTCCAAGGTCCAAACCCAACTGATAAAATTGTTGAGGATGCTACTACGGAGAATCTAGAGGAACCTGACTGGGATATGAATTTGGAAATATGTGACATGATCAATCAAGAGACAATCAATAGCGTTGAGCTGATCCGTGGAATAAAGAAGAGGATCATGATGAAGCAGCCCAGAATTCAATACCTTGCCTTGGTTTTGCTTGAGACGTGTGTTAAGAACTGTGAGAAGGCCTTCTCAGAGGTGGCAGCAGAGAGAGTCCTTGATGAAATGGTCAAGCTGATTGATGATCCACAAACAGTTGTGAATAATCGAAACAAAGCTTTGATACTGATAGAAGCTTGGGGAGAATCCACCAGTGAACTCCGCTACCTACCAGTTTTTGAAGAAACTTACAAGGTAACTATGCCCCGGTACATTCTAGTGCTATGCTGCTGAGTTCTACCATAAATTCCATTTACACTTCTTAATTGAGTTGAAGTGTGTTGTGACTTTATTGGCTTTGCTTTTTGAGATTTCGGGTAAACATATGGCATGCTTATAATTTTGTTTGTCTTATAATTTTGTTCCTATGTCTTAGAGCTTAAAAGCGAGAGGTATCCGTTTTCCTGGACGAGACAACGAGAGCTTGGCACCTATTTTCACCCCTGCTCGGTCAGCTCCAGCACCAGAAGTGAATGCTGATCTACCTCAGCATGTGCATGAGCCTGCACATGTTCAGTATGATGCTCCTGTAAGAAGCTATACCGCTGAGCAGACAAAGGAAGCTTTCGATATTGCAAGAAACAGCATTGAATTTCTTTCCACGGTCCTGTCTTCTTCGCCTCAACACGATGCTTTACAGGTAAATCGACTCGGAATTATTAGGTATCATTTCCTAGAATTCTAATATAATGAGTAATAACATGGTTTATTCGCAATATATGTTTAATCTAGTTGCTTATTGACTAAATTTGTTTAATCTCTCTGATTCGCAGGATGACTTAACAACGACACTTGTACAACAATGTCGTCAATCTCAGACCACTGTCCAAAGAATCATCGAAACAGCAGGTGAAAACGAAGCCCTTCTATTTGAAGCCTTGAATGTGAACGACGAGCTCGTGAAAACACTGTCCAAGTATGAGGAGATGAACAAACCCTCTGCACCGCTAGCCGCACCTGAACCAGCAATGATTCCTGTTGCTGAAGAGCCCGATGACTCTCCCGTTCATGGAAAAGAAGAATCTCTGGTCAGAAAATCGTCGAGTACTCGAGCTGGGATCCATGGAGGTGGTGGTAGTGGGGATGACATGATGGATGATCTAGATGAGATGATATTCGGTAAGAAAAGTGGCGGTAATGGTGATTCTTCGACTGATGGTGGACATGACCCGAAAAAGCAGCAATCTGACGATCTCATTCGATTCTGAGACTGTTTTTCCCGGCAAACAAATAAAACTCTTTTTATGGATTTGGTGTTTTACTTGATTTGAATGAACAGTTTCAATGTAAGTAATCTTGTGTTTGGGGATCTCTTTTGACTTATGTGATGGGTTTATAAAGAAGGAGATTTGTTATGACGCAAAAGATTTCTACTTGTATTTTCTCAATGTGTTGTATTTTTTACTTCTGGTTTGTTTTTTTTTTACTCACTTTCTCAACATTTCTCTCCTTTGTCTCTAACCGCAAAGAAACGTATAATTTGCATTGAGCATGCGATTTTGCCCAATTGCAATCGGCGCGCATTAGATTACAGCAATTGATTTTCGATTTAGCGTTTTAACAGCGGGAGCAATCGCGTTTCGATTTAGCGTTTTAACAGCCGGAGCAATCGCATCCGCATCCGCATCGTCACTTTTCCCACTTCACTCTCATCTCTGTATTCGTCGACCAACAGAAATTTGTAATCGAATTCGGATCGAAGAATCAGATCTCGCAATGTTCGGAAAACAGCAGAACCATCATCATCATACTTCCTCCAGACCCAGATCCAAAACCCTAATCTCCATACTTTTCCTCTTCTCCTTCTCTCTCTTCGTCATCCTCTACAGCTTCTCTTCCTCCGCCCGGCCCTCCGTTTCGTATCCGTACCAATCAGACCGTCCGGAGACGTCTTTCGTTGCCTCGCTGGAGCAGTTTTTAATCCACAAGGCGCCGAAGATCTCGTCACCGGTTAGAGACGACACGGCGCGTGGGGAGAGTGATGATGATGTGAGGAAGCTCGATGAGGTGGTGTTTGAGAGGGAGAGTCGGTGGCTGAACGAAGATCCGGGATATCCTGTCGGGTTTCCGGTTAAGGTTTACGTGTATGAGATGCCGAAGAAGTTCACTTTCGATCTTCTCTGGTTATTTCACAATACTTACAAAGAGACGTCGAATGCCACCTCTAATGGTAGCCCTGTGCATCGCCTCATCGAGCAGGTACCTATATATTACGAGTTGATTGTCTATATTTTCTCTGGTCTGGGGCTTTGATGGAGTGACGAGCAGTCGAAATTCTTCCAAGACTAGCAAGCTTAAATGATTTTGATCATTTGGTTGATTCTTAGATTTTTCTTTCTGTATTCATCACTCCGATTGGTAACCTTTCCTTCGTTAGTTTTGCTGGACGATTGGTTCAACTGAAGCCATTATAATCTTTATTGTCATTTTTAGAGCTACTTGGTTGATCCTCTTCAGCGAGACTTGTGATGATCAGGATTTTTTGTGGTTTTGTTCAACTGTGTCTCTCTCACTTGTATCCCGAATAACTTGCCTCATTTTCTATATTGCAGCATTCTATTGATTATTGGCTCTGGGCTGATCTGATCTCTCCTGAATCTGAAAGGCGTTTGAAAAGTGTAGTGAGGGTCCATCAGCAGCAGGACGCCGACTTTTTCTATGTTCCGTTTTTCACTACATTCAGCTTTTTCTTGTTGGAGAAGCAGCAATGCAAAGCACTCTATAGGGTGTGAGTGAGCTTTGGTTATATTTTCTAACATTAGAACTAATCTTCCATTTTAGTTACTTCTTTTGTAGCTTTTATCTTCATATGCGATTTTTTTTTTGAAAATTATTAATCCTCTTGTCCGACTGTAGGAAGCTTTGAAGTGGCTCACTGATCAGCCTGCTTGGAAGAGATCGGAGGGAAGGGATCACATACTTCCTATTCACCATCCCTGGTCTTTCAAGTCCGTCCGCAAATATGCGAAAAACGCGATCTGGCTTTTACCAGATATGGACTCCACTGGGAACTGGTGACTCTGGATTTCCTTCTCTAACTGATTCTTAGTCATGTAGTCTGCTCTCTTAGCTATAACTTTTGCTGATTCTGTTTGAAATTGACCTTGTAGGTATAAGCCTGGGCAAGTTTCACTGGAGAAAGACCTGATTCTTCCTTATGTTCCCAATGTTGATAGATGTGATGCTAAATGCTTGTCAGAAAGTGCACCAATGAGGACCACACTTCTTTTTTTCCGAGGGCGGCTTAAGAGGAATGCTGTAAGAAACATGCCACCTCTATATATATGGCCTTTAGAAACTCTTGAGTATATCTGAAGTGTTCTAACCTTTTCTTGGACGGTGACTTCTTTAGTGTTCCTGTAACAATTTGAATACTTCATTATATTGGGAAGCTCCCAGTCCTATCTTATAAATTCTGTCTCTCATGATTTGGCTACTGAATTGTTGTCTTAGGGAGGTAAAATACGTGCCAAACTAGGTGCAGAACTAAGTGGTATCAAGGATGTAATCATCACTGAGGGGACTGCCGGAGAGGGAGGGAAATTGGCAGCTCAAGGCGGCATGCGTAGGTAATATCTAGGTTCCTTCCTAACCGTCTGGATGCGATACAGTATTTTTCTTTCTTTTTCTAACTACGTCTGCCTTCTAGCAGATCTTTATTCTGTTTGTGTCCTGCTGGTGACACACCATCCTCGGCGAGATTGTTTGATGCCATTGTCAGTGGCTGTATACCTGTTATAGTCAGTGACGNAACATGCCACCTCTATATATATGGCCTTTAGAAACTCTTGAGTATATCTGAAGTGTTCTAACCTTTTCTTGGACGGTGACTTCTTTAGTGTTCCTGTAACAATTTGAATACTTCATTATATTGGGAAGCTCCCAGTCCTATCTTATAAATTCTGTCTCTCATGATTTGGCTACTGAATTGTTGTCTTAGGGAGGTAAAATACGTGCCAAACTAGGTGCAGAACTAAGTGGTATCAAGGATGTAATCATCACTGAGGGGACTGCCGGAGAGGGAGGGAAATTGGCAGCTCAAGGCGGCATGCGTAGGTAATATCTAGGTTCCTTCCTAACCGTCTGGATGCGATACAGTATTTTTCTTTCTTTTTCTAACTACGTCTGCCTTCTAGCAGATCTTTATTCTGTTTGTGTCCTGCTGGTGACACACCATCCTCGGCGAGATTGTTTGATGCCATTGTCAGTGGCTGTATACCTGTTGTAGTCAGTGACGAGTTGGAACTTCCTTTTGAAGGAATACTTGATTACAAGAAGGTATGTTAAAAAAATACTCTTACATTGATGCTCTAAATTTTCACCACTTTTTCCTGAATTTGTCTATATACGTAGCAAGGTCAGTCTAACTATCCTCTTCTCCCTCATTTCTTTTCCTTTATTTTTCCGCTCAGGTTGCTGTGTTTGTTTCATCTAGCGATGCAATACAACCAGGGTGGCTTGTAAATCATCTGAGGAGCCTTATACCCTCCCATGTCAAGGAATTCCAGAATAGCCTTGCTCAAGTAAGTCCTAACTTTTTCACATCTTCCCAAGCTCTCGGTTTTAAAATGACATGAACCTACTACTTCATAATTTGCCTTGCACGAAAGGGGCATAAGTATCCCACTCGCATTAGTGGATCTTTATATCATTTAAAGTAGTATGGTTATTTTCATTTTTTGTCCAGTACTCGCGGCATTTCCTATATTCCAGCCCTGCTCAGCCATTAGGTCCAGAGGACTTGACATGGAGAATGGTATGTACTATACCTTAATATACGACCAATATCAAAAGCATTAATATTGTCTACAACTGGTTGTAACTAAATCAGCATTGATATTGATAAATCAACTACACCTCGTGTGCGTCTTTTTTTTTTAACTTACCTTGTGTGTTACGAGCTTTCTAGCTTCTTCCTTAAACTTGCTGACTTTTCAGCGTCTTGTGGGCCATTCTCCGGCTTAATCACCCATTCGATCTCTCGGTAGAAACTAGAAATGGTGTAGAACTTATTGCAATGTCAAAATCTAAGACTCATAAAAGCTTCATGTTCTTGTTGCAATGACAGATAGCCGGAAAGCTGGTGAACATTAAGCTTCACACGAGGAGGTCACGACGGGTGGTGAAAGGATCTAGGAGTATTTGCAGATGCGATTGCTGGAGGCCTAACTCTACAGCCTACAATTCTTTTACTCCTCTCTTGCCTTAAGACCCATCACCCCCTGGATATCTTACTCAAGGCTGATCAAGTTCTTATCTTATACAATTTATGTATGCTCATATTTATCTTCGCAACACCCACCAACATAACAGATCACTTGAACAAAATATTTCATATCCGATCCTCCGCCTGACGTGTTCCGCAGAATAATCTGGTCCGATGAGATGGTTTGTGTTAGTTATTTGATATAACTTATATCGGTTCGTTTTGCGCGCAACATGAATATTCATTAATCACATCAAGTTTCAAATTAAAAACATTTTTTTTTTTTTGGTTAAATAATAAAAGCAAATTCAGTTTAATAATATACTATGTATTTGAAAATAATAATAACGTGTAGACATTACGTGTATGATGTGTGTTGTGTGAAACTACTACAACGATAATTATTTGGTGTTGGTACTTGCTGTCTTGCTCCCTTAAATATCAAGTATTGACATTTTTGACCAACGCTGCGTGTACACACGTAATATCTCCAAAATACCCTCATCGTCTTTTTCAGTGTGCTTACACGTTTTTGAGTCCCCGAATTAACGCCTCCTTACTACTCTCTACGACATTCTTTTTGTTTTTCTTATAACTATCTAAAAAGAATCACAGATTTCAAAATGATTCATTTCCTTTATTTTCTTTCATTCAGTAAAAGAAAAGAATCTTTCGATCGAACGGAGGATTTTTAAATTTTGCTATCGGAATAAGCAACATGGTTTATTAATTTCACCACAATAGTATCCCTCTATTATAAGAGAATTAAGCAATCCAACATTATTTTAAAGTCAACGACTTTTTAACTTGCGAAACAATATCCTCATAAAATTGAAGTTTTATTTTCAAAACTTTTTTTTTCCCTTTTTGCTTAAATTATTGTAAGCTCGTTGAACTGAGATCTAATTAAATAGCGATTTTATGGTAAGTAAATTTTTGATACCTCTATTCAGAAATAAAAGAATGGAAATGAGTCAAACGCGTAGAAAAAAAAAAAAAAAAAAAAAAAAAACCAAATCCGACAAGAGTTAAATAAGTCTTTTCTTACTTTTCTACCTTGTCCGAAAAACCTCACCCCTAAAAAAAAAAAAAAAAAGGTCTGTCCCGTCCACTTGTTTCCCGGCGGCCTTCCACCTTCGTCTTTGCTGTAGCCGCGTCTAAATATTTTCTACTTCAGTAATAAAATCGAAATCTAAATCGAGCAGAGAGATCTTCCCTCTCGATTCAACAAAGTTTGGCAATTTCTTTAATTTTTCTCTCTCTCATTCCTTATTATAATCTCACGATCTTTGAATATAAATATTAAGAATTTGGGGATAATCGTTGCTATCATAACGTGTATTAGTTAGCAGGAGTGCTTGAGTATTTGCTCACGACTAAGTCCCTTTCTCCTCTTCTTCTTCTTCTCCTTCTTCATCTTCTCTCTCTCTCTCTTCCTTTCACTATCATCTCTTCTCAATTTCTCAAATGCATAATCTCCAGTTGGGTGCCACGACCCGACCGCGTTGAATCCTTCAGACAGATTTGTTAAAAAGAAAGATTTTCTCTTTTGTCAATTACTATAATCCGAAGATCTGAGTTTCTTCTCTCATCTCAGCGTTCCTTTCCTCTGAAGGTATTCTAAGTTTTAGTGTTGTTTTATTTTTATTGTTTCCCTATAAGTGATCGTCTCTTCTTGTCTGAATGTCAAAAGCCCGTCTTCATCTTTCTCCTTTTCTCTCTCTCTCTTTTCACTACTGGTTTTAACTTGTTGAGAGTATATGTGTGAGGGGGTTTGGAGATTTTCTCGGATTTGAAATCTTGAAAGCTAATTATCTGTTCTTTCATGGTTTTCGTCTTTACCTTTTAATAGGTGATGCCTTTTTGTTGTGGTTTGGTTTTCGGATATAAAATTTTCTGAAAACAATGATTGTTTCCTTTCTCTTTTTGCTGCTGTGTAGATTATGATGAGTTTATTGTTGATTGGAGCCTTTAGATCCATGGATTGATCTGTTTCTTTGTTGATATTTGTTTTTTAATGAGAAATTCAGTTTAAAAGACTTGTGCTCGATTATGAGCATTTAGATTTCCTTGTTTCCTCTTTGCTAACTTTGTTGCGTCTGTATCTTACTTGTTTCTTCAGGGATCTGATCAGCAAGAATGGCATCAAATAAGCATTTTAGTAAAAGTCGATCAAATCTATCAATAAACTCTGATGCTGCCGAGCCAGGGAGGCCGCTTGTTCCTCCTTCAGTCACATTTGCTCGAAGAACTTCCTCGGGTCGCTATGTTAATTACTCGAGGGACGATAGCGAGTTGGGCAGTACTGATTTCATGAACTATACGGTTCATGTTCCTCCCACTCCAGATAACCAGACGATGGACCCTTCGATATCTCAGAGAGTCGAGGAGCAATATGTCTCTAACTCGATGTTCACCGGCGGGTTTAACAGCGCCACCAAGGCTCACCTTATGGACAAAGTGATTGAGACAGAGACTAATCATCCGCAGATGGCTGGTGCTAAAGGATCGTCTTGCGCGATCCCTGGCTGCGATGCTAAGGTTATGAGCGATGAGAGAGGTCAAGATCTTCTTCCTTGTGAATGTGACTTTAAAATTTGTAGGGATTGCTTCGTAGATGCAGTCAAAACCAGCGGTGGGATTTGCCCCGGGTGTAAAGAACCATACAAGAACACGGATTTGACCGATCAGGCCGATCACAACGGTCAGCAAAGGCTTCCGGGGCCTGCGGGCGGCGGGTCAAAGATGGAGAGGAGATTGTCGTTGATGAAGTCAACTAATAAATCAGCTTTGATGAGGAGTCAAACTGGGGATTTTGATCAGAATAGGTGGTTGTTTGAGACCAGTGGAACTTATGGTTATGGGAATGCTTTTTGGACAAAGGATGGGAATTTCGGAAGCGGTAAGG
>JAHZTW010000001.1:178940840-178968617 GCA_020283515.1 Alliaria petiolata
TTTGCAGGCTTTTGATATTTATCCGTGTAGTTGTTCTTGCACTGTTCTTGTCTTGGAGGATTCAACATCAAAACCAAGATGCTGTATGGTTATGGGGAATGTCTGTGGTTTGTGAGCTTTGGTTCGCCTTTTCTTGGCTTCTTGATCAGCTGCCTAAGCTATGCCCGATCAACCGTGCGACCGATCTTCAAGTCCTGAAGGAGAAGTTTGAGACGCCGACACCGAGCAACCCGACCGGAAAATCCGACCTTCCTAGACTCGACGTGTTTGTCTCTACTGCGGATCCCGAGAAAGAACCTCCTCTGGTCACTGCTAATACCATTTTATCGATTCTAGCTGCGGAATATCCGGTTGAGAAGCTTTCTTGCTATGTATCCGATGATGGAGGGGCGCTTCTTACATTTGAAGCCATGGCTGAAGCTGCGAGCTTTGCAAACATTTGGGTTCCTTTTTGTCGTAAACATGCCATCGAGCCGAGGAATCCGGACTCCTACTTTAGTTTGAAAAGAGATCCTTACAAGAACAAAGTGAAGTCTGATTTCGTGAAGGATCGGAGACGGGTTAAGCGTGAGTATGATGAGTTCAAAGTCAGGACTAACAGCTTGCCTGATTCGATCAGGCGACGTTCTGATGCTTATCACGCCAGAGAAGAAATTAAAGCCATGAAGATGCAGAGGCAGAACAGAGACGATGAGCCTTTAGAGCCCGTGAAGATCCCGAAAGCTACATGGATGGCTGATGGTACTCACTGGCCTGGAACTTGGTTGACTTCCGGTAGTGACCATTCCAAAGGTGACCACGCCGGTATCATTCAGGTATGAGTCGATTTCGGAATCCTCTTTCTACTTTCCTTACAGTTGTCAAAGTCGTGGACTGATTCAAGATGTCATTTGTTTATTCAAGATCTCATTTTGTTTCGACCAATGCAGGTGATGTTGAAGCCACCGAGTGATGAGCCATTACACGGAGTATCCGAAGGGTTTCTTGATCTAACCGATGTGGATATTCGACTCCCACTTCTCGTCTATGTTTCTCGGGAGAAGCGACCTGGTTATGATCATAACAAGAAGGCCGGAGCCATGAACGCCCTGGTCAGAGCTTCCGCGATTATGTCAAATGGACCGTTCATTCTCAATCTTGACTGCGATCATTACATATACAACTCTGAGGCAATGAGGGAAGGTATGTGCTTCATGATGGACCGAGGAGGCGATCGGCTTTGCTACGTTCAGTTCCCGCAGCGGTTCGAAGGTATTGACCCGTCGGATCGATATGCTAATCACAACACCGTCTTCTTTGATGTCAACATGAGAGCTCTTGATGGGCTTATGGGTCCGGTTTATGTTGGGACCGGTTGCCTCTTCCGAAGAATCGCGCTTTACGGGTTTGATCCGCCTCGATCCAAAGAACATACCCCTGGTTGCTGCGGTTGCTGTTTCCCTCGTCGCCATAAGAAGAACAAAATCCCTGAGGAAAACCGAGCTCTGCGTATGGGTGACTACGATGACGAGGAGATGAATCTCTCTCTAGTCCCCAAGAAGTTCGGTAACTCGACATTCCTCATTGATTCAATACCCGTCGCTGAATTCCAAGGCCGGCCTCTAGCAGACCACCCGTCGGTTCAAAACGGGCGCCCGCCCGGCGCGCTCACCATCCCTCGAGAGCTTCTTGATGCGTCGACCGTAGCAGAAGCCATTGCTGTTATCTCCTGCTGGTACGAGGATAAAACCGAGTGGGGTTCCCGCATTGGGTGGATTTACGGTTCGGTCACGGAAGACGTCGTCACCGGTTACAGAATGCATAACCGGGGCTGGAAATCGGTTTACTGCGTGACGAAACGGGATGCTTTCCGAGGCACTGCTCCGATTAACTTGACGGATAGGCTTCACCAGGTTCTCCGTTGGGCGACTGGCTCGGTCGAGATCTTCTTCTCCCGTAACAACGCTCTTCTCGCGAGCTCGAAAATGAAAATCCTCCAGAGGATCGCCTACTTGAACGTCGGTATCTACCCGTTCACGTCGATCTTCCTCATCGTCTACTGTTTCCTCCCCGCGCTCTCCCTCTTCTCCGGTCAGTTCATCGTCCAGACGCTCAACGTCACTTTCCTCGTCTACCTTCTCATCATCTCCATCACTCTCTGCTTGCTCGCCTTGCTCGAGATCAAGTGGTCGGGAATCTCGCTGGAAGAATGGTGGAGAAACGAGCAGTTCTGGCTCATCGGAGGAACCAGCGCCCATCTCGCAGCTGTTCTTCAAGGTTTGCTCAAGGTCGTGGCCGGAGTAGAAATCTCCTTCACGCTCACTACCAAGTCCGGAGGAGACGACGTAGACGACGAGTTTGCGGATCTGTACATGGTGAAATGGACTTCGCTCATGATCCCTCCGATTACGATCATGATGGTGAATCTGATCGCGATTGCGGTTGGGTTCAGCAGGACGATTTACAGTGTGATACCTCAGTGGAGCAAACTGATAGGAGGAGTGTTCTTCAGCTTCTGGGTTTTGGCTCATCTTTACCCTTTCGCTAAAGGGCTAATGGGAAGAAGAGGAAGAACACCAACGATTGTGTATGTTTGGTCTGGTCTTGTCGCCATCACGATCTCTCTTCTTTGGGTCGCTATTAATCCACCGGCTGGTACAACTGATATCGGAGGATCTTTCAGTTTTCCATGATAGTTCGAGTGATCTTCTACTTCTTAAGAATCACAAAACAGAATCTCGTTTTTCTTTTTCTTTTTTCTTGTATTAAAAATCACATTCCTTTATTAGATTATTTTTTGTTTCTTTCTGTCTGATGAATGATGATGGGGCTCATGTTAGGACAGAGATCGGCTAAATATAGTTTGAACGAATGAAGACTCTCGTTGTATCATTTTATGGACATGGATGTTTTGCTCATTACGTTTGTTTTATTTTTCTCGTGACGAGAGACCCACTTCTTTTCGGTTAATTGTGTTCTAAACTTTGATATGTAACCTTTTCGTCTAACTTACGGTTTTAAAACCAAAATGCATAGTAAAGAGATTGGGTCTTTAATTAATTAAATTTGTCAGTTAATAGGATCTATACTGATATACTTAAGTGAAATTCGCCATTTCCAGTTATTCTCAACTGATTTTGAATTAATGTAATATCAGTTTTCAAATAAACTCTACCACAAAAGTATGTACTAGCGATTTATATTAACATCCAACACAAAAAATCACATATTATATTAGTTGAACAAACTCTCGATAAACTCGCTCAGCATGCAGAAACCATGGTCACTCAATTTGGTGGAAAACAACACACGCATGTTCAAAGCTAAACCTTATCTATCGCTTAACCAAAATTCATCACGTAACTATGAGAGATTATATCTAAGTATCCCATCAATCTGATCTCCCCAAAAAGGAACAAGGAAGCTAAAAAAACAAAAATGAGGGCTCTTCAACCTCATGTGATAATCTTCTTCATGTTAGTCATCATCGTAACATCATCAACAAGAGTCCAAAAGAGTCCCCATGTCCGAAACAACCATGGACTCTCTATTGCCGTCGAAGAAATGGAAAAAGCAAATTACTTCTCTTTCGTGATGCTCATCAACATGTTGCAATCCTTAAACCCTAAGTTCTTAGCCAACATCACATTCTTGATGCCTAAAGATCAAACCCTTTCAAGATCACACATTATTCATCAAGATTCGGTTTCAGAGTTCTTGCTTCGCCACTCGATCCCTTCTCCTCTTCTTTTTGAGCACCTCAATCTCATCCCCAATGGCTCCACTGTTCCTTCCTCTTTACCACATTACACCCTCGAGATCTCCAACGGTGGAAAATCAAACTACTTTCTCAACAATGTCAAGATCATTAGCCGCAACATATGTAGCTTAGGCTCTATCAAATGTCATGGGATCAACGGTATACTACAATCTCCAAGTACTACCGACGATGATTCTCCTCGAAATAGTCACAATGTACCATTTATTTCTTGCCCTAGCACCCGGAACAATAGTGACCACAATAGTCATAACAATAGTGATCACAATAGTGACCACGTCAGCTCTCTTCCTGATCATAATCATACCGCTCCTCCTCCAGTCAGCAGTCCGACTCGCCAACCAAAATCAGATTCTTCTAAGCTTCGTGAGGGAGAAATGTCGGGTTTTATTATTCTTCTACTTGGAATATTATTGAGCGTGATCGGCACAGGGATCGCCATGTAAAGTTTAACTCCGCACACGGCGCGTATAACACCTAGTCATGTGTTGTAATTGGACTCTCTTGTTATAGTTTATATATGTAACAAAAACAAACTGAACTTTATATCTAAACAATCAATTCAAATTAAAATTTAAAATTTCCTCTAGAAGATCGAATTATAGATTTTATTAGTATTTATTGATTCAAATGTCCGACTGACCAAAATATTGTATTCTTACATTTATGATATATCGATATAAATGTAGGCTTACAAGAGTTTTTTTTATAAATGTAGGCTTTCATGTTTTTCATATATATCAATAAAACTATAAACTACTAATTACAATGATTTTTTTTATTATTAAAAATCATATAAACTATATACTAAAAATATATAAATGGACGGGTCAAATATCCAGATATCGGGTAAAACCGACCCGAGATCTAAAATCTTTTTTTTCCCCCTTTCACAGAGAAACCCTACCAAAACCCTGGCAACTTTTTCTCTGGTGTGCCTCCATTTCTATGGCAGTAGATATTTCTGCTTGAAATTTCTTGTTCATCAAGCCAATCTCTTCCTCATAAATCTTCTTTTACAGCATTTTTTTAAAATCCCCTTGAATCTGGAAGAACCCTAGTCTGGTCTTCCCTTTATTTCTCAATCCATTGGAGATTCCTCCCGGGGGAAAAAAATGGCTCAGAAATGTGCGATTAGTTTGATCTCAGCCCTAGCAGCTTCCGCTTCTCTCTCGAAGACGAATTTCGTTGCTGCAGATGGACCTTTCACCTTCTCTGGCTTCTCAAGTTCTCCGCCTGCTTCGAGTCCTCAGCAGCAAGGCTCGCCTCCGTCGGCGCCGGGATCTCAGAAAGAACCGTCTGTGGCTGGCGAAGAGTCTGATGCTCCTCCACGGATTCGGAACGATAATCCGAGAACGTCTTCCGCTGGGTTCGACCCGGAGGCGTTGGAGCGAGGGGCAAAAGCTTTGAAGGGGATAAACAACTCCGCTCATGCCAAAAAGGTCTAGAGACATTTGTGTTTTTTTTCTTCTGGATTCTGAGAAAACAATGTTTGTTTTTCTAGAATTGAGTTTTAATGTTGTCCTCCGAGATAATTGTTCTGTAAATTGTAGAGGCTATACATAGATCTGATAAGAGATTCTCAAGTTCTATGAAAGTACATGGCTGAGAAATTCATTCTTTCTAGGTTGTTATAATTAGTATTATGGAGCCTACTGTGAGATAGGTTTGAGCTAGAAAAGTTTTCTATGGTACAAGTCTGAGATAGATATCAACAAGTGTTGTTTTTCTGTGTTTATCAGTTATATGCTTGGTTTCACAATTGATGAATGTTTGGTTTCTGGTAGGTATTTGAAAGTATTAAGACACAAGAAGAGACGAGGCAAGCTGAGTTTACTGCTAAGGCGCATGAGTTTAAAGCTATGCAATCCCAAGCTGAAGCTGTGAGATCAACTTACTCTTAACTTTCATTGTCAATATATTTTGGTTACATGGTCTGAGTGTGCAGTACCTCAGAATACTTAGGCGTTCTCGATTCTTGGTTGTAAAGTTATGTTCCTGACATTTTCCAATTCGCAGGAGAGGCAAAGGGTCATATACGATGAGCAGAAGAAACTTGCTCAGCACCAAGCACAAACAAAGGCACAGATGGCCCGCTATGAAGATGAGTTAGCAAGAAAAAGGATGCAGGCATGCGATTCTATAATTATTATTTTTTTCCTATTTAACATTGAGAAATTGTATCCTTTATAACAACTTATGCTGTATATCTTGTTCCAGGCTGAGAATGAGGCCCAGAGAACAAGAAATCAAGAACTTGTCAAAATGCAAGAAGACTCAGAAATTAGACGGGAAGTAGCTCGACGAGCTACCGAGGAAGAGATTCAAGCGCAGAGACGACAAACGGAGAGGGAGAAAGCTGAGATTGAACGCGAGACAATCAGGGTCAAAGCTATGGCAGAAGCTGAAGGGAGGGCGCGCGAATCGAAGCTTTCTGAAGATGTCAACAGGAGAATGCTTGTTGATCGTGCAAATGCAGAAAGAGAAAAATGGGTTTCAGCCATAAACACTACATTCGATCACATTGGAGGTCTGACATTAGTGAAGAACTGTATCTCTCTATCGTCTTAAGTCATTCCTTGTCGAAGCTTTTCTATGGCAGTTTTACCTTTGCAGTAATTAGAGTCTAATAGGTAACTTTTGAGTATAATAGGCGTGTGCCCTTCTCCATCTATAGGTTATCTTTCTCTTCTTTTGTGCTAATTGACTCTTTTCCTAGGGGACTTGCGTATGATTTGTGGATTGTTTCCCCCTCTTTTGGGCTAATTGACTCTTTTTCCTTTTTCCCAGGCGGATTACGTATGATTCTAACGGATCAAAATAAACTGGTTGTTGCTGTTGGAGGTGTCACTGCTCTTGCAGCTGGGATCTACACAACGAGGTAAAGACTAAAAATGGTTGAGAAAAAATGCCAGTCACTAAAATTGGTTGAGAAAAAAATGCTAGTCATGAGTTTCTGTTGTTGTAAGGTTGAGGAACTTAGTCAGCTTATAAATTGTTTGTTGCAGAGAAGGTGCAAAGGTTATCTGGAGCTACGTGGATAGAATATTAGGATAACCTTCTCTAATTAGAGAATCATCGAGGGGAAAGTACCCTTGGTCTGGTTCTTTTTCTCGTGCCTTGTCCACGTTGCGTGGTGGTGGTAAGGAGTCTGCATCCACAAACGGAAAAGGGTTTGGTGATGTTATTTTGCATCCTTCTCTTCAAAAGAGAATCGAACAGCTAGCTAGTGCAACTGCCAACACAAAATCCCACTAGGCACCTTTCCGAAATATGCTTTTCTACGGTCCACCAGGAACAGGGAAGACAATGGCTGCCCGAGAGCTGGCTCGCAAATCTGTATGTATTCTCTCCATTTCTAATTCTTATAATTATTACATCAGGTACGAAGAATAGATTCATCTGAGCTTCAAATTGAGATCTTAGTTATAGGTTGCTCATGAGCACTAAAATTGCAGAATTTTCAGGATTGTTACTTGGTAATCACTCTCTTCCTTTGATTTGTTACCATTTAGGGTCTGGATTATGCGTTGATGACGGGTGGAGATGTTGCTCCACTTGGAGCTCAGGCTGTTACCAAGATACACCAACTGTTTGACTGGTCCAAAAAATCTAAGAGAGGCTTGTTGCTCTTCATCGATGAAGCCGATGCATTTCTGTGCGAGTAAGTTGCAAATCCAATACTGATGATAATCTTATACTCGGGGGGGGAGGGTTTAGTTATAATGTGTCAATTTGGTTGCAAATTCGACAGGAGGAACAAAACATACATGAGTGAAGCCCAAAGGAGTGCACTAAATGCACTGCTCTTCCGCACTGGTGACCAGTCCAAAGACATAGTCCTAGCGCTTGCCACAAACCGACCTGGTGATCTAGACTCGGCAGTTTCTGACCGTGTCGATGAGACTCTTGAGTTCCCCTTGCCTGGAGAAGAAGAGCGCTTCAAGCTTCTAAACCTCTACCTAGAAAAGTACATTTCTAAGACTAATCTAAAAAATCCGGGTTTGCTCCAAAGCCTTTTCTAGAAAGACCAGCAGAAGATTGAGGTAAAAGGCATCACCGAGGATCTCCTGAAGGAAGCGGCAGCTAAAACGAAAGGGTTTTCGGGTAGAGAAATCGCGAAATTGATGGCGAGCGTGCAAGCTGCTGTGTATGGAAGCGCGGACTGCTTGTTGGACGCAAACCTTTTCAGAGAGGTCATTGATTACAAAGTCGCGGAGCACCAACAGAGAAAAAAACTAGCTGGAACCGATACAGGAAACAAGAAATGAAATCGTATAATGTTATCATCAACATAGGTATCTGCAGGTGTAGATTTGAACAACAGTCAGAACTCAGAACCCTGAGCATTATTCTCAAAAGGGTCTAGGCAACAAAACAAAACAAAAAAGAAAGCTTTTATTTTCCAAATTGTTTCTCCCTGTGTTTCTAAACGTGGGAGTTTGATGATTGCTTTAGATTCTTTATTCTTGGCCATTACAATCTTGAGTTGATATTTATCATCACTCTTTGGAAAACGAGGCAATACCGGTCTCTTTGTGCGACATTTCCCAGTTCTGACCGTCATAGCTTTTGATCTCGACGTGGTCTAGTGTACCCGGCTTGACACACTTAAACGTGACTGCGACTCCGTCGGGGTTAGACCTCGGGATATAAAACGAGGTGATCCCACAGACCTTGCAGAAGGTATGCTTGGCCGTGTGAGTCCCAAAAGTGTAAGTGGTGATGAAATCTTTGGAATCATCAAGAAGCTCAAAGTTGCTTGAAGGAACAATGAAATGAACGTTGCCTCTCATTGAACAATCCGTGCAGTTGCAGCTCCAAGCCACCACTCTTCTTGATGCTTTAACCCTCCATTTGATCTTGCCACAGTGGCAACCACCTTCATGAAGTATCAATTCTGATTCCATGGCTAATTACTTACTGGATCTGCAATTAGATCTTCGTAGGCAAAAATATTAACATTTACTCAGAGAGATCCGAACTAAACAAAAAAAAAGAAAAAAATCAGCAAAATTGGGACAAAAGAAACGAGAAAATTAATAGATTCGAACCTAAATTTGTAAATAGAGTGTGTTCGCAATCGATGAAGATTTTCAGGTGTCTGTGTTGTAGTCTACGCCGTCTTCAAAATGTGTATACGAAATTAAATAAGTCAAAGAAAGAGATGAATAAAAAGTTATTATACTCGCGCGTTTTATTTCTGTTCTAATTGAAATGACGAAAATGCCCACCTCATGTATAAATGGATTATGTCTGTGTGGCCTCGACGCGCTGGATGTGCGAGTGAGATGTTTCGACGTGCGCATAACGAAACAAATTGGGTCTAAAATGGGCTATAGTGGGCCTTAAAAGGACCTCTGATTGGGTCTAAATTAGGTTATAATTTTCATGTCGAAGAGACAGAGAGAGCCTTTAGTGTGCTCCTCTAATTCTCTTGATCGAGTTTTTCGATCCAGCTAAGATTTTGAGATTTCTTGGGAAAATCCAAGATGGCGGCAAGTGAAGAGGCGAAGGATCCATGGAAAGGAGAAGAGTGGGGGACGAGTGAGAATCAGAAGAAGCAGAAAGCAAGTCCAAGTGCTGCTGGTGTTAAAGTGGTGACGAGAGCGAGGAAACAGATCCCGAGGGGTCTCGAAGAGAAATACGAAGCTTACTTCCTCCCGCGGAAGCCTTGGCCTTCGGCTCTTGCCTTCTATGGAAGTTTCATCCTTGGTGGGATCGGTGCTGGTATGCTTATAGAAGCTTGGATCAACAAAAAAAGTCAAAGAAGATGGAGGAGTCATTTGGGAATTCGACAAGTAGAAAGCTAATGATAGAGAATGCGATTCAAAACTTTTTCTCTTACACTCTCAACAACAATAATCCGTAGATTGGATTCTTATGTTTCTTTTCTTCTATAGTCCAACAAAATTCTGAATTTATGGATATCAGAAATCGGATTGAACAAAAGAAGGCCCCAAGTCTAGTTTCAAATGTTCGTGGTTCTGTTTTTGAATTGTTGTTGCAAACTCTGCATTTTCTTTTATATTGCCGAAGCAACACTGTTTATTTATAGATACAAGTATCTCTCGCTTGTTTAGAAATCAGCGGTGGTAAAATCTGCGATCAAACGTTGTTTTCAGTTGAACCCAGGACGCATTCAAGATGTTCGATGAAATGCTTCCTCCTACTACAATTCGATACGCGCCGTTTTTTTCTCCGCGCGCCGTTTTTTCGCCGAAATCTATGAATTTGATTCAAAATACTGCGCCAGTGCCTTTCTTATAGTTGCTACTTGCAAGACATTCTTTGGATTTTTTTTTTTTTTTATAGTTTAGGACAAATCTCTATAACATTGTATTGGAGAAGAAAAAGGACTCACACCACCAATGTCCTCTGCAAACTTCACCAATACAACATAATACTTCAACAATTTCGCATTTATTTACGGACAAATCACTTACCAAACAACTTTCAGTTCTTACTCAAGATGACGAGAAACCAGGACAAGCTGTTTCCCAACGTTCTTACCGTGAAAGAGCCCAACGAGAGCAGCAGGAGCGCTCTCGAGTCCATCAGCAACATCTTCCACGTACGTGATCTTCCCTTGTCTTATATACGGAACCACAAACTCGGAGAATTCAGAGTATTTGTGGAAGTAATCGATGGCGTTAAACCCTTGGATACGGATTCGTTTGTAGGTGATGAGCGAGAGATTGTACACTCCTTCCGGGATCTGCAGATTGTACTGCGAGATCATTCCACATGCTGCGATACGGCCGTGTGGTCTCATGTTCAGGATCACTGCGTCCATCATTTTGCCTCCCACGTTCTCAAAGTATATGTCAATGCCTTGAGGGAAACACCTGGATAAGAGAGAGACATGCTCCTTTTTTTTTATAGGGCATTTGATTTTTGCAACCAGAAGAAATCTTTACTTACCTCTTTAAGACAGCATTGAGATCCTTTTCTTCCTTGTAGTTGAATGCATCATCGAATCCAAACTTGTTCTTGAGGAGATCAACCTAAATTAAAGAAACTCAACAAATATCAAAAGCGATTTGATTTTGTTGATCCGATCATGTAAACAGTGGTTTACAGCTAATTAAGTTTACCTTATCTTTGCTCCCGGCGCTTCCAACGACATAACAACCCATCATCTTAGCAAACTGTCCCACAAGCTGACCAACGGCGCCAGATGCAGCTGACACAAACACGGTCTCTCCTTTCTTTGGAGAACATATCTCATAAAACCCAGCATATGCGGTCATACCAGGCATACCTGTCAGGAAACAGAGGAGGGAGTGAATAAATAGTAATACAACGATGATGAAATACTCGAGGAAATGGGATTTAACATACCAAGAAGTCCGGTGTAGTAGGATAACGGGAAATCGGTATGATGGATCTTGAAGTGAAGATTAGGAATTGGGGTGATAACACTGTACTCCTCCCATCCAACTGCTCCCCAAAGCAAGTCGCCTTCTTTGTAATCTGGGTGCCCTGAATCCATCACTTTAGACACTCCAAACCCAGAGATAGGCTGCACACATCACGCAAAAAAACAAAACAAAGTTCGAAGTTCCTTCTCCCGAAACTGTAACTATGACGAAGCAAAGTTAAACGAAGTGTTTCTGAGTAATAATTAGAGATGATGTTTTCACCTTGCCGGGAACGAAGGACGGAGCAGTAGCAGGACTCGCGGGATCAGGCTTTCTCATACGATTCCGCATGTAAGGATCGCAAGACAAGTAGAGATTCTTCAGCAACACCGTCGTGGATCCCGCCGGGATCCTAAGATCGACGGAGGTGGAGGTGATTAAGAGGTCGGATTCCCTGGGGAACCCGGTAACGTAATCTTGGAATACGACTTGCTTGTTGCTCACTACCGTCCCTCCGATTACTCCCCCAATCGTCTCCATTGCTCTCCAAGATGTTTCTTTTTTTTTTAAGTTCCCAAACGTTTATATTTCTCAGCTTATATAAGCCGCCACAGCTTCAGGAGATAATCAAGGATTCTAGTATTTTCGTTTTAGTATTAATCTTCATTTTCCCGTAATTTTATTTTTATTTTCGGACTGTGAATGGTTTTTTTTTTTAACCAACTTTTTTTCTTTTGAAAACATTGTTCAATCGTTTGCAAGAACCAAAAACTCATGTTAAATCTATTTTCGGGGTGGTGAACAAAACCGGTTTACGATTAGTTTTCAGTTTCATTTCGACTTTTTAGATTTTGGAAATCAAAATCCACCGAATTGGTTAACTCCTGTACACAAAGACTTTGTAATAGCACGTTCAGCTTAATTAATTTATAAGTTTGTGGAAAAAAAAAAGATTTTGGAAATCAAATAAAACCATTTGTCTCATTCGGTTTGATTAAAGCTTGGTTTGATAAATTTTCAATTTGGTTTAGTATGGCTTTCGGTCGATATATGATACCAATTATTTAATTAATATTAGATATTTAAAATGATTATTGCATCTACATTTAGTATGAATAAAAATATAAAACTGAAACGGTTTTGCTATATGGCAGGCAATGCAGAAACAATGAGGCAAGAATTAGTTGCATAAGCATAATTTGTTGCGCTATTAACTGCGATGCAAACAATGTGGGTAATAGGAATTTCAAAAGGTGATAGTGTCCAGCTTAATCATCTGATCCAAATGCCACTTAATCTAACGATCACTTGGCTCTTGAGTATATATGGGAAAATGTTCTGTTTCAGATTCACAACGATTCTAGGATTGTGTAATATACCTTTTTTTTTTTTTTGTCTGTGAGGATTGTATGGTGTAATACACAAACTGATGAAGCTCTTGCAAAGATGGGACTTTCATAACATTTCGGATTACGTTTGCTATTAATTAAGCTTAGCTATGATTTAAATTGATATTATTTAAAATCTTAACATGGTTTAAGTTGTTTTCTCTCCTCTCTTTTGTTCAAGCACCCCCAACACACTCTTGTTCGATAGATATGCTATAGCAATCGTAAATTAATATGGTTTTGTCTTAAAAATAAAAAAGAAGAGAATATTTGTCCTTGTATGGACGAATCTAGTTACCAGAAACACAACAACATTATTAATTCAACATGATAAATCTTTCTTTCACTCACGAGCGACCACAACAACTTGTTTCCCAACGTTCTTACCATGGAAGAGTCCCACAAGAGCCTCAGGACCTTTCTCGAGTCCTTCAGCTACATCTTCCACGTACGCTATCTTCCCTTCTTTGATGCACGGAATCACAAACTCCAAGAACTTCGAGTATTTGTCGTAGAAATCAATGACTACAAAGCCTTGAATGCGGATTCGTTTGTAGATTATGTTGGATAGATTGTGTACACCTTCGTGGTCCTGAAGATTGTACTGTGAGATCATTCCACAGACAGCGATACGCCCGTTCGTGTTCATGTTTAAGAGCACTGCGTCTAGCATTTTGCCTCCTACGTTCTCAAAGTATATGTCGATGCCTTTGGGAAAACACCTGGAAAAAAAGAAGAGAATTTCTCTTACATTAGTTAAAGAGCAGTTGATAAGATATCAATCAATGAGATCAGGGTTTTCATGTTTTATCCATTTCACTTTCTTTGTTTCTACTTTTAGTTGCGAATTGCCGCTTTATTCTGCAAACCGATCCTAAGAGTTATAGACATCAAACTCTTCAAAATAAGTGGTTAGCGAACCTTTTCAGGGCAGCACTAAGGTCTTGTTCTTCCTTGTAGTTAAATGCATCATCAAACCCAAACTTGGTCTTGAGGAGGTCAACCTAATAATATCCCAAGAAAATAAGCAAAAGGGCAAGTCATACTCTTGAAGGAAAACCACTAAGGGGAAAAAAATAGTAGAAATGATGATCAATTTCTCACCTTTTCTTTACTTCCGGCGCTTCCAACAACATAACAGCCCATCATCTTGGCAAATTGTCCAACAAGCTGACCAACTGCACCAGATGCAGCCGACACATAAACTGTCTCTCCTTTCTTCGGGGAACAGACTTCATAAAACCCGGCATAGGCGGTCATACCGGGCATACCTTTCAGGAAGAGAGAAACCCAATGAATAGACAATATAGCAAACAGACTATACTCCTTTTGAAAGTTGAAACTCTTCTAGATCGAAGTTTGAAACTCGACATAACTAATCCACTCTGTTGCTAAGATTTGTTAGACATGTATAGAACCTATTAATCATGTTAATGACATTCAACTTTATGATCTCTGTATCAACAAGCATTTTTTCTGAAGAAGTTACCAAGTGATTCCATACAAAAACCAGGAGCAAGGCCGGGATAACATACCGAGAAGTCCAGTGTAGTAAGACAATGGAACATCGGTATCATGGATCTTGAAATGCATGTTAGGAATTGGGGTGATAACACTGTACTCCTCCCATCCAACAAATCCCCAGAGCAAGTCGCCCTTTTTGTAATCTGGATGCCCAGATTCTATCACTCTAGACACTCCGTACCCTATGATTGGCTGCACAATAAAACAGTCAACACGAGAGAGAGAGAGAGAGAGAGAGGAAAAAGCAAAACCCAAAGAGACTATTGAATGAATGTATCATAAATAAGAAGCATCCAGAGAGATTTCTGGATATTGAACATTATCAATTACAGAAATGGCCCAACACACAAAACAGCACAGTTGATCCTATTTCAAAACTCTGAAGATGAATACATCCTTGAAATAGCAACAACGCAATAACATACACAAATAATTCTCGTCGAGTATATTATTATAATAAGACATGGTTCTGGTCACAAAATAAAATACTAGTATATACCCCAAAGAAAATCACATAGGAAGCGAGCTCGAATCAAACATGCAAACCAAAAAATTTACTTTGATCCTATTCGAATTTCACCGGAAATTTTCATAATCGGAGGATAATTTGATGGAAGCTTAAACTAGATTTTCGTCGTACCTTGCCGACAGTGAAACCTGGAGCAAGAGCAGAAGCATCAGGCTTCCCCATGCGAGTCCGCATGTAAGGATCGCATGACAAATAGAGATTCTTCACTAGAACCGACTTAGACCCCTCCGGAACCCTAAGTTCGACGGTGGTTGTGGTGAAATCGAAATCGGATTCCTTAGGGAAACCACTCACGTAGTCTTTCAATATGACCTGCTTGTTCGTCGCCGTCGCTACGTTGTTTCCTCCGGTGCTCATCGTTCTCTTCTCCGATTCACTTCTGAGTTCGACGAATTAGTTACTTCTTCTTCGGATTGTCGCGGATGCGCCTGCTTTTATAGTGGGCTCTCTCGTAGCTGTTGCAACATTAGCCACAATCAAATGTGACGTCACTGCTTATGCTTCTGGTTTTATCAGTGTTGTGTGTTCCACTTTTAAGCGTTTTTTGTGTTTTACTTTGTACATTTTTCAACGAAGAAAATCATGATTTCACGTATGAACGCGGCTGCCTTTTTTTTTCTCTTTTCTCACAGTTTCCATTTTGATATCATTTCATTCCTTTCACATTTTTGTCTTTTTCAATATCTTTCCTAATGTGGAGATTACATATAAATTATATAATCACCTAAAAGTTTCCTTCTTTAATTTCTCACAAATGATTTGGAAAGTATATAGATTTTTACTTTGCAAGATATTTCCAGCCAAACTTGAGCGATCTCTCTAAAGTCGAAACTTTAACATTGTGTAACTTGTGTTGTTGGAAAAACAAAAAAAAGTGTTCAAAATATAGAAAATAATATTAGAGACCAAATAATTGATTATGCAAAAGCATCACTAGACCACTCATTAAATTACTTTTAATCAAATTTAATTGTATCCACATTCTAATCTTAGAGACCCATCCATTTTTCTTGAGGCTACTAACAACACATGAGTGCATAAACTCTTTTAACTTTATTTTCTAACATTCAACACTGTTGGTAATAATAACTATTACAGAGATTTTTAAACACGAGTTTTTGTACATGTGATATAATTTTCTCGAGCGTCAGAAGCAAAGATCGCTTTTGAACACACAAAACGCAAACCAAATGGATTATTTCGCTTAATGTGCAGCAATTTAGAGACACTTGGCTTCGATTTCCTCAAGAGTGAGACCCTTTGTTTCTGGGACAATGAAGAATATGAAGAGNATTATTTAATTAATATTAGATATTTAAAATGATTATTGCATCTACATTTAGTATGAATAAAAATATAAAACTGAAACGGTTTTGCTATATGGCAGGCAATGCAGAAACAATGAGGCAAAAATTAGTTGCATAAGCATAATTTGTTGCGCTATTAAGTGCGATGCAAACAATGTGGGTAATAGAAATTTCGAAGGTGATAGTATCCAGCTTAATTATCTGAACCAAATGCCACTTAATCTAACGATCACTTGGCTCTTGAGTCTTTATATTTGGGAAAATGTTCTGTTTCAGATTCACAACGATTCGAGGATTGTGTAATATACTTTTATTTTTTCCTTTGTCTGTGAGGATTGTATGGTGTAAATGTGTAATATACAAGCTGATGAAGCTCTTGCAAAGATGGGACTTCCAAAACATTTCAGATTACGTTTGCTATTAATTAAGCTTAACTATGATTTAAAATCGTAACATGGTTTAAGTTGTTTTCTCTCTTCTATATTTATAAAGCCGAAACCAAATCCAAACAGAAACAAACCAAACTTACTTTTGTTTGAAAATCAGTGATGTCAAATTCGAAGCAAAGTTATATCAAACCAATTCGATTACTATTATTCGTAAACCAATAAACACACTCTTGTTCGATAGATATGCTATAGCAAAACGTAAATTAATATGGTTTTGTCTTAAAAATAAGAAAGAAGAGAATATTTGTCTTTGCATGGACAAATCTAGTTACCAGAAACACAACAACATTATTAATTCAACATGATTAATCTTTCTTTCACTCACGAGCGACCACAACAACTTGTTTCCCAACGTTCTTACCATGGAAGAGTCCCACAAGAGCCTCAGGACCTTTCTCGAGTCCTTCAGCTACATCTTCCACGTACGCTATCTTCCCTTCTTTGATGCACGGAATCACAAACTCCAAGAACTTTGAGTATTTGTCGTAGAAATCAAAGACTACAAAGCCTTGAATGCGGATTCGTTTGTAGATGATGTTGGCTAGATTGTGTACACCTTCGTGGTCCTGAAGATTGTACTGTGAGATCATTCCACAGACAGCGATACGCCCGTGCGCGTTCATGTTTAAGAGCACTGCGTCTAGCATTTTGCCTCCTACGTTCTCAAAGTATATGTCGATGCCTTTGGGAAAACACCTGGAAAAAAGAAGAAGAAGAGAATCTCTCTTAGATTAGTTAAAGAGCAGTCGATAAGATATCAATCTATGAGATCAGCGTTTTCATGTTTTATCTATTTCTCTCTGTATCTACTTTTAGTTGCGAATTGCCGCTTTATTCTGCAAACCGATCCTAAGAGTTATAGACATCAAACGCTTCAAAATAAGTGGTTAGCGAACCTTTTCAGGGCAACACTAAGGTCTTGTTCTTCCTTGTAGTTAAATGCATCATCAAACCCAAACTTGGTCTTGAGGAGATCAACCTAATAATAACCCGAAAAAAAGAAGCAAAAGGGCAAAGTCATAATCTTGAGTCTTGAAGGAAAACCAAGAAATCTAAAGGGGAAACAAATTTAGAAATGATGATCAATTTCTCACCTTTTCTTTACTTCCGGCGCTTCCAACAACATAACAGCCCATCATCTTGGCAAATTGTCCAACAAGCTGGCCAACTGCACCAGATGCAGCCGACACATAAACTGTGTCTCCTTTCTTCGGGGAACAGACTTCATAAAACCCGGCATAGGCGGTCATACCAGGCATACCTGTCAGGAAGAGAGAAAACCCATGAATAGACAATATAGCAAAAAGACTAGACTCCTTTTGAAAGTTGAAACTCTTCTAGATCCAAGTTTAAAACTCGACATAACTAATCCACTCCATTGCTAAGATTTGTTAGACATGCATAGAACCTATTAATCATGTTAATGACATTCAACTTTATGATCTCTGTATCAACAAGCATTTTTCTGAAGAAGTTACCAAGTGATTCCATACAAAAGTTAAAAACCAGGAGCAAGGCCGGGATAACATACCGAGTAGTCCAGTGTAGTAGGACAATGGAACATCGGTATCATGGATCTTGAAATGCATGTTAGGAATTGGGGTAATAACACTGTACTCCTCCCATCCAACAAATCCCCAGAGCAAGTCGCCCTTTTTGTAATCTGGATGCCCAGATTCTATCACTCTAGACACTCCGTACCCTATGATTGGCTGCACAATAAAACAGTCAACACGAGAGAGAGAGAGAGAGGAAAAAGCAAAACCCAAAGAGACTATTGACTTCCAATCAACGCAAGACTTGTTCTGCACAATAAACGATGTATGTATCCAGAAATCTCTCTGGATATTGAACATCATCAGTTACAGAAATGGTCCAACACACACAACAGAACAGTTGATCCTATTTCAAAACTCTTGAAGATGAATACATCCTTGAAATAGCAACAACGCAATAATATACACAAATAATCCTCGTCGAGTATATTATATTATAATAAGACATCGTTCTGGTCACAAAATAAAATACTAGTATATATATCCCAAAGAAAATCACATAATAATAATAATCTAAAGACATCAGAGGAAGCGAGCTCGAATCAAACATGCAAACCAAAAAAAACTATTTTGATCCTATTCGAATTTCACCGGAAACTTGCATAATCGGAGGATAATTTGATGGAAGCTTAAACTAGATTTTCGTCGTACCTTGCCGACAGTGAAACCTGGAGCAAGAGCAGAAGCAGAAGCATCAGGCTTCCCCATGCGAGTTCGCATGTAAGGATCGCATGACAAATAGAGATTCTTCACTAGAACCGACTTAGACCCCTCCGGAACCCTAAGTTCGACGGTGGTTGTGGTGAAATCGAAATCGGATTCCTTAGGGAAACCACTCACGTAGTCTCTCAATATGACCTGCTTGTTCGTCGCCGTCGCTCCGTTATTTCCTCCGGTGCTCATCGTTCTCTTCTCCGATTCACTTCTGAGTTCGACGAATTGGTTACTTCTTCTTCAGATTGTCGCGGATGCGCCTGCTTTTTATAGGGGGCTCTCTCGTAGCTGTTGCAAAATTAGCCACAATCAAATGTGACGTCACTGCTTATGCTTCTGATTTTATCAGTGTGTGTGTTCCACTTTTAAGCGTTTTTTTTGTCTCTCACTTTCTACATTTTTCAACGAAAAAAATCATGGTTTCACTTTCACGTATGAACGCGGCTGCCTTTTTTTTCTCTTTTCTCACCGTTTGTATTTTGATATCATTTCATTCCTTTCACATTTTTGTCTTTTTCAATATCTTTCCTAATGTGGAGATTACATATAAATTATATAATCACCTAAAAGTTTCCTGCTTTAATTTCTCGCAAATGATTTGGAAAGAATATAGATTTTACTTTGTAAGATATTTCCAGCCAAACTTGAGCGATCTCTCTAAAGTCTAAACTTTAACATTGTGTAACTTGTGTTGTAAAAATAGAAAATAATAATATCGTGACAAACAAATAAGAACCCAAATCATTGATTATGCAAAAGCATCACTAGACCACTCATTAAATTACTTTTAATCAAATTTAATCGTATCCACATTCTAATCTTAGAGACCCATCCGTCTAATCTTAGAGACCCATCCATGAGTGCATAAACTCTTTAACTTTATTTTCTAACATTCAACACTGTTGATAATAATAACTATTACAGAGATTTTTAAACACGAGTTTTTGTACATGTGATAATTTTCTCGTCAGAAGCAAACATTGCTTTTGAACACACAAAAAGCAAAACCAAATGGATTATTTCGCTTAATGTGCAGCAATTTAGAGACACTTGGCTTCGATTTCCTCAAGAGTGAGACCCTTTGTTTCTGGGACAATGAAGAATATGAAGAGCAGAGACAAGACACATATCACACCAAACCCAAAAAACAATATCCCAGCTCCCAACAATTCCTGCAAAAACAGAGCCATGTGAGCCAAACAACAAACAGAGACAAATGATTTCCATTGCAACAGAAAATCTAGTCTCGAAAACACGAATAACCTACTAACCCATGGTAGATATCAAGATGGAATGGTAGATTTACCTTTAGGGGTGAAAAGGCAAATGTCACGAGCGCGTTTGCACCGAAATTCACAAGCACTGCTATACTGAGCCCTCGACCTCTTAATTTAAGGGGAAATATCTCTGAAATCATCAGCCAACCAATTGGACCAAAGGATAGCTGCAAGATTAATCACAATACTTTAGATCTCTTACCAAACAGTAACAAACTAATCAACATGTAAACTCCATTGGAACTATGTGTTATAAAAAGTCCAGCTTTGGCTGCCATGAGTTTCGTGAGAAAGTCTATGCTACTTTTAGGACAAACATTAACGTTGTGGAATACAAGTTTTGATCAGCAAAGCTTTAATTAGTTATTTGTTAACCTGGTAACAGCCCACATAGAGCAGCAGTGCAACTACAGCAACAACTGGCGCGGCGCTGAAGAAGATGTAGTATGACCCCAGCAGGAATAATGAGACAACCTGTTTGACATTGAAAATAACGATGTGAACAAAATTGGGAGCATTGAGTTCTCTCTATATCATGCGGTAGATTTAGATCAAGCTCACTAAATCTGATGAGAAAAGAGAAGGGACAGGACTGACAGAGGACATACCATGCCACCAACACCACCAAGAAGTAAAGGTCTCCTTCCAAGTCTGTCGATAACTACAACAGCTACTCCTGTCATAATCAACTGCAACAACAGAGGCGGGCCTCCAAGGAAATTTATTCCGTCAACATTGTTCATCACGATTGCCACTCTTTAAGCTCACCAATAAAGTCTCTTACAATGTTACCAACAAGAAGAAAAAAATTTACTGTAAAGTATTCTTTTAGGACTAGATAACCACAGTCCTAACACGGTTCTAATTGTCAATATGTAATGATACTACTTCCAACACTGATAACAGAGGTTGTACAGCAAAGTGCATCTATTGACTACATTGCTAATAGTAACTACTTTTAGCCAGGTCAAGAAAACGAATACCTTCAATAGACCAAGTAGAATTGAGACCCTTGTTGCATCACCTGCGGCAGAAAAGCCAGCCGTCTAACAGGAAACGTTGGGGATGGGGGGAAGAAATTAAAAACCAACTCGTCAAATTCCAAGTGCAACAAAGCCAATATTACACACTACAGAAAGTTTATTTAGAGAAGAATAAAAACCTGCAGTATTGATGGTGCATAATAAACCACACTTGGTTGCCCAGTTATCTGCCATTTGACAAGAATACATTAGTAATTGCTCTTCTAAGAGAACGTAAAATGATTTAACTTTGACTAGACCCACCTGCTGAAACAAGACTAGACCTCCTCCTATGACGAGAGCTTTCAAGCACTTCCCTTGAAATAGTTCACCAAATGTGGCCTCTTTATCCTCGCCCACAAAAGAAAGTTCAGCCAAAATCTCGTTTACTTGTTCAGCAGCTGAATCAACAAAAGCAGGACCTCTAAGGCGGCAAAGAGATTTGATTGCAGCCTCTTTTTGGTTCTCGACATTCCCTTTCCCCTGTATGACGCGCAACAGAAGCCACCTAGGAGATGCTGGGAGCCACCACATCCCAATTCCCATAATAACTGCTAAAGGGACACTTGTGGCATACATGTAACGCCAACCAGAAAGAATATTGACTGTAAGACTACCGATTCCATAACCTCCCTGCATAAAAATTTGTGTCGAGATATGTGAGAATAGCTTGTTGATCAAATAGATTTCAGAAACGAGAGGGTCAGCTTAACTGCTTCACATAGATCAACAAACGTCCAAAACCTCAAAGCTTCAAGAACTTACAACCATCCCAAGGACTATGAAGAATTCCTTTAGTGATACCAGCTGCCCACGTATTTGACTTGGAGCAGTCTCTGCAATGTACATCGGAGCCGCATGCATTGCCTAAATGTAAGGAAACATTTCAATTCTCGAATTAAGAGTAGTGCTATATGTAATATATAGCTCTATAGCATCAGTTATCGTATTAAGAGTAGTATTATATGTGTTTGCATGGGGATGCATTGGATAACAACCCATGATCAACAATAAATGGAAATATATTTGCATCAATTGCTATAAAGCAGAAAAGCTAGCTAAAGAGTGAGGATGCCCTTATGTCTTATGAAGCATTTATTTGTTCCCCACCAACCCGATGTGGGATTCTTGTCATTACACCATCAAATACATAATATACAGCACAGGATAACTTGGCCTGCATAAACAAGTTTCAGAGGCCAAAAACTAAAGAAGTATGATCAGTATTCTTACCAGTCCAACCCCGACCCCATAAGTTACCCGTCCAATAATCAGAACGGAATAGATTGGTGCTAGTGTAGTCACAAGGGCTCCAACGAGGAATAAGAATGCAGCCAAAATCAGCTCTTTTCTTCTTCCTTTCAAATATAAAATCCAACACTTCAGTTTCTTTCACATGTAGACAGTGCTAAATATTTCTGCCTACCGGATGAAGAAAGTGGAAAAGAAACCAACCTATGACGTCAGCAATACTAAAAGCCACAATAGAGCCAAATAATGCACCATAAAGTGAGCCACTGGTCTGCAGAAAATTTAAGTGTAAGCAAAAGCAAATTTGTCTCCATTTCGAAAGAGAAGAACATAGCCCCAAGATTTGCAATGACAAGCATGAAGAAGAAGCAGGAAAGGTAATTCGGAGACTTACAACTAGACCAACATCCACTGAGGACAAGTTGTACCATGAAACTCCACTTAATGAAGGCGACTACAGGAGAGGAAAAATCAGAGTAAGATAGCAAAGTCATAGGCTTTTACAAGAATGTAAACAATCGAAATAATGTACTTTGCATGTGAAGATAGTATACAGGAGAAATCAAAGGAGAAAATATCATGATATAGTTGTGATATCTCATTCCAATGTCCAGAGACTTGGCAAAACCAGATTAGTTGAATCAAAACAAAATTGTAGGACTGCATAATTCCAGACAAGTTTAAACTTTACCTGAATTGAAATGGTTGCGCAAGAAGTTGCACCGATTTCATAACCATAAAGGAGTCCTCCCAGAGCTGGAAATAAAAACCTAATAATGAAACAAAAACTTCTTAACATGAAAGACAAATGCAAACAAGTGCGCTGCCATTAGATTCTAACATACTTAGCAGTAAGTTGGCGATGAATAAATAGAATCAAGAGGTTTGCGCGATCAATTTGTCAATACAGACAAACAAATAAACTCACTGGACATTACGACTATAGATACAGAGATACGAAATGGCAATAGATCAATGAACTAGCTAGAAAAAAAGGAAACAGGGCTCCTGATTCATGAGTTGTGTTTTGCACACGAATATATTACTCGAAAGCAATGCATAGAACCACAGAGATCGTTCTAGTTTCCTAGTCAGGATACATATTATGGTAAATGATACACGATATAGCCAAAACAAAAGAACAAACACATCGGATTTGTTAACCGCAAATGATGAGGCTCAAATTGTCAGCATTCGTTTTGCCACGATTATTTTAAAGAAGTAGCAAACTTGGAGAAGAGATGAGAGATCTCACGGGAGGATGGCTGCAGCTACAGAGTAGTTTTCTGGGATATGATTATCTTTAATAAGAGGCTCCCTTTCTGCGTGGATCTCACCAGATGACTTACCAACCTGCAAAGCATAAATAGTTTCAGAAATTTGTACAAATGATGACGACATTATCATAATCTCATGCTTAAAAAGGATAATTGCGAGGTTGATAAGCTAAACCAGTCGAAAAAGCTCTCAATTTGAGCTAGGGATAAAAGAAGCATTAGAGTGAAATATATTCAAATGACTCTTAAATACAATACAATAGCAGATTTGACTCTACGACTCAGATTTAGTAAGTTTACAGAGTCTTGTCAGATGAAAGTCAAAATCGATCCCCAAAAGGAATTATTACAATGGCGGGTCAAGAATAATGGATTACAGATTTAAGCTTAAGATACTGCAATCCAAAACTCTCGAAACGAACATGGGGGAAACAAGAAAGACGAAGTGAAACGTAATAATACCTCTTCAAACACTGAAGAGGTAGGTTGCTGCTCGGGATCAAACGCCATAGCTCTCTGTTTCGCGCGATCGTGCTAAAAAAAACGAATTGTTGACTTCGATGCTGATTCTGGGCTTTGGGTTGTTGTTCAACGAAACTCGTATAATAATATGTAAATATACTTACTGTTCACACACGAGAAAATTAAAAATAAAAAGTTAAGGAATATTCGTGGAGGTTGGTGACGATGACGACGATCCTTAGAAATTGGAATGGTAAAGGAAGTTAACAACCGTTGGATTGGCTCAAGAAGAATGTAGAATACACACACGATCAATAAATTTGATTACAATAGCCCACTAGCTTCTTTATATAAACTCTTGACACATGATGTGTGTGTGGTGGTGCGTCGTTGATGGGTTTAGAACCACGGAGATATTAGTGTTTCAGGTAATAGTTTCGAACACGCGACGTGCAAGAGCACGTGACTAAGCTAATTAAGACGCTGGTGGGTATTTTCTCATACTACTGTCTATGTGCCGAACACAAATGGACAAAACAATGTGTTGTCAGATTCAATAGCCCTGAATCAAATCTCAGACTGTTACGCTCAATTGTTCCTGATGAAATATGATGAATAATGCGCGATAATACATGCAGGACGCCATAATTACTAAGGGCATACGCTAAACAAATACATAAGGAAACTCCATTCAGAATCCAGAAAGAACAATGAGAGAGCTTCTAACACACACACGAGCACCAAAATAGAGGATCGGTATATTTTTTCCAACCAAGAGAGGTTTTGATGACATTGAAAACACAAATTGTGATGTTTTTTTGTACCAACATCGATGATGGGAACTGTTTTCTCAAAAAGAAAAAACATCGATGATGGGATACACTGTTTTAAGTGGCTAGATTTTGAGCCTATAGTAGCTAAATTCTCTAGACATACCATTAAAACTGGTGAATAAAAATCTACCTTTCTAATAATAGACATGTCAAGAATTTGAAGACACTCATGCATACTAACATCGAGGATAGTAATTTTATTAGATACATTTCTAACTATAAATGGCTCAAGCTTTTTAGTTTTTACTATACGAATATCTCTCTTACTTAACTTGTGAATTTAGTACGTAATAATATCAGCAAATCAAAGGCAAGCCTAAAATTAATAGCACATGATACATGTTACCCAGCTTAGAAATCTCCGCGGATCGTAACTGAGAATCTTAGCAGCTTTCAAGCACATATGTGAACAAATGAAGATTACTCTTTAATTACTTCAAGTATTGTACGTCTCTAACTTAATTCGTAAATTTCAAATATGTACCAATTACCCAAGCAAAAGTTTAGAAAACCGCATACATGTGAATGTCACAGAAGTCTTGCTACAATCGAAACCTCCGATCCAAAGTAATTAAGAATTTGAAAGCGTTTTGAAGCACAAGTCCTGTGGAAGTCAAAATTAGTCTTACTTAAACCTGTGATTTTCATACATAACCGTATCAACCAATCGCGTTTTTTTTTCCTAAACCGCACAATATTCCTCGTCTTTACCACGCGTGTCCAACTATAATTCGAAACATAGCCGATCTCGATCGTCAACCTTGTAAATATTTGTTGCAGCTGTATTTCTTCTACTTGTAACCTTCACATAAGCATTCGAATACCTTCATATCGACATAACCCCCTTTTCAATTCAGTAGGCTAGCTATGACTAGTGACTTAGTGTTTCTTTTATGTAACATATGATCCAATAAATGTATTAAAACCGTACCACCTTATTACATTTTTTTAGTAGTAGTAATATATTGAATTAGCAGAATAGTTTGTTTTTACACAAGATAGTACGGTTTATTTAACTTAAAAGATATTTATATAACACTGAAATATATAATTCATACGAAAATAATAAATCGGTTTTTAATTATTAATTGTCTCTAATTGGTTATACGGATCGAGGAAGAGGAGAAATGGTCGACTTTATAATCACACTTAAATGAGTTTTCTCTGGTTAGATCATCTTTTAGTAATTTCTTTTTATCTTTTATCTCTCATCTTTCGAATGTCCGCGCTGACTGCTTTGCTAAAAGTGCTCGGTTGAGTAGTTTTGTATTTTCCCATTTACATCTTGAGGTTCCAGAATAATTAGCCTACGAGCCAAAACATAAGTTATATAATGGTACATTTATTGTCAAAAAAAATTGTATATTCGCAAAATAATCAATATTTATATTCAAATCATACATGTTTACTTTACTACAAGTCTACAACACTTTGAGTTGACTAAAAAATCCAAATTTGAACTATTACATAATTTAAAACGATTCAATCAACATAATGTAGTCGAGTTTCATTTTTAGCCGGACGTTTTGAATATATGGATTTGATCATTTTGTTTTATTAGGATTATGGACTAAGTGGATCTGTTCGTTATAGTCCACTAATTATATAACACTACAAATATATTTCAAGCGAAATTTAATAAGATTGAATCTGTAAAAATTTCAAAACACATTCCATAAAAAGATAGCTTTTCCTTTATGATAGGTAAATTCGAAACTTTGAAAACTGTTTTGTTTTCTTGAAATATCCTCGAGAGACGCGTCTTAAAATGTTTTGGAAAAATAACATAAAAGCTTGATAAATAATTCAAACAATTAGGAAACAAATTAATTTAGTTATGGAGAAATATAAAAATAAAAAATAAATTAGTTAGGAAAGAATGAAAACAAATTTCAAAGTCACTCCTTTTCTCCCCGTCCCCTGCGTCAATTTTAAGCTGTCTTGGAGAACTCTCTCTCTATATATATACTCCGCCTTTTTTTTCGCTCTGTGAAACCATCTCTCTTTCTCTCTCTCTAGATTTTTGTCCCCTTCCTTTCTCTCTCCTAGGGTTTTCGTCTCCTTCACTGTTAATAGTCTATCGGAGGGGCTATTTAGCCTCCGGAGATTCTACTGCGACTTTGCGCATCTCTCCGCCATGGCGGCCGAGAAGCTAAGAGACTTGAGCCAGCCGATTGACGTCGGTGTGCTCGATGCCACTGTTGCGGCCTTCTTTGTTACCGGATCTAAGGAAGAGGTGGTTCAATTTCTCTGGGTTTTTTTTTACTTGTGTCTTCTGGTTCGTCGGAAAATTTTAAGGGATTGGACGAATGATAGCATATTTTGCTGGTCTACTTATCGTTTGAGCTCCTGCTGTCGTCTTCTTCTCGATTGGCTTGAACGAGTAGGATTTAGGACTGTTTCGTTGTTAGGGTTTTAGCAGTCTGATACGTCTTTCTTCGTTTGACGCTTGATTTTGAGCAAATTGAACCCATGCTTCTACAAGTTTTCAGCTAATCCGAGTTTTTAATCTGGATTTCGCTCTCTTAGGGTTTAGTACTGTATTGATGAATTACAGTGGTTTAGTTGCTCATTAGGTTACTGAAACTCGCTTCATTCTATCTGGGTTATTGAGGTCTTCCCTTGGTAAACTTAGTCCCTTGTTCTTTCCTAGCTTCTTCGTTTTCTTGCGGCTGATGTGTGTTCTCCATGAATCATGGGTGATAGAGTATCCAGTTCTAAGGAGCAGCATAGGCTGAAAATAATTGATATATTACGAGGTCATCTGGCAGTGACATATCTTGATTTATCTATGTAATAGCAACACTTCAAAAGTGAAATTTTGTTATGACTATTTAAGGTTCTGATGACCGAGTCTCATAGCTCTGCCTCAGTGTCAGCATTCACCTTATTTGCATCTGAGTTTTTACCTTGAATTAACCGACATTGCTCCCAAAAACATGTTCAGAGAGCTGCCGCTGACCAGATTTTGCGGGATTTGCAAGCTAATCCAGATATGTGGCTCCAAGTTGTTCACATTCTACAAAACACAAAGAGCATGGATACCAAGTTCTTTGCCCTTCAGGTT
>JAHZTW010000001.1:178969376-179012876 GCA_020283515.1 Alliaria petiolata
TGTTAGACGGCTGGCTTTTCTGCCGCAGGTGATGCAACAAGGGTCTCAATTCTACTTGGTCTATTGAAGGTATTCGTTTTCTTGACCTGGCTAAAAGTAGTTACTATTAGCAATGTAGTCAATAGATGCACTTTGCTGTACAACCTCTGTTATCAGTGTTGGAAGTAGTATCATTACATATTGACAATTAGAACCGTGTTAGGACTGTGGTTATCTAGTCCTAAAAGAATACTTTACAGTAAATTTTTTTCTTCTTGTTGGTAACATTGTAAGAGACTTTATTGGTGAGCTTAAAGAGTGGCATTCGTGATGAACAATGTTGACGGAATAAATTTCCTTGGAGGCCCGCCTCTGTTGTTGCAGTTGATTATGACAGGAGTAGCTGTTGTAGTTATCGACAGACTTGGAAGGAGACCTTTACTTCTTGGTGGTGTTGGTGGCATGGTATGTCCTCTGTCAGTCCTGTCCCTTCTCTTTTCTCATCAGATTTAGTGAGCTTGATCTAAATCTACCGCATGATATAGAGAGAACTCAATGCTCCCAATTTTGTTCACATCGTGATTTTCAATGTCAAACAGGTTGTCTCATTATTCCTGCTGGGGTCATACTACATCTTCTTCAGCGCCGCGCCAGTTGTTGCTGTAGTTGCACTGCTGCTCTATGTGGGCTGTTACCAGGTTAACAAATAACTAATTAAAGTTTTGCTGATCAAAAACTTGTATTCCACAACGTTAATGTTTGCCCTAAAAGTAGCATAGACTTTCTCACGAAACTCATGGCAGCCAAAGCTGGACTTTTTATAACAAATAGTTCCAATGGAGTTTACATGTTGACTAGTTTGCTACTGATTGGTAAGAGTTCTAAAGTATTGTGATTAATCTTGCAGCTATCCTTTGGTCCAATTGGTTGGCTGATGATTTCGGAGATATTTCCCCTTAAATTAAGAGGTCGAGGGCTCAGTATAGCAGTGCTTGTGAATTTCGGTGCAAACGCGCTCGTGACATTTGCTTTTTCACCCCTAAAGGTAATCTACCATGTGTTAGTAGGTTATTCGTGTTTTTGAGACTAGATTTTCTGTTGGGCTGTGTTGCAATGGAATTCATTTGTCTCTGTTTGTTGTTTGGCTCACATGGCTCTGTTTTTGCAGGAATTGTTGGGAGCTGGGATACTGTTTTTTGGGTTTGGTGTGATATGTGTCTTGTCTCTGCTCTTCATATTCTTCATTGTCCCAGAAACAAAGGGTCTCACTCTTGAGGAAATCGAAGCCAAGTGTCTCTAAATTGCTGCACATTAAGCGAAATAATCCATTTGGTTTTGCTTTTTGTGTGTTCAAAAGCAATGTTTGCTTCTGACGAGAAAATTATCACATGTACAAAAACTCGTGTTTAAAAATCTCTGTAATAGTTATTATTATCAACAGTGTTGAATGTTAGAAAATAAAGTTAAAGAGTTTATGCACTCATGGATGGGTCTCTAAGATTAGACGGATGGGTCTCTAAGATTAGAATGTGGATACGATTAAATTTGATTAAAAGTAATTTAATGAGTGGTCTAGTGATGCTTTTGCATAATCAATGATTTGGGTTCTTATTTGTTTGTCACGATATTATTATTTTCTATTTTTACAACACAAGTTACACAATGTTAAAGTTTAGACTTTAGAGAGATCGCTCAAGTTTGGCTGGAAATATCTTACAAAGTAAAATCTATATTCTTTCCAAATCATTTGCGAGAAATTAAAGCAGGAAACTTTTAGGTGATTATATAATTTATATGTAATCTCCACATTAGGAAAGATATTGAAAAAGACAAAAATGTGAAAGGAATGAAATGATATCAAAATACAAACGGTGAGAAAAGAGAAAAAAAAGGCAGCCGCGTTCATACGTGAAAGTGAAACCATGATTTTTTTCGTTGAAAAATGTAGAAAGTGAGAGACAAAAAAAACGCTTAAAAGTGGAACACACACACTGATAAAATCAGAAGCATAAGCAGTGACGTCACATTTGATTGTCGCGGATGCGCCTGCTTTTTATAGGGGGCTCTCTCGTAGCTGTTGCAAAATTAGCCACAATCAAATGTGACGTCACTGCTTATGCTTCTGATTTTATCAGTGTGTGTGTTCCACTTTTAAGCGTTTTTTTTGTCTCTCACTTTCTACATTTTTCAACGAAAAAAATCATGGTTTCACTTTCACGTATGAACGCGGCTGCCTTTTTTTTCTCTTTTCTCACCGTTTGTATTTTGATATCATTTCATTCCTTTCACATTTTTGTCTTTTTCAATATCTTTCCTAATGTGGAGATTACATATAAATTATATAATCACCTAAAAGTTTCCTGCTTTAATTTCTCGCAAATGATTTGGAAAGAATATAGATTTTACTTTGTAAGATATTTCCAGCCAAACTTGAGCGATCTCTCTAAAGTCTAAACTTTAACATTGTGTAACTTGTGTTGTAAAAATAGAAAATAATAATATCGTGACAAACAAATAAGAACCCAAATCATTGATTATGCAAAAGCATCACTAGACCACTCATTAAATTACTTTTAATCAAATTTAATCGTATCCACATTCTAATCTTAGAGACCCATCCGTCTAATCTTAGAGACCCATCCATGAGTGCATAAACTCTTTAACTTTATTTTCTAACATTCAACACTGTTGATAATAATAACTATTACAGAGATTTTTAAACACGAGTTTTTGTACATGTGATAATTTTCTCGTCAGAAGCAAACATTGCTTTTGAACACACAAAAAGCAAAACCAAATGGATTATTTCGCTTAATGTGCAGCAATTTAGAGACACTTGGCTTCGATTTCCTCAAGAGTGAGACCCTTTGTTTCTGGGACAATGAAGAATATGAAGAGCAGAGACAAGACACATATCACACCAAACCCAAAAAACAATATCCCAGCTCCCAACAATTCCTGCAAAAACAGAGCCATGTGAGCCAAACAACAAACAGAGACAAATGATTTCCATTGCAACAGAAAATCTAGTCTCGAAAACACGAATAACCTACTAACCCATGGTAGATATCAAGATGGAATGGTAGATTTACCTTTAGGGGTGAAAAGGCAAATGTCACGAGCGCGTTTGCACCGAAATTCACAAGCACTGCTATACTGAGCCCTCGACCTCTTAATTTAAGGGGAAATATCTCTGAAATCATCAGCCAACCAATTGGACCAAAGGATAGCTGCAAGATTAATCACAATACTTTAGATCTCTTACCAAACAGTAACAAACTAATCAACATGTAAACTCCATTGGAACTATTTGTTATAAAAAGTCCAGCTTTGGCTGCCATGAGTTTCGTGAGAAAGTCTATGCTACTTTTAGGTCAAACATTAACGTTGTGGAATACAAGTTTTGATCAGCAAAGCTTTAATTAGTTATTTGTTAACCTGGTAACAGCCCACATAGAGCAGCAGTGCAACTACAGCAACAACTGGCGCGGCGCTGAAGAAGATGTAGTATGACCCCAGCAGGAATAATGAGACAACCTGTTTGACATTGAAAATCACAATGTGAAAATATTGGGAGCATTGAGTTCTCTCTATATCATGCGGTAGATTTAGATCAAGCTCACTAAATCTGACGAGAAAAGAGAAAGGGACAGGAAAGACAGAGGACATACCATGCCACCAACACCACCAAGAAGTAAAGGTCTCCTCCCAAGTCGGTCGATAACTACAACAGCTGCTCCAGTCATAATCAACTGCAACAACAGAGGCGGGCCTCCAAGGAAATTTATTCCGTCAACATTGTTCATCACGACTGCCACTCTTTAAGCTCACCAATAAAGTCTCTTACAATGTTACCAACAAGAAGAAAAAAAAATTACTGTAAAGTATTCTTTTAGGACTAGATAACCACAGTCCTAACACGGTTCTAATTGTCAATATGTAATGACACTACTTCCAACACTGATAACAGAGGTTGTACAGCAAAGTGCATCTATTGACTACATTGCTAATAGTAACTACTTTTAGCCAGGTCAAGAAAACGAATACCTTCAATAGACCAAGTAGAATTGAGACCCTTGTTGCATCACCTGCGGCAGAAAAGCCAGCCGTCTAACAAGAAATGTTGGGTATGGGGGGAAGAAATTAAAAACCAACTCGTCAAATTCCAAGTGCAACAAAGCTAATATTACACTCTACAGAAAGTTTATTTAGAGAAGAATAAAAACCTGCAGTATTGATGGTGCATAATAAAGCACACTTGGTTGCCCAGTTATCTGCCATTTGACAAGAATACATTAGTAATTGCTCTTCCAAGAGAACGCAAAATGATTTCACTTTGACTAGACCCACCTGCTGAAACAAGACTAGACCTCCTCCTATGACGAGAGCTTTCAAGCACTTCCCTTGAAATAGTTCACCAAATGTGGCCTCTTTATCCTCGCCCACAAAAGAAAGTTCAGCCAAAATCTCGTTTACTTGTTCAGCAGCTGAATCAACAAAAGCAGGACCTCTAAGGCGGCAAAGAGATTTGATTGCAGCCTCTTTTTGGTTCTCTACATTCCCTTTCCCCTGTATGACGCGCAATAGAAGCCACCTAGGAGATGCTGGGAGCCACCACATCCCAATTCCCATAATAACTGCTAAAGGGACACTTGTTGCATACATGTAACGCCAACCAGAAAGAATATTGACTGTAAGACTACCGATTCCATAACCTCCCTGCATAAAATTTGTGTCGAGATATGTGAGAATAGCTTGTTGAACAAACAGATTTCAGAAACGAGAGGATCAGCTCAACTGCTTCACATAGATCAAAACCTCAAAGCTTCAAGAACTTACAACCATCCCAAGGACTATGAAGAATTCCTTTAGTGATACCAGCTGCCCACGTATCTGACTTGGAGCAGTCTCTGCAATGTACATCGGAGCCGCATGCATTGCCTAAATGTAAGGAAACATTTCAATTCTCGTATTAAGAATAGTACTATACGTAATATATAACTCTATAGCATCAATTCTCGTATTAAGAGTAGGGTTAACAATAAATGGAAATATATTTGCATCAATTGCTAAAGAGTGAGGATGCCCTTATGTAACCCGATGTGGGATTCTTGTCATTACACCATCAAATACATAATATACAGCACAGGATAACTTGGCCTGCATAAACAAGTTTCAGAGGCCAAAAACTAAAGAAGTATGATCAGTACTCTTACCAGTCCAACCCCGACCCCATAAGTTACCCGTCCAATTATCAGAACGGAATAGATCGGTGCTAGTGCAGTCACAAGGGCTCCAACGAGGAATAATAATGCAGCCAAAATCAGCTCCTTTCTTCTTCCTTTCAAATTCAAAATCCAACACTTCAGTTTCTTTCACATGTAGACAGTGCTAAATATTTCTGCCTACCGGATGAAGAAAGTGGAAAAGAAACCAACCTATAACGTCAGCAATACTAAAAGCCACAATAGAGCCAAATAATGCACCATAAAGTGAGCCACTGGTCTGCAGAAAATTTAATTGTAAGCAAAAGCGAATTTGTCTCCATTTCGAAAGAGAATAACACAGCCCCAATAGGGGGGAGGAGAATAGAAGATTTGCAATGACAAGCATGAAGAAGAAGCAGGAAAGGTAATTCGGAGACTTACAAGTAGACCAACATCCACTGAGGACAAGTTGTACCATGAAACTCCACTTAATGAAGGCGACTACATGAGAGGAAAAAGCAGAGTAAGATAGCAAAGTCATAGGCTTTAAAAAGAATGTAAACAATCGAAATAATGTACATGCATGTGAAGATAGTATACAGGAGAAATCAAAGGAGAAAATATCATGATATAGTTGTGATATCTCATTCCAATGTCCAGAGACTTGGCAAAACCCGATTAGTTGAATCAAAACAAAATTGCAGGACTGCATAATTCCAGACAAGTTTAAACTTTACCTGAATCGAAATGGTTGCACAAGAAGTTGCACCGATTTCATAGCCATAAAGGAGTCCTCCCAGAGCTGGAAAGAAAAACCTAATAATGAAACAAAAACTTCTTAACACGAAAGGCAAATGCAAACAAGTGCCAATCAAGAGGTTTGCGCGATCAATCTGTCAATATAGACAAACAAATAAACTCACTGGCCATTACGACTATAGATGCAGAGATACGAAATGGCAATAGATCAATGAACTAGCTAGAAAAAAGGGAAACAGGGTTCCTGATTCATGAGTTGTGTTTTGCACACGAATATATTACTTGAAAGCAATGCATAGAACCACAAAGATCGTTCTAGTTTCCTAGTCAGAATACATGTTTATGGTAAACGATACACGATATAGCCAAACAAAAAAAACACGATTATTTAAAGAAGTGCCAAACTTGGAGAAGAGATGAGAGATCTCACGGGAAAATGGCTGCAACTACAGAGTAGTTTTCTGGGATATGATTATCTTTAATAAGAGGCTCCCTTTCTGCGTGGATCTCACCAGATGACTTACCAACCTAGAAAGCATAAATAGTTTCAAAAACTTGTCAATAAACACAAACGATGACGGCATTATCATAATCTCATGCTAAAAATAGATAATTGCGAGGTTGATAAGCTAAACCAGACTAGAAAGCTCTCAATTTGAGCTAGGGATAAAAGAACCTTAAGAGTGAAATATATTCAAATGACTCTTAAATACAATACAATAGCAGATTTGACTCTACGACTCCGGTTTAGTAAGTTTCCAAAGTCTTGTCAGATGAAAGTCAAAATCGATCCCAAAAGGAATTATTACAATGGCGGGTCAAGGAATCACGAATGGATTACAGATTTGAGCTTAAGATACTGCAATCCAAAACTCTCGAAACGAGCATGGGGGAAACAAGAAAGACGAAGTGAAACCAGAAGTGAAACGTAATACCTCTTTGAACACTAAAGAGGTAGGTTGCTGCTCGGGATCAAACGCCATATCTCTCTGTTTCGCGCGATCGAGTAGAAACTTAAATAAAACGAATTGTTAGACTTCGATGCTGATTCTGGGTTTTTGGGTTGTTCAACGAAACTCATATACTGTAATAATAATATATAAATACTTACTGTTCACACACGAGAAAATAAAATTAAAAAAGTTAGGAATATTCGTGGAGGTTGATGACGAATGACGATGACGACGATGGACGATCCTTAGAAATTGGAATGGTAAACGAAGTTAACAACCGTTGGATTGGCTCAAGAAGAATGTAGATGATACACACGGGATCAATAAATTTGATTACAATAGCCCACTTCTTTATATAAACTCTTGACACATGATGCGTGTGTGGTGGTGCGTCGTTGATGGGTTTAGAACCACGGAGAGTGTTTCAGGTAATAGTTTCGAACACGCTACGTGCAAGAGCACGTGACCAAGCTAATTAAGACATTGGTGAGTATTTTCTCAGACTACTGTGCCTAACACAAATGGACAAAACAATGTGTTGTCAGATTCAATAGCCATGAATCATATCTCAGGCTGTTACGCTCAATTGTTGCTGTTGACCAATGTCCAAGGATGCAATCATGCAAGATGAATGATGAAATATGATGAATGATGCACGATAATACATGCAGGACGCCATAATTACTCAGGGGAACAATTTAAATTTAACCGTAAGATGGCCAGGATTTCATTTTGTATGTTAATAATACATGATCACCAAGATTTAAGGGCATACGCTAAACAAATACATAAGGAAACTCCATTCAGAATCCAGAAAAGAGTCATTTATTTCGTTAAAAGATGTATCCCCATGTACTATAAGCGAGACTATCTAAGCTATATCGATTAAATAACAACGAGCGAGCTACTAACACACATACGAGCACAAAAAATAGAGGATAAGTACTTCAAGCACATAAAGTGAACAAATGAAGACTAGTCTTTAATTACTTCAAGTATTATACGTCTCTAACTTAATTCGTAAATTTCAAATATGCACCAATTACCCAAACAAAAGTTTAGAAAACCGCTTACATGTGAATGTCACAGAAGTCTTGCTACGACTGAAATCTACTACAATCGAAACCTCCGATTCAAAGTATTTAAGAATTTGAAAGCGTTTTGAAGCACAAGTCCTGTGGAAGTCAAAATTAGTCTTACATAACCCGTGATTTTCATACATAACCAACCGTATCAACAATCGCGTTTTTTTTCCTAAACCGCGCGCACAATATTCCTCGTCTTTCCCACGCGTGTCCAACTATAATTCGAAACATAGCCGATCTCGTCAAGCTTGTAAATATTTGTTGCAGCTGTATTCCTACTTGTAACCTTCACATAAGCATTCGAATACCTTCATATATATCGACATAACTCCCTTTTCAATTCAGTAGGCTAGCTATGGCTAATTTCGAACTAGTGACTTAGTGTTTCTTTGATGTATAACATATGATCCAATAAATGTATTAAAACCGTACCACCTTATTACATTTTTTTACTAGTAGTAATATTTTGAATGTAGCAGTCGAGCGATTCATAGTGCAATAGTTTCACTTTTAGCCGGACGTTTTGAATATATGGATTTGATCATTATTTTTTTTTTTAGGATTATGGACTAAGTGGATCGGTTCGTTATTTCCCACTAACAACATAAAATTAAAAAAGATTTAATTATATAACACTGAAAATATATTTCAAGCGAAATTTGAATCTTTTGTTTATAAATAAAAGTTACTATCTAATAAGATTGAATCTGTAAAAATTTCAAAACACATTCCATAAAAAGATAGCTTTTCCTTTATGATAGGTAAATTCAAAACTTTGAATGTTTTGTTTTCTTAAAATATCCTCGAGAGACGCGTCTTAAAATGTTTTGGAAAAATAACATAAAAGCTTGATAAATAAATAAATAAGTAATTCAAACAATTAGGAAACAAAATTAATTTAGTTATGGAGAAATATAAAAAATAAAAAATTAGTTAGGAAAGAATGAAAACAAATTTCAAAGTCACTCCTTTTCTCCCCGTCCCCTGCGTCAATTTTAAGCTGTCTTGGAGAACTCTCTCTCTATATATATACTCCGCCCTTTTTTTCGCTCTGTGAAACCATCTCTCTTTCTCTCTCTCTAGATTTTGTCCCCTTCCTTTCTCTCTCCTAGGGTTTTCGTCTCCTTCACTGTTAATAGTCTATCGGAGGGGCTATTTAGCCTCCGGAGATTCTACTGCGACTTTGCACATCTCTCCGCCATGGCGGCCGAGAAGCTAAGAGACTTGAGCCAGCCGATTGACGTCGGTGTGCTCGATGCCACTGTTGCGGCCTTCTTTGTTACCGGATCTAAGGAAGAGGTGGTTCAATTTCTCTGGGTTTTTTTTTACTTGTGTCTTCTGGTTCGTCGGAAAATTTTAAGGGATTGGACGAATGATAGCATATTTTGCTGGTCTACTTATCGTTTGAGCTCCTGCTGTCGTCTTCTTCTCGATTGGCTTGAACGAGTAGGATTTAGGACTGTTTCGTTGTTAGGGTTTTAGCAGNTGGTTACTAACCTTGGACTTTTACTTGCATATTCCCAGATGCCTTTCCTTCCTGGTATGGTTGATGGTCTTGGTTCTCAAGTCATGCAGCGGCGTCAACTTTATTCTAACCCAATGTCCAAATTAAGAGGGTTAATGATTAACCGCATGGCGAAGCCTGAAGAAGTGCTTATTGTGGAAGATGAAAATGGGAACATTGTCCGTGAAACTATGAAAGACAATGATGTTCTTGTCCAGTATAAGGTTCCAATTCTTGTCCAGTTCATATTGCTTTCTTCAGCTAAGTTAGATATATACCAGCAGTTCCTTGAATTCAGGGAAATTTTGTTTTTTATTTGAATTCTACTCTTTTGCTATCCTCTTTGATGTTTTTTTTCTCATTTCTTGTTTCAACAATTACAGATAATGCGGGAGACATTAATCTACCTCTCACACCTTGATCATGATGATACGGAGAAGCAGGTACAGTGCGACCATGATGATACAAGTCTATGCATATTGATTTGTGAAATATATTGTGGATTAACAGTTGGAGGGTTATGATCAGATATGGTGTCTATGAAATGAGTTTTTCTTTTTCCTTGTTCGATGGAAAATGATCAGTAGTACCCTAAATTTAGCAATTTAAATGTGGACGTGTTGTTAGACATGAGTTTTGCTGATACATATGTGAGATGTCTTTAATCTGTTTCATGCTTTTGTGCTGATTTAAATTTCGGATTGTCTCTTTAAAAGATGTTGAGGAAGTTAAACAAGCAATTAAGCGGGGAGGAATGGGCATGGAACAATTTGAACACTTTGTGTTGGGCGATTGGATCTATTTCTGGATCTATGGCAGAAGATCAGGTAAAATTGTTGATAGAGCTCAGCCTGATTCCTTTTGCCTTTTTTTCCATAAAAATGGAAATGCTTGTTTGTGATGCAGTTCCTTTCCGTATTTTGGCTAGTATACCATATTTGCTTTGACGATAACTTATACAAAAAAATTGACAGTGTCAATTTTATTGTTAATTGTTTTCTCTCATTAGCACCCGACATTTCATGATTTATCAGTATCTGCTTGACTGCTCCTTACTGTGTTCTGGGACGGTGTGTTCAACCTTGAAAATTCCGTGCTAACGAATGAGTTGTGCTCCATGTTTCCTTTTTTCAGGAAAACAGATTTTTGGTGATGGTCATTCGTGATTTGCTAAATTTATGTGAAATTACCAAAGGAAAAGACAACAAAGCTGTTATTGCTAGCAACATCATGTAAGTGTGTTCCTTCATTTTCTGAATTATATAGTGCAGCTGAATTTCTGCTTAGGCTGCTGTACTTTATTATGTTGTATATCCTATTTTTCTCAAGGCCTCACTAGATTTATGCATACTCAACTTAAAGATCTGAAAGGTTTTTTTTTGTTAAATCTGGCCTCTATGTTCTGCTTTGGCTTTGTTGCAGGTATGTCGTTGGCCAGTACCCAAGGTTCTTAAGGGCACATTGGAAGTTTTTGAAAACTGTTGTGAATAAGCTGTTCGAATTTATGCATGAGACGCATCCTGGTGTTCAGGTAGCCTCCCAAACTTTAAAAAATTTCTGAGATGTAGTTTTCCAGGTAGAATCTCAGATTAAAAAATGTATTAATCAGCTGTTAAATCCGAGAATAAGATCTGTATAATTTCTTGGATATTATTTTGGTAGCAAATGTATGCTCATCAGCTTAAGCTAACATCTCACTCTTTTCTTGGTCTGAGTATTCTTGCATAGAATTTGCATAGTTCTAATTAAAGATGTTTAATACTTTTGTTTCCCTTTCAGGACATGGCCTGTGATACATTCTTGAAAATAGTCCAGAAGTGCAAGCGTAAATTTGTTATTGTTCAGGTTCGTATCACTATGTTCAGTTTATCTTTTTATTCTTCCACTGTCTTCTGAAAGAGATCCTAGTTATAATTCATTGCGCTTTCAGGTTGGAGAGAATGAGCCATTTGTATCTGAGCTTCTGTCAGGCCTTGCAACAACTGTTCAAGATCTTGAGCCTCATCAAATTCACTCATTTTATGAATCTGTAAGTTTTTCAGATGCGTTTCTGGTTTGCTAATCAGAGCTATTTCTCTGATGTGACTTGTGATTTCATGGTTTCTCTATCTCTAGGTTGGTAATATGATCCAAGCAGAATCAGATCCTCAGAAGAGAGATGAATATCTACAGAGGTTGATGGCACTCCCTAACCAGGTATGTTAATTAAAAATGTGACTGCTAAGCTTTTGTTTACATAGCTGGCTAAAACTGTTATGTCTTATAATGTAGAAATGGGCAGAAATCATAGGACAAGCACGCCAAAGTGTAGAATTCCTCAAGGATCCAGGTGTGATACGTACAGTGCTTAATATCCTACAGGTCTGACTTCTTACCTATTCCTCATAATGCATTATTATATCATCACGTTAAATCATGTCCTTTAATAGTTTAGTTTGTGCATCTGCTGGTGTTTAGATAAATGATTTTATTGCTAGGTGTATTAACATGTGTTTTTCCATGCAGACTAACACTAGTGCTGCTACTTCACTAGGAACATACTTTTTATCCCAAATTTCCTTGATATTCTTGGATATGTTGAACGTATACAGGTAAATTCATGATACATCATTACTCTTTCCTTTGTGATTTTACTTGTAAATTCATGATACATCATTATAGCCTTTAATAGTTATAATACTCTTTCCTTTGTGATTTTACTTGTGGACTCACTGTATTTTCTCCATGGGTGCACCAGAATGTACAGCGAGCTTGTGTCAACCAGCATTACTGATGGGGGGCCATATGCTTCCAAGACATCTTTTGTAAAACTATTAAGGTTTGGATGGTTTTATGCACCAGAGACACACGGTTCTTGATACCTATATTTGAAAAACTGGAATAATTTTTTATTGTTATGCTTTGCTGTACAGATCTGTTAAGAGGGAAACCCTTAAGCTGATAGAAACCTTTTTAGACAAAGCTGAAGACCAACCGCACATAGGGAAACAGTTTGTGCCTCCAATGATGGAATCGGTACTTGGTGACTACGCGAGGAATGTGCCTGATGCTAGGGAATCAGAAGTTCTGTCACTTTTTGCAACGATTATAAACAAGTATGCCTCTTATTGGTTGATGCGTTCCGTAGTAATTATGGATGTGTACCATCTGCATCATTCTGGATTGTTTTCGTCCTAACCATCATATGATCTATGCATATATTCAAAAATTATTGCTGCAAGATTTCATTCGGGACTTTACTTCCCTTAAAGCTGGAATGATTTTGATTTGTTCTTTCAGATACAAGGCAACAATGTTGGAAGACGTGCCTCACATATTTGAAGCTGTTTTCCAGTGTACATTGGAGGTAACCAGTCCATGTTCTTTGTTATCTCTTCACATTCACACTACAGCTGTCAACATAAATGAGGAGACTTGGCACTTTCACTATGGTGAAGAACTTGAAGTAGTTTAGATTGAAAAGTTAATCATCACCTAGATTAGGTTTGATTTTTAATTGGAAGTGGGAGGAGGGCCTTTTTGAATGATTTTATGTGGCATGATTCTTTGCTTTGCTCCTTTATTCCTTACAGAAATGTTAAGTAATTGGTGCAGTCTGTGATTTTGATTGACGGGATGAAAAAACTTTGACGGAGGTCTGATGTATGCTTTGTATAGTTTATTGACACTTTATCATCCTTGTGCAGATGATAACTAAGAACTTTGAAGATTATCCGGAACACCGCCTCAAGTTTTTCTCATTACTCCGTGCTATTGCTACATTTTGTTTCCCTGCCTTGATAAAGCTATCAAGTCAGGTTGGTGAATATGTTTTCGTATAGTTTTTCCCTTCGCGTGATCTACGAGCTGATGGCCTTATTCTAAGTCTTGTCTCATTATTTGCTTATCTTCCTTGCTCCCTTGTCATTTTGCATCAGCAACTGAAGCTAGTGATGGATTCAATTATCTGGGCATTTAGACATACTGAGAGAAATATAGCTGAAACCGGGCTTAATCTTTTGCTTGCGATGCTGAAAAACTTTCAGGTTGGTGTTTGTTTTCCTTCTTTTAGATCTTCTGTGGTTGTGGCATTTATTATTTTCTGGTCTAACATTTACCTCTGATTGTGGCAGCAATCTGAGTTTTGTAATCAATTCTTCCGGTCATACTTTATACAAATCGAGCAAGAAATATTTGCTGTTTTGACTGATACCTTCCATAAGCCTGGCTTCAAGCTGCATGTGTTGGTGCTGCAGCAACTGTTTTGCCTGGTAAAAACATCTCTTCTCTCATCTTTACTTTATTGTTTTGTTTGGAAATGGGTAGTTCTATGCGCTTAGACGTTCATTGATTATCTGTTTTAGGTTGAGAGCGCCTCTTTGACGGAACCTTTGTGGGATGCTGCAACCGTACCTTACCCGTATCCGAACAATGCTGCCTTTGTTCGTGAATACACCATTAAGCTATTGAGCTCTTCATTCCCCAACATGACTGCATCAGAGGTAAGTAAAAACTAAAACCAGTAGGGTTTGCTTTCGAAGTTTTCATGTTGATTATTCCCCTCTCCTTTTTTTTGTTTGTTTTGTTTTGTTTAAGATTTTCCTCTTCTTTCTCAAATCTGATATCAAGTATCAATAAATATACAGGTCACACAGTTTGTGAATGGACTTTACGAGTCTAGAAATGACCCGTCTGGGTTTAAGGATAAAATTCGTGACTTCCTTGTACAGTCTAAGGAATTTTCCGCTCAGGTAATTCAACTTTTATTTAACGAAGCTTATTCAATTTGGATATAAGAACACAAAACTAATAGCCAAAGCCAATTTGTTGAATATTAACTTTCAGGATAACAAAGATCTCTATGCTGAGGAAGCAGCTGCGCAGAGAGAGCAAGAGCGTCAAAGAATGCTTTCGATTCCTGGGCTTATTGCTCCTAATGAGATTCAAGACGAGATGTTGGACTCATAAAAGCATTTTAAGGCCCGATTTCGTAGGGTTTGGGAAAACAGCAAAGAGTTGATGAGGAGAGACATTGATTTCCCCGACTGCTTTTTTTTCGAAGCGTTTTCCGATTCGATTTTGAGAACTGGAAAAGTTGAGAAGAAAATAATGATCTTTGGGGGTAAATTAGTGTCTGGTTTGGTTAATTAATTGAGTTTTTTTTTTGTAGATTTAAACCTTAGGGCTCGTCTCTAGTTACATGGTTGGCTGATTTTTGCGTTGCTTTAAATGTTAGACCTTCTTTGGGTGTTTTTGTTTATCTTACTCGGTGATTCGTGTTTTAGGTGCAAGACATTGTTTTAACTCTATAATTGTTGCCATTAATAGAAAGAGTACTTTTATTTCCCCTTTATCATATCCAAAACTTAAATTTTCACTACTACGTCCAACAATCCTTTGAAATTCTCAGTGGAGCTTCCTTTCGCTGAAACAGCTTCGTGTGCTTCTTCTTTAAGCTTCTCGGCATTGCCCTTCATCTTTTGACCATCATCTTGAACCAAAACCCGATCCAAACACTTCTCAAATCCATCTTTTGTGAAGACTCCATTGATAATCGTCATTCCAATCTCCCACACAACCTCCACTGCTCTTCCGTTGAGTCTCTGATCCCCGAAAAACGGTCTGCAGATTATCGGTACACCTCCCGACACACTCTCCATCACGGAGTTCCATCCACAATGCGTCACAAACACGCCCGTTGCTTCGTGTTTCAGCAGTTCCACTTGTGGAGCCCATGGAACCACCATCCCTTGCTCCCTTGTCCGATCCAAAAACCCTTTTGGTAGATGAACTATGTTTTTCTCCTTTAGCGACCAAACAAACGGCACTTTGCTTGATTCCAATCCTTGTGCTATCGCCACAAGCTCTCCAGGAGGCGGCGTCATGACCGTACCAAAGCTAATGTACGCTACAGAAGCAGGCGACTGCTTCTCCATCCAAGCCAAGCACCCGTGAGGATCTTGCACTGGTGTCTCTGTTTGAGATGTAGAAGATAATAACGCGAGAGGACCGATGTTTAGGTAACGTTTGAATTCCGATTTGAGGTTGTTGGTCAATGTAGGATCTAGCCCTTCGAATGAATTGATGAAAACCGCAGTGGCACGAGGTAAAGCAAGACCCATTCGGTGCAACGTGTTTGAGAAAACAGAGTCTAAATTCCCAAACACGACTCCTTCTGGTGTGTCTTTGACTCTGACCTTCTCCATTCCTGAGATAAACCCTAATGTCTCCTCCATACGCTCATTGACTTCTGTGGGTCAGGAACGTACTAAAAATCGTTACCACAAATACATATAATCACTGCACATTCTTCAAATCATGATTTTCTTAACCATTCCCTCTTTTAAGCTAATTTTTCTTTAACTGCATATTTAATGGCTAAGGACAAAAGTCACAAGTGGCCATTTGAAGAAATGCATTTTAAAAATGAAAACTGTATTACCGTTCAAACCGATGGATTCTCTGATGAGATCTGTGTAGAGATGAGCAGAGAGCGAGTTTGGTCCGGCGGTCCAGAACGCAACCCAAGTCGCCTTCATCTCCGCCGCCAAATCTGCCGCGAACCAGAAGAACGCATCCGTCAACAGGCACGTCACTTTCCTACCGACCTCCGTCTCCGCCGCCGCGATTGCTCCCCGAAAATTCTCCGGCGCAGCTACGAGAAACAGCTCCATCGTCTCCTGCGGTCTCCCGGCGAACACATATCCCTCCGGAACGCCGTCTGCAACGTCGTGGACTCGAATGTTCGCCGGACGATCTGCATCTACGGAGGAGGATATCGACGAGTTGGATTGCGCGGTGTTGAAGAAGGAGAAGACGGTGGTGGGAGCGGCGGAGGCGAGACGGCGCGTGACGGCGAGGAGAGGAGCGGCGTGAGTACCGAAGGGGAAAGCGAGAACTGCCACGTGAGAGTCGTTGAGTGTGTCTTTGGCCATGGTGAGAAGCGAGTGATGAAGGAGGCAACGCAAAGAGAGAGATTAAATAGGAAAACGGAGGATGAACCACCGGGCAAGTATAAAGCTCGTGACGGTGTCGGTGGTTGGTACCGCTCCCTCTCAACAAAGATGAACTTTCTTACCTCAAAAAACTAATTAGAGATGAACTTCAAAATGAATCAGATTATGTTGACGATTAAACAAAACAGATTCTTCTATATATATGATTTTCGAAAGGTTGTTCTATTTTTTGGTATACAGAATTTTCAAAAACTTGTGTGTTAGTTGACATTTTTCTTTTCAAATTTGGCTTAATTTTTTTTAAAGAAATCATTTTTTTCTTTTGAACTTTAAATCATATTCTTTTCCTTATATTGATTTGCAAAAGGACATTTTTATTTGTTTGTAAAACTATTACAAGATTTTAATTAACAAGAGATTCGTTTTATCTGAAGTAAAATATCAAAAATTTAAAACAAAATCTTACAGTTGATGATCAACCAAAAATTAACTATCATTACATGACTAGCATGAGGTTTGTTGTTGTACGTACTACGTAGTTAATCTTCAGTTATATAATGGACAAAACGTTACTGTTTTCTTGCTAAAGTAATACTATTATTGTTTTGGTATGGCCCCATATGATAAAATAATAATATTAAAAAAACAAATATTGTTTTGGTAGGTAAAATTCGTGGTTCATGAAACTTCTCTTAAAGAGTGATATGTGTTTGGTGTCCACGTGGAACAATGAAAACCCAAACCCAAACTTCATCATTTGTCGGAAAGCCAAACTAAATTATAATAATTTTATCCATCATTTTATCACGAATTACGTTTTGCATATTCTTGGTCGAAAACATGACAAACAAAAGTGAACTTTTTATATAACGGATCTATTATATTTATGACACTCGTAATTGTCTCATACTCTAATTAAAAAAAGCGAGGGAAAGTTTCTAATCCGAGCCGATCAATTCAGCCCATAAATATTAAGAAGTAAACCTTTTAGAGTTTGGGCCGCGAAGTCGACAATGATTATGAAAATGAGAGAGACCGTCTGAAATTAATGGGAAATTAATAATAATCTGAAAAAAATGAAAATCAAATGGAATATGAATATTCTCTGTTGAAGACTTCCTCCAGAAATCCTTTGGACCGAACGCGCAATTATTCCCTTGAATCTCTCTGAAATTTCTTCACCGTCTCTCCTCCTCTTCCAAATCGATCTTCGATTTTCTCTGAGATTTCTCTTTCTGTCTTCGGCTCCAATATAAGGAAAAACTAATTTCGGAGAGTTTTTTTTTTGGTTTCGGAGCGATGGGTCAAGCTTTTCGTAAGCTATTCGATACTTTCTTCGGCAATCAAGAAATGAGGGTAACTAACTAGTCATCATCTCTCGATTTCTTTTTTATTTTGTGAATTTATGTGGACATCTCGATCATTTCCTGGGTTTTCTGGACTGGATCTCGTGTTATTTAATTTACCGTTGATTCGTAATGAACAAATTGATGGTTGGTTCTTCCCTCTGACTAATCATAGATATCTGCTGTAAGCTGTGACATGATGAACAGAATTGAAGAAATGTTTTTGAATCGTGGTTTCTTTTGCTCGATGATGTCATTGTCAGGTCGTTATGCTGGGCCTGGATGCTGCTGGCAAGACAACCATTCTCTACAAACTTCACATTGGAGAAGTTTTGTCAACTGTTCCCACCATTGGTAAGCTGTGTGCTTTTTTCCCCATTTCTTTAGAATATCTCAGAACCTGTGTGTGTGTGTAATTGCTGTGATTATTATTCTTGTTCTAATCGCTAATTAGTGGGGATTGACTCCTTGGTTTTGGAACATGAATTTCGGTGAGAGCTGTATAATTCATTCTATTAAGACGTTACATTCTGAATCCATTGGTCATGTCTGTGAATTTCTCTTGTGTCATGAAGTTATGATACTTGGTCCTCTGAGAGTATACTTTTGTATGGTCTCTTTCCCTTTGGTTGCTTGGAATATGTTTGTCGACAGTCTTAAACTTTGTTACGCAGGATTCAATGTTGAGAAAGTTCAGTACAAGAATGTGATGTTCACAGTTTGGGATGTCGGTGGCCAAGAGAAACTGAGACCTCTTTGGAGGCATTACTTCAATAACACTGATGGACTTGTACGTATATACATTTTCCTCTAGCTTTGTGCTTTCGGTCAGATATTTTAACTTTCAGGTTGTCAATCTCTATGTTAGCATATGTTATTCTCATATGTGATAATGATATTAGCTGCAGTATGTTATTTCTTGCTTTTGGCCAACCTTGAGATCTTTGTCCATCTTTGTTGATTATCGTATAAAGTGTACTCTTAACATGCCCTTGCAGATATACGTTGTAGACTCCTTGGACCGAGAGAGGATTGGGAAAGCAAAGCAAGAATTTCAGGTTTTTATATCTAAAGATTTTTCAGATGACCATTACCTTAACTCACTTGATAGTTCCTTAACCTGCCCTCTGATTTACTCAGGAGATCATAAAAGACCCATTCATGCTCAACAGTATCATTCTGGTGTTTGCAAACAAACAAGACATGGTAAAATAGAGCTTTAGTCTTGTTTTCTTTTCTTTGGCCTGTTTATCGTCTATGTTTATTGTTCCTCACTCCATTTCCTTTACTCTCTGCTGAATATTAGAGAGGAGCCATGTCACCGAGAGAAGTATGTGAAGGGTTAGGCTTATTTGATCTCAAGAACAGGAAATGGCACATACAAGGAACTTGTGCTCTGCGTGGAGACGGGCTTTATGAAGGCTTGGACTGGTTATCATCTACGCTTAAAGATGTCAAAGCCGCTGGATTCACGTCCGTTGGACCCTCGTTTTAACTCTTTCAGGTAATATAAAGACCTGAGAACCCGCCAAGCTAATCAGTACAATAACTCTCGAGTCTCAGGACCTTAATCTTGAAAATGTCTTTTCTCCTTGCAGGTATTAAAACAGTAATCACGAAATCAGAATCTCTCTAAATACTTTTTGTTAAGGAAAGAATTATCTTCTCACGGTGGCAACGTTTTAGACTAAACTAGGCTACTTTTGGATTTTGGATCATGCTGCCATGAGAGTTTTCAGTGTATATTCCGCCTTACGCCTGCTGATGAAAAATTGTATCATCTCAAAACCTTCCCTTTCGGGTCATCTTTGTCCAGTTGAAACTTGGTAGATAATATATTCCTTTCAGATCATGATTTTTTGTTTTTTTATAACTAATATAAGTTTTCCGATATACATTTTTTCTCATAATCTTTGGGTTCTTTGGTGGATTTACAGGAAATTCATTTTAATAATTGCATCATGTTATGCAGAATATTGTTGGAGAATATGAGTTGACAATTTAGAGCATCAACCTTAATACACCAAAAAATCCACCAAAACACAAAACTCTTCTAATATAGTGAAAGATCAATATCCAAAAACATCTCTTCCCGTAGAACAAACATTATATTCGAGCTCAGTTTTCAAAGCTGATCATGTGCTCAGTTTTCAAAGCTGATCATGTTCAAACTCCGTCTCTTGAGGCATATGTTCAAGGCAACGGCGAATCTCCCTCCTCTGCAGCCATTGAATCCGATGATGGTTTTGCAGTAGCTAAAGAAGAAAATTGACATATCAAGATGATAAACAAAGCTGTCCAAGAAATGATAAAAAAAATAATGGAAGAAAGTAACAATAAAATCAGATACTTAACTGATTTCGTTCGGCGTCTCACTTTCACTGGCCGTCGTTGTTGTCGTTGTCTCTGATGGTTCATCGATTGTTTCCATGTCAATAGTCATTGCGTCATCAACATCCGCTTCTTCTACCTCTGTCATTATCTCATCCTTATCGCCTCCCGTCACTTCAAATCCATTTGGTGCCCAATTTGCTGCAGCCGTTTTTGCGTCTTCGGTTGCTGCGTTTGCATCCTCAGTGGTTTGTGATTGCGGGTCAATACTGCTGGAGAGCATAGAAGTAACCAAAAGATTCTGCAGGGAATTGAAACTTATTCCAGTAAATCAATGAATGTGTACATCAATTATAAAAAGGTAAGGATTTCAAACCCGTGCCTTTTCTAATGCAAGAGCGAGTTTTGAGAGCTTTGGGTAGATGGTCCTTGCAGCCAAAAGGATCTGTTGAACACAGATAGATCAGAAAGTTTTGTGGTTATGAATTATGATGTCGACAGAATTTCTAAAATTATATAAGACAAAGTACGGAGTCAACTGATTCTTAGCCTCTTACACTACCACGCAAGTGAGTTTTTTAGTAAATCATGGCGAGCTAATACGAACATGATATCGCTGAGATTGAAATAAATCATGACCACCAAACACATCTACTTACCTCACAGAGTCTCTGCAGTGTAAATGGAGGGCCTTCATCGAAACTAAGAAGGGCTGCAAAACAAGACCAGAACAAAGGAAAACCAATTAGACGCACTTCAAACGGTGAAATAAAAGGTCCCGGGTAAAGAAGAACACTCCGGGTTGTAAAAGCATAAATTAAACTGGAAGAGGTCAGAAAAACATAAAACAGCTTAAACAACTGAGTTACAAAGCCATTCACCACAATTCTCATCATGTTTCCCACACCGTACCATGACAAGCAATTTCATTTCATTTACATGGGTTACTTTCTTGAAAGTTCACACCGAGAGATTTGTTGGCTTGCATTTTTTAGGAAAGGATGGTGGGAAGAGTTATAGCTAGTCTATTTAAAAAAAAAAAAAAGATATATAATGATTGACGAGATAATAGACCGAACCCCTGAGCCAAAACCTCTTCTCACAGTTTCAAATTCTCAATCTACGTTACTTTTTTGCAATCGAAGTAGCAAAACTAACAAATGAGTAGATATAGACCTTCATCCAATCGACTAACCAGCACTGAGTATGTTTCTCCTAGGGCTTCCTTTTGTTGTTCGTCAGTCATTTTTGCCTCAGGATATTCTGACAGAACCTTTACAACACACCATATAGATTACAGATAGTTAGATCATGAAATAATTGTGATGGATGTGGATTGATAATATGTATAATAAGCACAGTGCGGGTATACCTGCACATACCTTCTTCAACCAACACGATAGTGATCCCTTTAGTTTCTCCCAGTCCTGCCTGTAGTATTACAAGGTAAGAAAGTAGTCAACTAGATGTAGCAATGCAGAGATGAAAACCTAAAACCCAGATTTACTCAAAAATAAAACCAAACATCAATTTCGTTCAACTCTATAGAACCAATACAAAAAGGGTAAGGATAAGACACGATGGCAGGTTTAAATCATAACCAAAAAATGGATGCCACAGCTATCTGGAGAAAGTGGCATTACCAGAACTTCCCAGTAGATGCTATTGCTTCTAATGTGCTTTTTATTTCTTCCTCACACATTTCTGTTTTCTGCTCAGCTCCACTGCAAAAGAAAGATCAGTCTGTTTTAGCAGAGGAATGTGGTACTACTATGAAACGAGAAACTAGTCAAATTAAGGAGACCCTTAACAGCTGAACATATGCAAAAAGATAGAAGGAGAAGCACCAACAAGAAGGTGTGTCAAAAGAGAAAATAGTTTGGAAAGTTTCCCACACAGAAAAGAAGTCAGTCGAGGTTCTTATACATAGCTGAAAGCCAGAACTCATCTTGCAAGAAAAAAGTTGACTCGAAGCCAACCAATAAGCATATGGAAAAACAGAATACGAACCCGAGTGTTCTTGCATTATCCTAAACTTAACAAGGTCATGATAAATCAATCGCAATATCCCGAACCAACATCAGAAATGTGGAGCTGAGTCGACGATTCGAAACTCAAGAATCTAAGAAACCAAATAATTTTCCAATGGAAAGCTCAACATTGAAAGATAATCAGTTATCCCCTCAAAGGCGGCCCCACGGAAAGACGAGAAACCCAAGTACACGATATGAACAATCAACAACTTTTTTAACGAGGAAGAGATAACTCGTTTTTTGATAAAAGCGGGAATCGCAAAGAGAGTGCAAGCAAGCAAGATCAGTGGAATTAGGGATTTCGAGTAGAGAAAGGAAAGTAAACTTACGGATGCTGATGCTCGAGAACTTGGGTAACGACGGCGTGATCGTGGCGAAGTTCGCCGTCAATGGGAGGAGAAATGAAGGAACTATCAGGAGTTTGATGATCCGCTGGTGGATTCTCCATTTGGACTGTACGAGCAATCTCCGGCCTTCTACGAAGAACCCTAAAATCCTGAACTCGCACCAGATGATGAAACTCGGAAAAAAGACGCCATCATTCAATTTTGCTCATTATGTGACCCGACCCGACTCAATCAATCCGATCCAAACAGATCCGACCCGATTCCGCAAACTTTTCTTTTCAGCTTTAGAGAAAGTTCTACGATCGTAAAAAAAGGGTTCCAAATTCGTTTTTGGAGTGTAATATTTTGGTCAATACTATTTAATTCAACGGGACAAATGCTCGGATTCACTAACATTACTAGCTCTACAAGACTTATAAAAAAAAAAACAGGCACTTGACAAAAACGAATATATATATATATATATATATATATATTACGCATTTCAAAGGTTGATCGATGGTAACAAAAGGAGACATTGAACATCATTCGTCACTTCAAACTTTATGAAATAGCTGCCAAACTCCACTTTGTAAACACGAATATCACATATAGGATACGGATTTTCATCGTAACATAATTTTGTGTATAATCTGATTTTGAAGCTTGTTTTTATCCAATTTAGATGATTTTGCAACTGTAATGGTTTTCTTTTACAGTTTTAACTTTTGACAAGTATTTACTTTCCCAGCCATTGGCCAGTTTTGAATGGCTATAATTTATATCTACTAGACACGTAAGACAAGTAGCGGCTTTGAAACATGGAACAAAACCTCATTCCAATACATCTTGATCTTGGTTCTTCAGCTAGATCAGCACCAACATTAAAAATTCAGAAAGATAAATAAAAATAACTAGATAAAATGGATTCAACCTTGTCAAAACAATAAGGCGAAGCATAAATATATCCAAGTAAGTCTAAGATTAGTTGTGGTTTGGGGCAGGTCTGCAGAGAATAGGAAAAGGAGGTCTTTTTCCTCCCGCAAAATCCATGGCCTTGGCTTGATACTCCACGAGAGGCCCATTGGGGTACTCCCGAGCCATAAACGTGATGTACAGCTTCCACCTACCTCCTGATTGTCGATTGGCTCTCACAATACTTACAAATTCCAAATTCTTCCTCTACGTAAGTTTAAAAAAAAAAAACACAAACACAACCATCCTATCTGTGAGATTCACACATCATATTATTAGACCTTCTTTGAATTAAACTTAAAACAAAAGTTTCTACTTGAATTGATACCTTCTCCTCGTTGAATTTCTGAACACACAAGGATGCAAGATCCGCCAAGTACTCCCTAGTAGTCTTGTTTCCCCAAGGTTCTTCCAGATCTGGAATGGCGAAGATCCACTTGACTGGATCTGGTAAAAACCCCTTAAATTCAAAATACGATCAGATTAAAATTTTAGAAGAAATTGATGTTTTTACATTTGTGTGTTAACGAAGGGTTTCCGATATATACTTTATTCTTCGCTAGCTCCATCTTATAATCGCGGAATTCCTTGTATTCCTCATCGGTGGCGAAGCGTGCACGGGCCTCGGGATCCGATTCGTATTCATCGAAACTGTCGACTCCCCACTCCGGCTCCGGTTCTTTTATGTCTAGATCACTGCCGGAGCTCGCGCGTCCTTTGGCTCCGAAGTATGTTTCGGTGTCGACTTCCCATTCGTCGCTTGCGCATTCGCTTTCGTCTTCCATGCTTGCGTCGCCTTCATCTTCGACTCTGGGCTTTTTCCATTTAGTCGAGTCAGATTCCTCCTCCGTCGATGCTCGTTTCGCCGTCTCATCGCTGCTTTGAGTGGTAGTCATCGTCGCCGGAGAGTCGAACAAACCCTAGAAATATCTCTTGCGACTGTTTTGATTCCAAGTAGACGAAACAGATAACAAATTCGTTGCATGTATTGTTTTGTCATTACTTCCCTCTCCATTTCCATCAGCAGCGGGAACTGATGATTTGGGCTAAGTAAAAGCTCCTAGATTACAAGTCAGAGGCCCAGTAAAAGCCCCAAAGTGTCTTTACAACCCTTTTTTAGCACTTTACCTTACGGAATCTATTATTTACGTATTCGTATAAAGTAAAAAAAAAAAAAATTTGCTGAATTAAAGTGGATAAATATATACAGCAAACAAATTTAAATTATTCAATATCCAAGACGAGTTCCAAGCTAAACCCGAAAGAAAACACACAAAAAGCTGAAATATCTCCAAACGCCCTTCTATTGAATTTGAATGCAAGGAGGATCTCTGTTGAATACAAAATAGCTCAAAAGCCAAACGTTATGCAAAGTGATTACTAGTGAACATAAGTTACGGAATACGATTTGATAAATAAAAGTTATAAAACTATATATGTTTCTGCTCTACATTGAGAACAAAAGCTTTGGTCTTATTATGTTCACCACATTTGGCAAGCCTATATATAATTTATGAACAAGAGAGGTAAGTTTTTTTATACAACAATTGCGTGTCAAGCTTTGGCAACTATTAATAGTTAAGTTATGTGACTTATGTCCTCCTGGAGGCGCAAGACAAGCAGAAACTTCAAAACTTGGAACGATATCCTAGTATAAAACATTAACTCAAGGAAATTTTTTGGCAATAAATAGGTCTCACAATGTACCATGACAAACCATTTCATTTCATTAATTTATATAGTACAAATTACTTTTTTGAAATTCACATATTGAGAAGGAAAAAATGGATGGGTGAAGTTATTATTATAGCTACTATATTAGAAAATGTAAATAGATAATGATTGATGTGATTATAGACCATCGAGTGGTAAACCTGATTTCATGAAGAAGTATAAAAAATGAAAAGAAAATAAAAAAAATCAGAATCACAGATCATTGATCTGACATTCTAGCAGGATTCATAAACTCCAGAGTACATACAGTAAAACCTCTATAAATTAATAATGTTGGGACTTCGAAATTTTATTAATTTATAGAGTTATTAATTAATCGATAAATTAATAATTATTAATTTATCGATAAATTAATAAAATATTAATTTATAGAGATATTTTTCGGTTCAAATTCTTAATGTTCATCAAAATACAAAAAAATATTTTCAACAATGTAAAATTCATTTAGAAAATATCATATCAATAAATTTGAAAGATAAGATAAACAATATTTATAAACTTGAAATAACAATATAAGCATATTTTACTATATTACATTATTTATATATACCTAAATGTATAATTATTAATTTATATAATTATTGGGACCATATTTTTACATAGGAGTTTCAAAAAAATTATTATCTTATTATTTTATCGAAATTTGCTAATTTTTACACCGGCCCGACTCGGGACCGGCAAAATTTATTAATTTATAGTGATTATTAATTTATCGAGTATTAATTTATAGAGGTTCTACTGTAATTATTTTTTCTACTTCGATTTTATCGGAAATTATCTAAAAATTACACTAAGAAAACTTCTTAGAGATCTTTATGTCTTGAATGTTAGGAGAGGAAAAAATAATTTACACATAAAAGAAGATGTAATAAAAAAGAGGAAAAAAACCTTTTGGCAAATAAATAAAAACATTAGCAAATAAATAAATAAAATAATAATAACAGAAAGAAAACTAAAAAAAAAATCGGCTAGGGTTCTTAATTTTGTAACTGATGGATGACGGCGTTGAAACTAACGGTATCTCTCTTACGTCACGTTAATTAGGGTTCTCGTCTTCTTACTAGACGGAAAAAAGGTCTCCTTTTTAAAAGTGTTTCATTTGTTTTTTTTTTATGCTGAAATTTTATGGAGATTTTGCTATGAACATTGGATCTACTCCCCACTCAAGCTTCCTATTTTTGTTTTTGGTTTGTTTTCGATTCTAAAGTTCTTTGAAGATTTTGTTTTGAACATGAGAAAAAATTACTTTAGCACTCATGTTTCGTGTTTTTGTGTGTTTTTCACTTGTTTTACGGTTCTGAATCTTTCTGTAGATTTTGTTATGGAAAATGGGATCATTCATGCGGAGCAAAAACAAAAAACAAAACTCTATTTAATATTAACTTTGTTTTCTGAAAACAATATTATAAAATCTTTTGAGTTTTTTTTTGGGGCTAAAAGTAAAATATATCTTTTGTGTTTTGTTTATACAAATAATAACTCCGCCTTCATTTTTTTTTGACAGAAAACCACTCCATCGCTCCCTGCGTAGTGCTCCATATATATGGAGTTTTTCTTTTTCGTTTCCCCTTTGGACGAAATCATGGGTTTAAATTCTTTTTCAAGAGACTTTTCACATTTTTTCTCTTTGATTCTGTACTCCAGATCCAAAAAACATATAAATCATTTTAGATCAAACATATTTGACACGGGATGATTAGTCACCGTATCTTTCTTTTTTTTCTGGTCTCGCGTCTTAAATAAAAACATGAACAAAATCTTAAAAATCAGATGATAGACAAGCATAAACGAGTTTTCAACCCATTAAAAAAATTCTTCTATCATTTATGTTTAGTTATTTGTGTATTATATCTCTCTTTGCTGTCTTTTTTTGGTCTTGCGCTTACTGTGTCTCAAATAAGAATGTTGACGAAAACTGAAAATCGGGAGATTAACAAGCAAAATGAGTTTTCAACAAAAACTAAGGACGTAGTAAATTGAAATCCTAGTTTTATTATTAAATCTGACGAAATTGAATCTTAAATCCTTGTAGCTATCATAATCAAAGTTCTATCTGTTTATGTTTGTCTGTTTATATGTTCTATATTTGTTTAATTTTTCTCTGTATATATAGTTAAGATACTGTTGATTAATATCAATGTTTCTACATTCAACAGAAGAAATGGAAGACGACAGAGAAACCGGTGGTATTGGCGCGGGAGGAGGACAAAAGAAGGGCAAAAATGTACCAAACCAACATAAACTAGACGCGGAAACTCGACGTGAACAGGCGAGGAAAGCACAGCAAGATGGTGAACCGGCCGAAGAATTTCCAGTTCCTCGAGTAACCTTTATAAATTCTACTTTCTGACTTTTTGGATCAATTTTTTTTTTTTCATTTGAATGCTATAAATTGTTTTTTTTTTTTATATCCAAAACCTAAATTCAGTGGATGTAAGTTTGTTTATAATTTTCTTTTGTAGGATTATGGCGTTGGCTTTGAGATTTCGAAGCATTGGGTTCTCACACACGGACATTTGCTTGATAAAATTTTCAATCAAACCAGAGGTATCAAAATTTTCAATCAAACCACTTTATACGAAAATGGGTTGTTTTTGGTTTGTTTTAGTTTCTTCTGGGTTGGTACTGTGTAATATGGATTTTTTTTATTTTTTTTTGGTATTTAAATGCAGATGATTGCTGGGCTATATCGCTTTCTAAGATATTACAATTCACCGTTAACAAAGATCTTGAACGCAATCAACAAAATGATTTGGACATCGAAAAGTTTATAAGGGAAGTGAAGCTACCAATTGAACAACTCAAGTCTAATAAGAGTTTGGACACTATTGCATTGGCTGTTGGTTCTATGAACAAGGCTATGGACCATATATTCACTCGTGGTATAGAGAAGAAAGATGGAAAGAAGGTATACTTTTATGATATACGAACAATTATGTATCTCAACGTGGCAACTCGTTATTTAGTTTATATGGGGATTGACATTTTTACTTTTTATTTTGTAGGGACCTCATGCTCGTACTTTTAGAGGCGAGTTTCGTAATACAGATGTGGCTACCCCTGATCTTATCGTTCAGTTACTGGAAACAAAGGGTCCTGTTGGCATCATCGTCGCTACTAATACCGAATTTCTTGATCTTAAGGACGTAAGTTAAAGTGGTAACAAATAAGATAGTTATATACTGATTTCTTAGATTTAATTGTTGCAAAGTGTAATTTTATTGATTAAGTGTCAATGGTGTTTCAGGGAATTATAGTTGTGTGCAAGTCACCACGGGAAGACGGATTTCGTAGGCATGCCCTTATCATTGTCGTGTATGGAAGGACGAGCGACGGAACACTGTTCTTTATTCTGCAAAACTCTTGGGGAGAGAAGTGGGGTGTCAATGGCTATGGCAGGATTATTATTGAAGGTACATGTGAGATCTTCTATCTACACAAGTTAATCAAGCATTAGCGGAGGAGTGGAAGATTCTTTTTTTTTTTTGGTGTGTGGACTTTTAGGGAGGGAGAGAAATTATCGTGAATAATATTTGAAAATCATTTGATCAAGTGACTATATATATTTTATAGTATTGCTCTGTGAAGATTTTATCTTTCGCTATATCTGTTTAGCGTCAAGCATAATAAAGCTAAGATGATAGGATATTTCAAAAACATCAATTCCATCATGTTTTTATAGATAAAATATTTGCATTTGACAATAGAAAAAAACACTTATTCGCTTGTAATATAATTTCAAATTCAAACATCCAAATAAGTAAATACACAATCCATTCAACACAAATTAAGACCATAAAGAAAGTAAGCGCACACAGTCACAGAATCAGCTAACATTAAGATAAACTGGGGAGTCTAACTTCAAATATTTCTTGATCCTCGCTTAGCTCCGGCGTCAACTTACACATTGCTTAGTTCTGCAATTTAGATATACCAAAAATTAAGCAATGTTTCAGAAACTTCAAGACGATATAATAAGCCCACATAATCTGCAATGGACTTTCTCTCTCCATACATACCACTGACCCAAAATAGTTGAAAAACAGCTAAAATACGTAATTCAACTATGCAAAGAAAACTAAAGTACAGATAACTCTAAATTACCTAATCAGATGATGGTGGGTTTAGGGGTTGGTCTGCAGAGAATGGGAAAAGGAGGTCTATAGTTTCCTGCAAACCTCATCACCTTGGCTTGATACTCTACAAGAGGCCCGTTCTCATACTCCCGAGCCATTATCGTTATATAAATCTTCCATCTACCTCCTCCACTTACAGTAGCTCTCACAACACTATCCAATTCCACAGTCTTGCGCTGTCAAAGCGAATGATAAATATAGTTATATCCAAATATGTGACTGAAATTATATATCCTTCATACTTGTCACATACCTCCTCCTTGTTTAATTTCTCAATACACAGGGAAGCCAGATCTGTCAACATTTCTCTATTGGTCATGTTTTTATTCGCTGGTGCATCCAGACGACCAAAAGTGTAGATTCCGTTTTCTACATCTGGTAAAAACCCCTTGCAACATTCCAAGGCACCAACGAGAATACGAATTTCATTATTTTCTTTTTAATAATCAAAGCGAAAGGTTCCTTTTTTATATATATATATATATATATATATATATAACTAAATCCTTGTCAATTTTAAAATGAAAATAAAAAATAATAGCACGTTACCTTACTATTGAAAGTATCGTGCTTGAGGCGACGGAATTTTTGATATTCCTCCTCGTCGGAGAAATACTTACGATCCTCGGGATCTGTCTCGTATTCACGTCCTTCCTGGCTGTCGACATCCCACTCCGGTTCCTTTTCTGGCACGTATATAAAGCTTAGATGGTTCCACACGACCCTCCTGCCCTCGCTGTTACAGTCGCCGTCGTCTTCCTCTTCGACTCTGGCTTTTTCCATGACTGAAGAGGCAGCTTCCTCATTCTCCGCCACTGGATCCGTCGTCGTCGAAGCTCGTTTCGCCGCCACATCGCTGCTGTGCGGGGTAGCCATTATCGTCGGAGAAACGAACAAACCCTAGAAATATCTCTCTCAACACAAATTTGATTTGGGGGTTCCCAAGTAGACGTAGCCGTAGATGACATATTAAATTAATGATACTCTCTCGTTAAGGTGTATTTGCTTACAGATATGCTATTCTAACCCGATGATTTGGGCCAGAGAGCATATGGACCAAACCCGATAAGAGGCCCATATTAGTTTTACGGATATTTTTTTGTTCAGAATACCAATTGCTTCTGTGTTGAACTGTTGATGAATGATCTGCTACATATATACTCCTCCACTTTCGGTTGTCGATTTTTTGTGTGTGTGTTATGATATACATCAAAACTTCAGTTTTGAGATTTAAAAATTAAAATATCATATATAAATATACTTTTTCCTATCAGATATAAATATTAACAATTTAAAATGTAAAGTCTATAATTTTATTGGTTAATAACTTATTATTCATACAAATAAAAAAGTATAATAGATATACACGTTTTATACTAATAAATATAGATTCCTGGTTTGGGACTTGGCCTACAGAGAAAAGGAGGTCGTTGGACGTCTCCCCTCAAAATTTGATGACCTTGGATTACACAAATAAATTCAGAATCTTAAAAAATCTTAAATTTCGGGTCCGGGACTTGGCCTGCAGAGAATTGGGAAAGGAGGTTGGACGTCTCCTGAAAATTTGATGACCTTGGCTTGGTACTCAACGAGAGGCCCATTAGGAGACTCTCGAGCCATAAACGTGATGTAAAACTTCCATCTAGCTGCTCCAGTACTAGTAGCTCTCACAACATTTACCAATTCCAAAGTCTTTCCCTGTGAAACCAACCAATTAATGATCCAAAACGAAATTTATATCCATCTTCTTGTAAAAAGAAGTAAATCTTTTCAACTCAGATAACTAACCTTAGTCTCGTTGAATTTTGCAACACACACATTAGCAAGTTCTGCCAAGAAACCCCGACTCATGTGATCACCCTTCACTGGTCCGTCCAGATAAACGTCGTAGATTCCGTTCGTAGGATCAGCAAGAAAACCCTTGAACAGCCAAAATATTTGTTTAACTTTTTTGCTGACTTAGTAGACGACAAAGGCAAAAGGGTTTAAACCAATTTAGGGTGTATATACAATCTATTGTTGCAGTAAAAGAGAAACTGATACCAGTAAGCCAAAAGAGGTTTTAACATAATTAACAGTACTATTACCCAATCCCATAATTACGGTTAAAATAATCACCTTACTCTCGAAAGCCTTGAGCCTGTTGCGGCAGTATTCGTCATAACGTTCCTGGGTGCGGTAAAGCTTACGAATCCGAGGATTGATTTTGAATTCGCGACCATCGTAGCTGTCCACATCCCACGCTGGTTCTTTTTCCGGCCAGTCATACGAACGCCACTCCTCGTCAGTGCCGACGCTGCCGAAACTGTCGAGGCTGCTGCTGCTATCGCTGTCTCCGTCGTCGATCTTTGGCTTTTTCGTGGACGCTGAGTCAGCATCCTCCCCCGCCGCCAAAAAATCCATCGTCGCAGCTCGTTTCGCCATCGATTCATTGCTTGGTTCGGTAGCCATCGCGGAGAAACGAAGAAACCTAAAAATGTGAAATCAATGGATTTTGATTTGGTTGCCCTAAATTTATTAGTTTTAAGTAAAATTTAGTCTGGTTTTTGATTTGCTAATGATTAAATCTGGTCGAGAAAAGGAAAAGCGAATCACAAATCTTATTTTACAAATATATTCTCTACGAAATATCATCATCTCCATGTACAAACTACTACAAAGAACCAAGAATATATATAATCTCCATTTCAGTATTGTCCCCGCTAAAATCAGCACAGCTTTTCACTTTGCAATTATAAAAGTGAAACAATAGGATCAGACCAAATCCCATGAGATGTAACGAAATTGACACATTACAAATCACATAAAAAAGAAATGGAAAATCTTTCTCAATTTTGTTCCTGAAGTTGAGATTTTTATTCAGACGAAAAGTATCATACTGTATAAGAAGGAAACACATTTTTTTTTGGGTCCGAGACAAGTAGACAACGACAACAACAACAAGAAAAAGAAGGCAATTTCGAATCACTCTCTACTCTGCAATCTGATTATTACCAGGCAAAACCTGCAACGCAGTTNTGAACAGCATGGACATGGGCCTCTGACGGGCTTTTAACAACTATGGCCCATCTTGTCAAGTGAAAGGATGATGATTCTTCATCATGATTATTCCTGCAAGCATGGAAGCTCAAAATCAACTAAATTTGTGTCATTATTACAACAAATTCGGAAAAGAAAGAATTTCAAAGATGAATATGAATTGAAAACGTAAGAATTTGTTTGATACACATTCATCTAGGATGAGAACAAGCTACTACAGTTTCTGAGGTCTTTCTTACATTTTGGAAGTACTTATTAAATACTAATACAGAAGAAAGTGATAATATTAATGTCCCATTTATGTAACTCTCTCTTATCTTCTAACGCATATTATACATCACTACTTTTTGCAATCTACAGGCCTAACTAAATGTATACATATAATGATATAAATTTTCAAAGGAGAGATTCATGGAATAAAAATATTAATAAATCAAGAAATTCGAAAATAAAATATATAGAGAAATTATTTGTGATCCTTTTTTATTGTTTGACGAAGATGAGAAGAGTGTGGTCAGAGTGGACCGTGCATAGCACACGAAAATGGTGCGATTACCACGAAAAGGTTATCTCTTGGAGACTTTGACACCACCACTTAAACAAACAAAAAAACGCATGCAACAAGATCCAAACTTTTACATCTTCACGAATTAAGAAGAATCACACAAGCTTCTTCGTTCGATCATATTAGAGAGAGAGAGAGAGAGAGAGCTGTCTCTTATACACATCTAGATGTGTATAAGAGACAGGCATAAGGCAGTGATGGAGCAGAACAAACAAAATTTGAGATCCAGAAATATCGAGACCAAATCTAAGAAGCAAAATGATTTTAAATAAACAATCAATCGGGATCTCATTCAACTCAAGAGTAATGCTCCGATTCGTATAATCACATTACCGACGTGAAATTGAAGCAGCTACAGATTCAAGGTATATTGATAACGACGCAGATGAGCGGTAACGAGATTCTTCGGATTCCGAATGAAATGGAGCGAATAGATGAAGAGAACTTACAATCTCAAGAGCTTTGAGAGCATCGGCCATGGCGAGATTGGTCATGTTGGCTGGGATTTTGTTCCTCTTGCAGAGAAATTGAAGATCTCTTCTCAGAAGGATGTGGAAATACACATCTAGATGTGTATAAGAGACAGATCCTCACCTTTGCGCTCTCCATTGTCATTGTTGTCAGCATTCATCATCATCTCCATGTTGTTCTCCTTGTTCTTATCCTCGACATTGACCAGCTTCATAGCCGAGTTCTTTGATGGAGTCGTTGTTGGTTTGCTTGGTCTTGGAAACTGAACTGAAATTGAGTCTGCTGCAAATGGGGCTGTGTTGACTTTTGCCTCTTCGAGAAAGGGACCAGGAGAAGTTGGAGCAGCAACAGAACCTTCTTCTTCAGAAAGAACCATCTCTTCATCAGCAGTATCAGATCCCAATACGGCTTTGTTCGAATCAGCTTCAGAGATTGTGCCGTCTGAGTCAACACCAAAATCATCTTCTTCCGGTTCAGTTTCTGAATCACCATCGGTTTGGTCCACATTTGACTCTTCATCGAAATTGTTGATTTTCTCAGGCTCAGAATCTTTCTCCTGAATTGCCTGTTCTGTTTCTTGTTGGTCCACTTGTACTAAACTGTCGAAAGCTTGATCATTCTTCAACTCTGCGNCTTTCTCCTGAATTGCCTGTTCTGTTTCTTGTTGGTCCACTTGTACTAAACTGTCGAAAGCTTGATCATTCTTCAACTCTGCGAAAGAAAGACATTTTAATTTAGAAATGTAAACAAGAAAAATTGGTCAGCGCTCGTGATTTTTATACTTGTTGCATACCTTTATTATCATTGTTTGTCTCAGCGTCTGTATTTTCCAAGACAGGAGTATCACCAAGATCGATATAAACCTCAAGATCTCCAACCTCCTGATCATTCTCTTTCTTCTTCAAGCCTTCCTCGCAAATAGCTTTATTAGCCTGCAATGTTTCTCCTTGTTGGAAGACATCGCTACTCTCGGATTCTGCGAAAGAAGGCCACATGATTTAGAAATGCAAAACAAGAAATTAGCAGACAACATTGATGGTATATGAATGCTTGCATTACCCTTTTCATCACTCATTTTTTCATTCATGTTCTCCTTGTTGGTTTCAGTGTTTGTTTCCAAAACAGCAACATCATCAAGATCTCCAACTGTCTGGTCACTGTCAAGATCTTCAACCGCCTGGTCACTGTCATTCTTCAGGGTCTCCCATTCCTTCTCCATGGAAGCACTTAAATCTCTACCTGGGATCACTTCAGCATCCTCACTTCTCTCCTCTGAACCTGCATATTACAAATAAACGCATTATAGATCAACCAATTTACCTGACTCACAAGCATTGAAAAAGAGAAAATGCATTGTATCTAACCAGCTGGATTCTTCTCCTGTGCGGATAGTTTTTGTTCTGTTTCTTCATTCCTCTCAGGTTTATTGGTATCCAAGGCTTCTTCAGTCTTCAGACTCAGATCAGCCATACACTTTTCTAACAGCCTGGTTGATCTCCTTGTGCTGTACACCGACTGGACCAATTCATCCTTCTTAGTCTCCTGAACTTTGCTGCTACGAGAAGTTGCTGTTGAAGCTTTCCTTGTGCTTCGTGCAGCAGGAGTTTTGGCCACACTGGCTTCAAACTTGACACTGTTAGTCTTCGGTTCTTGAGCAACATTCTTGTTTATGTTTTCCTGCTCCATTTCTCCAGCAAGAGACTTGCTCGTCATATGACAAGAACGGTTCACCAGCTGTGGTGATGACTGAGGTTCAGCTTTTATTGCCGTCTTCCTTCGAGTGGTTCGAGTTGCAGTATTTGGCGGCTGCTTTGCTACAGTGGTTGGAGACTGAAGAACATTGGAGTCGGATTGATTCATGTATTCATTAAGACCTTCAACCTATTAATTCGACCGAAAAAGAATCAAAGAAACAAACTGTGAGCGAGATAACTTAAGATCAAACATATACGACAACTCAAGAATTGAATTCACAGAGAAGTGATCTATAATAGCAGATTTGAGCGCCGTTATTAAAAAACATGAGGATCAAAATTCACCATGCTTAGAATTATAAGACATAGCATCAACAGACGTGGATGTAAACGATGAATAGAGCAGTGGTCGACTAGATCAAGGAGTTTTGAGATCCAGAAATATCGAGACAAAATCGAAGAAGCAAAACGATTTCCTCGCTGGTGCTTAACTTGACAGATCTCCATCATTATTGAAGTAAAACATCCGAGTCTTAATGAATCGATCTCAATCAAATCAGAGTGAAGTTGGTGGTAAACGATAGCATAAGGCAGTGATGGAGCAGAACAAACAAAATTTGAGATCCAGAAATATCGAGACCAAATCTAAGAAGCAAAATGATTTTAAATAAACAATCAATCGGGATCTCATTCAACTCAAGAGTAATGCTCCGATTCGTATAATCACATTACCGACGTGAAATTGAAGCAGCTACAGATTCAAGGTATATTGATAACGACGCAGATGAGCGGTAACGAGATTCTTCGGATTCCGAATGAAATGGAGCGAATAGATGAAGAGAACTTACAATCTCAAGAGCTTTGAGAGCATCGGCCATGGCGAGATTGGTCATGTTGGCTGGGATTTTGTTCCTCTTGCAGAGAAATTGAAGATCTCTTCTCAGAAGGATGTGGAAATCCATCTCCGCGAAATCGAGAGAAAGAGAAATCTCTTGGGTGTGTGATTTTTGGTTGGGAGAGAGATTGACAGTGAAAACAAGATGTTTTTTTTGCCTATGAGTCAGGAGGTGTGAGGATATGGGGTATTTATACCCTCATTGGGAGGAGAAGCCAATGAATCTAATCCCTAAGTTTGGAAGCGAACGTTGGAGCGGAGGTTTGAAATTTGAATTTCTGGTGAAAAAAACTAATATTTAATGTGTTCCTCTTTTTCTATTTTTATACTCCCCGGCTTGTCACTTGTATGGACTGTATCTACCCAAAGAAGGAAGAAATATTCTGAAAAAGGACACCGGAACAAGAAAATTAAGAGTATTTCAGGAATTAAATTCATGGGCCATAGAAGCTGCAAAGCCCATTAAAAGCGTAAATTGTATTGTTAGGGGTAAGGTTTGGGCTCAGGCTTACATGAGAATTTGATTTAGCGGAAGCGAGACCATGCATTAGTCCGTCGCTTGCTGTGGTGATTTTCATCATTCTCTACCAGAAAAGGAACCTCCTGATTAGCCAAATTAAGTAATTTTCAAAAGCATACAAATCAAAACAACCGTTACATTCATACAAACATCGTAACACAAAAGTTTTGTTTCGTTATTGGAACTTAACACAACAGTTTTACTTAACTTATTACAACACTCAGAAACACACACATAAAAGGAAGAATTGTGTTTGCTATGAATGGTGAGTCTTGTCCAAATCCTCGAGACTCGCTGGACGAAACCATGCTTTCTCCTCCATCACTGAACCCTGATCCTGGCTGCGATTCTCGTCGGCTGTGTCGGTGGTGGAGGAGGAGGAGGAAGGTCCAAATACACCGGTTTGAGGATGAGGAGACCAATATTTGTCAGAGTCAGGCTTTATCAATTCATCAGGCACTTTACTCGATTGCAATTCTTCCTCTACGTTCTTATCATACGCCGATGTGTGACCATTCTTGTTAGTAATACCTCTAGAGGATAAATAATAAGGTATTTAGCGTAATCTTGGTTTCTTCTTTATAAGTATATATGTTTTGGAGATTAAATAATTGAAAGTGAGTTCCGTTGTTCGTTAGGTGAGACATTGAGACTATAATTACCACATGAATAAAATAAGAAAAATGATTGGATAACCCCACCATACAACTACGTACATCTTTTATCACTTACCAACCCTAAACTATTAATCTTCAACTCCAAAATTTAAAATTTACATTTTTTGTTCAAAACGACTTTTATATATATAAATTAAATAGACACGTGAAAAAATGGTATCGAAAATAAATGGCTATTGGGATTTCCACCCACAAACGTATATAGTAACGTATTATATTTACATGCATGCTGTCCTCCATTTCTACCCAAAGTTGATCCAAACGTTCACTCGTTGGAACAAACATGGTCCATTCGACCAAGAAGATTAAATGATTTTATGCCACGAAAAATGTTTTTCTCTTTTTTTAAAAAATAGTTTCTTTCCCTTTTAATCTTTTAGTTAAAATGGGTGAATAAAATACCATTAATTTTACCATTAAATTAAGGAAGTGACATGCATATGGTTCACCATGGTTCATGATCATGCGTATTTTCCACGATCTACAATTAAATACAACCTATGAAGTCGTAGATGCAGATACTAAAAAAAAAAAAAAATTAATAAATTGATGATTAGGTGAAAAATTCAAGTTCTATCCGATTTTCTTTAATATTATGACTTTATTTTTTAAAGGCAACGCGAAGAAAAAAGTGAGGGCCCTCTCCAAGATTGAAGGAATAATTTGATCAAGGACGCGTATCATATCGTGAATGGAAGATGGGTTTTGTACCTCTTGGTATTATCCAATTGGATATGCCCTATCCGACTAAAGTGTCAGTGTCCGACTGATCTGTGTAACTAAAAAGAATCTATTAATGTAAAAGCTTTCCTTTTGGGTTTTGTAAAAGCTTTTTAATGTATTTTTTACCTATATAGCCAGCAAATGCTAGGTATGATTTGATTATTTGGATTAAAAATCTCGAAACCCCCACCCATCCAGGAATCCTACAGTGTGTCCTTCTCTAATATCGTCGATAACAAATATGTAAGAAAAATGGAGAGGAAGATGTACCGAGAAGCGAAGAGACCAGATGCGACGGCGCGTGGGAAAATGCATGAACGAACGCCGTTGACTATGTGCTTCCCGATCACCTGAACACTCTTCGATGTGGCTGCCATTCAACTCTATTTGACTGTACCCAAGATTGAGAGAGAGAAATGGTGTTTTGGATGTGTATTAATGGTGAGTTGGTGACTATACTAGACTACTAGTTGTCACTTTATAATATATGTATATAGTGTAGAAGAGATCAGAGGTGGTAGGAGACAAAAGAGCACACCATATGATTCGTGTGTGCTGCTCCGTTACTTTCTTTTTTTTTGGTCAACAACTCCGTTACTTTCTTAAAATTCTCGATTAATCGTCAAATTCACCCCCAATCAAATGACACCGTTTACATCTGACGCCGTTAACTCGACGACGTGCATTTGAACAGCATAGACATGGGCCTCTGACGGGCTTTTAACAACTATGGCCCATCTTGCCAAGTGAAAGGATGATGATTCTTCCTCATGATTATTCCTGCAAGCATAGAAGCTTAAAATCAACTAAATTCGGAAAAGAAAGAATTTCAAAGATGAATATGAATTGAAAACGTAAGAATTTGTTTGATACAAGAACAAACTACAGTTTCTGAGGTCTTTCTTACATTTTGGATTACTATCAAGTACTTATTAAATACTAATACAGAAGAAGGTGATAATATTTAGTCAAAAAAAAGAAAGTGATAATATAAACGGTGATAATATATAACTCTCTCTTAATACTAATACAGAAGAAAGTGATAATATAATTAGTTTCTTAAATTCTCGATTAATCGTCCCATTTATATAACTCTCTCTTAGTTTCTAACGCATATTATACATCACTACTTTTTGCAATCTACAGGCCTAACTAAATGTATACATATACTGATATAAATGTTCAAAGAAGAGATTCATGGATTAAAAATATTAATAAATCAAGAAATTAGAAAATAAAATATATAGAGAATTTATCTGTGATCCTTTTTTATTGTTTGACGAAGATGAGAAGAGTGTGGTCAGAGTGGACCGTGCATAGCACACGAAAATGGTGCGATTACCACGGAAAGGTTATCTCTTGGAGACTTTGACACCACCACTTAAACAAACAAAAAAACGCATGCAACAAGATCAAACTTTTACATCTTCACGAATTAAGAAGAATCACACAAGCTTCTTCGTTCGATCATATTAGAGAGAGAGAGAGAGAGAGAGAGAGATGGCAACGTCTGGTGCGATTTCAGGAGCTACTGTCTCTTCCTTCTTCACCAAAACCGCTTCATCTTCAAACCCATCTCCCAAACTCCATCCCTCCTCTTCTTTCTTTTTACAGGTCTCTCTTCTTTTCAATCTCATTAAAAAAAATTGAATCTGAAATTCTCAATTGGAAGTTTGTTTCCTGTGGAGGGTCGAGTTTGATTTCTCGTTTCTTTTCTCTTGAATGTGATTTGGACTTAGCTTCATCTAGAAGTATGAATCTTTTCTATCCTTTTATCCGTTTGTGTTTAGAAAACTGGGTTTCAAGGAGTTTCGTTGGAAGATTCGAAGAAGAGTGTATCAGAGATCTTCGCTGTGTCGGAGAGAAAGATCGGGGGGTTGAATGGCTCGAGAAGATTCGAAATCAAAGCGAGAACAGCAGCTTCGAAAACAATAGAGGTTGAAGTAGATAAGCCTTTGGGTCTGACTCTAGGACAGAAGCAAGGCGGTGGAGTTGTCATCACCGTGAGTTTCTCACTTCCTCTGCAATGGAGTGGCATTCTTCTATATAGATTGATTGAGTGGGTTTTATTTCATTTTCAGGGTGTGGAAGGAGGTGGGAACGCAGCAAAAGCTGGGCTTAAATCTGGAGATCAAGTTGTGTACACAAGCAGCTTCTTTGGAGATGAGCTCTGGCCTGCAGATAAGTTGGGGTTTACTAAAACCGCAATTCAGGCCAAACCTGATTCTGTCTACTTTGTTGTCAGCAGGTGAGTGTTTGTGTGTGTTTGCCTCTCTTAATTTGATTTAGGTGGTGATCTTGCTAGAAATGTGGCCTCTCTGTTCTCTAATAACGGATTAGATTGAAATTATCAAATATCATAGCAGATGGGTTTTGTGTGATACTGTGATCATCCTATGAAACAATCAATGAAAAGCTTTAGGCTTTATCAAATTTTTCCATGCTCCAATCCTATCGTTGATAAATGTTTTTGATATGACAAGTGTAAGGTGAAGTTTCTCTTCCTATGTTATCGCGTTAAATTTTCGCAAAACCAAGCTTGGTAAAGTACTACTAGTACCTGAGATTTCTTCTGATGTTTTGTGCGGTTTTTGATTTGTATCTGATGCAATATGTGATCTTTGATCCAAACGCAGAGGTGCAGAAGTTGATGTCAAGAAACTAAATAAGCGTCCGGCTCCTCCTCGTTTTGGAAGAAAGTTAACGGAGACTCAGAAGGCTAGTATTTATAGTGATCTGTTGTTTTCTAAGATTGGAATATTGTATCATAAAACTCTTTTTTTCAAATCTGTGATGGTTGATTCGTCTGAACATTTTCTCTCTCTCTCTTTTGCAGGCTAGAGCTACTCACATTTGTCTTGATTGTGGATTCATATACACTTTACCCAAACCTTTTGATGAACAGGTGAGTCTGATTCCTTCGCTTTATTCCCAAGTTTGGACAAAAAAGAAAAGTGAAAATAAACGATTTGGGTAGCATAAACTTATGTATTGGTTTTACATCCAGCTCTAGGAGTTCAGGTCTTACATATAAAGAGAGATATTTGGCTTTTTAATTGTATTCTTGTGGGTTTTTGCAGCCGGACACATACGTATGTCCTCAATGTATAGCACCAAAGAAAAGGTTTGCGAGGTATGATGTGAACACAGGGAAGGCCATAGGAGGAGGATTGCCTCCGATCGGTGTTATTGTTGGCTTATTAGCCGGTCTTGGAGCGGTTGGAGCTTTGCTTCTGTATGGTCTTCAATGACATTTTATAAAAATAAAACTTTTGTAATGCGTGTAACCCTACTTCAAAGAGTTTTAAAATGTTGTTCCTTTTGTGTTTGTGCACACAAAGTTTTAGTTTTTGCTGAACGACCCCAAAAACCCACAGAGCCCATAATAATGTTCTAAATCGATTGGTTTACTCCTAATAATTATCTAATTTATGCAAAATTCCTAAAGTCTCTCGATAATTACAAATTTTTAAATGGCGAAAAAGAAAAAAAGGAAAACATGGAAAACTTAAAAAAATTTATATAAATACAGGTTTAACGATTCAAGGAGGCTCTGCTATAGAAAGTCGACAATTCGAAGAGTTGTTTAAATCATCGGTAAGAGACGATGTCCAAGGCGCAAGAGTTCAAAGAAGCTTTTAAAAAGCTCGATCAATATAATAACGACGAGATCTCAGCGAGAGAGTTGAATTTGCGTGCCATCATACGCAACCGTTCACCTCCTATGACAATGTCTGGAGTCGATAATATAATTGGAGAGCTTGGAACTGATGGTGAAGACCGAGTCTTCGGAGCTTCCAAGCTTTTGGTTCGTCATCGTCGTTCATCTCAACAGGTATATTTTCCGGTTAAACCTAAAGGTATTATGATTAATGCTGAGTTGCAAAAAGAGTCCAGTGTACTTAATCCAGCAAGTAACGGAAAGCAAACAGAGAATCAACTTCAAGTCTCGACGAAACCTCTCGAAGAAAAAATCTCTAATGAATTCGAAGATTGGGTGGTGATAGAGGATAACAACATTAACGATAAATAGACTTTGAGTTCTATTAGGTTTAATATCTTTTGGATAGCATCTTTTTTTGTTTTGTTTTGGATTTCTAGGAATTTTATTCGTGGAGCTTTCTTTTTTTCTTTTCCTTTTTTTCCAGACATTTATTTGTTTTTTTGTTTTTGTCTACATACTTTATAAACTACATAATTTTTTTGTCAATATTTGTTTAACATAATCAGTTTGTTCTTTGTTCAGAACAAATTGTTCTCATTCGTTGCACGCATGCTTCGATGTTTCTAGTCAAATTTTAATTCCACGCACTTCAAATTGCCGGGCCGACTTCTTGGCAAAAGGAGAGAAATTGTAGCATCCGCGACCAGAAATCCTAAGTATGGTCGTGCGGGTCATGGGATGACCGTTATATATATGTTTTGGTATGGTGGAGGTTCGTCCATTTTTGTAAATGTGTGTTGTACAGTGTGACGTCCGTGGTACCGTGTTGTGGTACGTCCGTGGTACGTCCGTGGTACCGTGTTGTGGTACNGGAATCAGATCTACTATTGCGTCCTTTAAATTCCTGGCTCTATTTCCGAATAACCTCCATAGAATCTCCGGCACATTACGTCTAGGTTTTCGCGGCATTTCGTCTTTCTCCTCCTTCCTTTTTTGGTCAGGGGATTCTCCAGGAAGCTAAAGAGGATTTTCTCTCGTATTGGGGAGAGAGAAGAGTGGACGAGCTTCGAAAATCGAGTCTCTAGTGGTGTGAAAGAGGCGGGAGATTAATAATGTTCTCGGAACAATAAATTGCGATTTACTGCTAACTGGTTTTTGAAAAATTTCAATTTTTTAAAAAACCAGAGCCACAAACGCAGGTCGCTATTAGCCCAGGGCACGTCAACCGAGCAAACCCAAACCGAACCGATATTAGCTTGAAATTCAATCGGTTCTATTACTTTCTTCATACATTTACAAATCTAATGCCAAATCGGAAAATAAACCGAAATAAAATATCTCCACACGCATTCTCTTCTTCTTAAAATAAACCATAGGTTAGTGATAGCTTCTTATTTTCGTTATTGTTTGTGGTTTTTTTTTCTTTCTTTGAGATCGTTATTGTGAAATTAAAAGCCTTATACTCAGAGTTACTTGAAGAATTATTTGCAAGGATCGAAGCTTATTCTGAGCAAATACAGATACGATTCTCTTAAATGTTATTAACTCTGAGCTTCTTTTGTTTGGTTTCATGTTCTAACTTCTAACTAGTAGTAGTAGTAGTAGCACAGTAGCAGTAACGAGCATGCTTACGTCACATTCAAAGATCCTCATGGAGACAGCTGTGCTCTTATCAGGGGGTTCCCTTTTATACCCTAAATTTTGGTCTTCGTATAGAAGTCCAACCTAAAAAAAAAGTCCAGCCCTTTATTTAGTGGGTCCCCGTTTCCTTTTTTTGGGGTTAAATGAGAATACAATTAAATGAAATATGCCTTATTTACTTGGGCGTTACTCCAATTTTCCCAAATACCTCACTGTCCTTCCTTTCTTTGTTTTGGTGTGTGTGTCGCCGGCCTCTCTATTTATAGGTAGTTTCCACTCTGCATATTCACCTTCGCAGCCTCCCCCTT
>JAHZTW010000001.1:179065372-179075499 GCA_020283515.1 Alliaria petiolata
ATTAATAGGGTCCCTCTGAATCGAGAAAAGGGTAATCAGTGTAACCAACGACAGGATCAGAAGTGTAAAACGTTGATCTATCGTACTTATTCAGCGGCGCACCAACTTGAAACCTCTTAGGCAGGTCCGGGTTAGCCAGAAACAACCGTCCGTAAGCCACCAGATCGGTTCTTCCCTCCGCCACCGCCTTATTCCCGTCTTCCTTCGTGTAACCTCCCGCCGAGATGAAAGTCCCCGAAAAGGCTTTCCTCATCGGCGTTAACGAGTGAGGACACTCTGCTGCTATGTCTCCAATTGTTTTCATTCTCGGTTCGACCACGTGACAGTAGAGGATTCCGTATTTGCTCAGAGACTCCGCCATGTGAACACCTAACGCTTGCGGGTTAGTGTCTGCTGATTCCATGTAGTTGGCGAACGGAGAGAGCCTGATTCCAACGCGATCAGGCCCGACCTCGTTCGCCACCGCCTCGACTACCTCTAGGGCGAATTTGCAACGGTTTTGCAACGATCCGCCGTATTCGTCGGTTCTGTCGTTCACCGTGTCCTTCATGAACTGGTCGATCAGATAGCCATTAGCGCCATGAACCTCGACTCCGTCGAAGCCTGCAAAACATCAACAACATATTCAAGGACACATATGTAAGAGTCTTGAAATCTCAATATGCTTTAGTTTTCAGTTCACCAATCCGGATTTGCTTACCAGCTTCCATAGCGTTTCTTGCTGCAAGCCTGAAGTGGTTGACAATGGTGGGGATCTCTTCGGTGCTTAGTCGTCTCGGAGGGGTAAACATGTCTGCGTCCTGCGTCAATGGCTTGTCCGTGCAAGAGATTGGAGCTTCCCCATTTGGCTGATAACCTTTTGAAACACACAAAAAACAATAACATACTCTCAATACACTAATTGAGTTTGTTGGAAGGATTTGACCGGAATATAAAGATATGATCATTTCAATTTGGGCAAACCTCGATTAGAAACGCGGCCAACATGCCAGATCTGACAGAAGAAGATGCCGCCTTTGGCATGAACGGCGTCCACGATTGGCTTCCATGCCTCCACTTGCTCTTTAGTCCATATCCCTGGAGCATCTTTATACCTTCAAGAATCAAGAGACGCAAATGATCAAGACCCACGAATAAAAGCGTAAACTTTATAATCAAACCGAGTAGAGGTGGAAGAACTAGTCACCCTTGAGCTGTATCTGAAACTCCGGTGGCTTCGGTGATGAGAAGACCTCCTGGGGTAGTTCTCTGGGAGTAATATAAGGCAGCATGAGGCTGAGGAACGTATCCGTACGATCTCTGTCTCGTCAATGGTGCCAGAACAACCCTGAACCATTACCCAAAAATGATCAAGCTTCTTACTGTATTGTAGGGATTAGAGTTTTAAGGGAAAAAAGGAAGAAGATATATATTATTATACATACCTGTGGGAAAGATTGAATCTCCCCATCTTATAGGGCGTGAGGAGAGGGATGCTCTGTTTCGTTACTGCGTTTTCCATTTTCCGATGGTGGATTTGTTCTCTGTGATTCTTTCTGTTAAAACAATTTGAATGTGGAAAGAAGATTGGATCATATCCGCACGTATATATACACACACACATTTGTTAGTGTCAAAGCAAAAGTTTTTTTTGTTTTTTCGTCTTATTGACGTCGATGTCATTTGTGGATGCGTGTTGTGAATGCATACGCATCCATGGATGGACCTCACCAAGTTGCATTTTTTTCTTCATGAGGTATTAAATGACGACGACGATTAAAAGGTTTAAAACTTCGAACTTCTTCCAATAATTTCGGATTCGACTTTTGATCAATTCGAGCTAAATATAGTTTCAATCCGTGGTTGTATTTTTTAGTTTGACTTGCCTAACTTGGACCACCGACCAAGGAAAGATATTAGAGGCCATTGAGATTCAAATGATTATTCCAAATACAAGAACATAAGTTTTAATTTCTTACAAGTGCTACGCTGATAATGGATTTAGAATCTGCAAACTAAATTAGTGAAAAGGAGAGCTGAATCCAAGAACCAGTTGACCAGATATATTTTAAATGGAGTTACTGTGCCAACTATGAAAATGAAGCATCCATTTCTATAGAATAAAATGAACCATCCAAAATAGTACCTGACTTGTTAAATTTCCACCTTCTTCTCATGAGATCTTCTTCCTACTTGTAACATTGCTCCCAACACTTTGGAATCTAAGTATAGAGATGCAGAATAGAAATGGCCTGGATTCGAAAATTAAAAGCCAAACCAACAAGGAAACCGGACTAACCAGGCGGTTCTACAGAAAAGAAAAGCTTGAACGCAGTTCGTTTCCACCGGAGTCTGCTTTCACCGGTGGCGTGAGGTTTGATCGTAAAGCTCTCAATATTTTCCCCACCCGTTTGTTACTTTAACCTAAAGCCAGCCCCATGTGATGGAGATAAGGGCCGTTTTTTTTTTTTTTTCTTTTCCGAAATCAAGTATCCAAAATTTTCTTTCCTCACAATTTGGAATATATCAAGAGAATCCTATTATTTTAAATTGAAAAATTTCATGTAAAATATCATCCGGGAAACCCCTTAAAATTAAATTTAACCGAAATATATTTTTAACAATTGTCGTGATATCAAAAAACATAACTTTACAATTGAAAAGCAGAAAAAAACAAAACAGGAGTGTAAAAAGAAAAAGTGAAGTATAATTTGTTTTCACCGCCAGTGAAATATATATTACTATTATATTTGTTGAAAATAATTTTATTTTGTCTAAAATAGGATTAATGGCGTAACTCTCCGTAACGCAAGCCCACACGTTGAGTGTGCGGTGTCATAAAAAAAAAAAGCAAAGACACTCTTCCATCTCTCATATATCTCACCAATTTCGAAGTGCGTTTCGGGTTGAGGCCAATCTCTGAATCCGCGTAAGAAAGCAATCACACATCTCTTCGCGACTACGAAGATCAGAATCCATGGCGGTATGTTCTACATTTCTGTGTTTGTTTGTGTAATATTCCATGCGGGGGCAATTGCATTTCCTTCCCTTCCATATCCACTTTTGTTTCTCGGTAAACTTTCTGATGATTGGTTATTGATTTGCTGTCTTCTTCCGGAATTAGGATTATATCTATGGTGTGATTTTTCCGCTTGTCTATATTTAGACGAGTTTGATTGTTGCTAATTGTTCTAATTCGTTGTTATTTTCTGGGATCGAATTGATTGTGTCTCCCGGTGTTGATCTGTCTATGCAACTCTGGATTGTTTTCAGAATAAGTGCAACTATCTATGTATATACGTGATCAATTTCTATTTCAGCGGTGAAAATTTCATCTCCGGTGATATTTCTAGGTTTGGTTTTCTGTAGTACATAGCGATTGTGTGATTGTCAATTTGAAACAGAAGCTTTCCCAAGCATTTGGCTAAATTACTTTTAAGACTCCTCGAGCCATGCTTTAAATCTTTGTCGATTGGTTTCGTAATTTGTTAGCTTCAAGCGCAGAGTGGTAAGGTGTTATATAGTGATGGAATATAGATTAAAGGTTCGTTCCAGTGATTATATTAGATGATTTGGTTCCTTCGCGTATTTGTTTGTTCACTTTGCCTTATTTGCTAAGCTTTTGGCGAAATTAGTGACGGATGAGAATGGAACACAATGTTGAGATAAGCAGCTAATTATATTTTGTGCTTTAAGTCAGTTTGGTTATGAGTAAATAATTTGATTCAGAATCTTGCTTCCCCTGAATCATGTTTCATGTTTGGATGACTCAACTATATTATGATTTTGTTCTCTGCTTTTATTTTGTATTATGAAAAGATGACAGTCAACTTCTAGCCAACCTAGATCAATGTGTTTTACTATAATGGTATAATCTTGTGTGAATCTAGGCTTCTTTGAGCTGGCTTTTGATTTGAGTGGAGTGCGTTTTTTTTCAGTAAATGGAACTTCTGTTCGATTAGATATACTTGGATGCAAAAGTAAATGTACAGCAAAAAGTTTCATCAAACACCTATTTCGTTGTTTTCATTAACGATTCTATCCCTTTAATTCTTTGTGATGACAGATAAGGTCAGTAAAAGTTGGCAATCTCTCTTCAGGAGCAACAGAGCATGATATAAAAGAGTTCTTCTCTTTTTCTGGTGAAGTTGAAAGCATCGATATCCAAGGGTTAGTGATTGCCAATAGGTTTTATTTTCCCGTTCTGTATTGTGAATTAAGAGCTTTTGACCAATTAACCCTGGAATCATTTGTAAGGATTGAAGCTTTTCCTCAGCAAATTTAGACACGATTCTCTTAATGTTATTGACTCAGAGCTTCTTTTTTTCTTCTTCTTGGATTTCATGTTCTAACTAGCAGTAACGAGCACAGTGCGTATGTCACCTTCAAAGATCCTCAAGGAGCAGAGACTGCTGTGCTCTTATCAGTGGGTTCCTCTTATTATAATATTAATATGTAGCATTCAACTATTACATATATGCTAAGTTCAATATTAATATGTAGCATTCAACTATTACATATATGCTAAGTTCAATATTAATATGCAGCATTCAACTATTACATATATGCTAAGTTCAATATTAATATGTAGCATTTAACTATTACCTATATGCTAAGTTCATTATAACTGCTAGGTTAGTAACTAATCCTTGATTTTCTCGTCAGCATTTAAAATTTTGTTCAATATGGTATGAAATACTCTAGAGTTATTTTCTCTTTTCTGTCCTCATGGAACCTTTTCTTTCCTGTATCTGGAGTAGAGAATTACAAGTAAAACTAGTTTGTTTATAACTTGCAAAAACTGGACCACCGGTAATTGCAGTCATCATACTAACAACTAGGGATGTTTTTCAGGGTGCGAGCATTGCCGATCAATCAGTCATCATTGAGATGGCTCCTAACTACACTCCACCTGCTGCCCCTCACGCTGTAATGTCTTCCATCTTGAGCGTATCTATTTATATATATATATATATATGATTTTTCCTTCTATGTACTATGAACCAGAAACCATTGCCTTTGATGTTTGGTTACTTATAAAGCATTGATTATTTGTAGTAACTTGCAAAAAATGTTTGCCTCTCAAATCTTGGTAGATATGTTGAGTGAATTTGTCCTCAACACTCTTAGTAACAGTAGAAAGTCTAAACAGCAATCTCTAGAAGTTTTAATTTGTGTTTATTTCCCAGGAAACACAGAGTGGTGGCGGAGGCGCCGCAGAATCTGTTGTGCAGAAGGCAGAAGATGTTGTGAGCAGCATGTTAGCGAAGGGTTTCATTCTCGGGAAAGACGCTGTTGGCAAAGCAAAAGCTTTTGATGAGAAACTCGGTTTCACTTCAACCGCAACCGCAGGGGTTGCTTCTCTAGACCAAAAAATCGGTCTAAGCCAGAAAATCACAGCTGGTACAAGCTTGGTGAACGACAAGATCAAAGAGGTGGACCAGAGCTTCCAGGTTACAGAGAGGACCAAGTCTGCGTTTGCGTCTGCGGAACAGACGGTGAGCAGCGCAGGAACGGCTGTGATGAAAAACCGTTATGTGTTAACTGGTGTGAGCTGGGCCGCAGGAGCGTTCAACAGAGTGGCTAAAGCGGCTGGAGAGGTTGGACAGAAAACAAAAGAAAAGGTTGAAGCTGAGCAACCGCCACAACCGTCACAGTCGCAGCAGCAACCACCAGAAGGGTATTCTCCGATTCATTCGTCTGAATACTCGAAGAACTAATATCATTATTCCAGTCAAAAAGTTTCGTTTTTTTTCTCTCTCCTTGTTGGTTTCTTTGATATGAAAATTGGGAATTTGGTTTTGGTCTTTTGGGATGTAACATAAAGAGTAAAAGCTATGTCTGGATCTTCTCTATTACTAGTTCGTTTTTTTAAAGATATATCACATATTCAGTAATTTAACATTTTAATATATACAAATAAATTTAAATACTAAAAATCAAATTAACCGAAGGAAGTACCTCAAAAGTACCTAAAATTTCGGTAATAAATTTCGCGCTCATATCAGCTTCAATCATTAAGGATCAGTACCTCAATTTCCACAGCGAAGATGAGTTTGACCGGTCCGTTGCATACTCCAATTCCGGCGATATATTCAGAGAAAGATTGAGTTTCGAAAGTGCAGATTTCAAGTAGTTCAAGAGGATTCGATATCGGGAGTTTTTCTTCTTCAATACTTGAATATAGGCGTGTAATCCAAGCCATACCACTTCGTCTTTGTACAGTTTAAGAACTGGTCTGAAACTAGAACCAGTGTTGATTCTGAGCATCCTTCGATTTATGAGTTTGAACATGTACCTATCAGTTGAAAGGAAATCAACAACACTAGATTACTTAACCGTACCAAAATCAAACGAAATGTCAAACCGAAATCAAAAGTAAATTTTTATCTGTAAACCGCTCGATTCTATACCCTCGAAACCAAACAAATTGAGCCAAATTACTCTCAGTTTTAGTGTGGTAATAACAATTTAGCATTCTTCCTAAACCGAATAGGCCAAAAAACCGAATAACTCGAATGGAGGAGAACCGAAAACCGAAATGCCCACAAACATATAATATAGTCTTTGCCATACCTGATAGATCTTGTGATGAATTTGGACAAAGCCGGAGGATGAAGCTTCCAAAAGCGGGACAACTCGTAGACATAAGAGTGAAACTTCATTGCAGCTAACAGAAAGATCTGATAGATGTTTAACCTGACAATTGCTCCCGAGTTGATGTTCGAGTCAAAGAGAATGGGATGACATTTGGGGACCAAGAAGTAACACAATTTATGCCGAAGATTTCTAAGTGGTTTGTTCTGCCAGGCTACCGAAAAGGTTGAACTTATATGGCCACTCAAGTACCTGGTTTCCATGGATTTGAGTGCCAAAATTAGACTCGAACAAACAATTCATAAACCAAGAAGGCTGAGGAAATAGAGTCAAACAAGTATACTTATGAGGGATAATATGAGATAATGAGGGGCAGACCTTGTGTAGTCAACTTGAACTTCGAATGTGCGGGAATTAATAAGCAAACCCGTCCATCTGATAAAAGGAACTCCATTATCACCCACATACATCCTGTTAGAAGAACTCCTAGATTCTTCTTCATCTTCGAAATTTATGCAGAATTTCTTGTCGTTCATGAAGCAGTTGTAATCTGGAAATCCATGCTTCAACCTCTGGTAGAAGCTAGTGGCCTGATCTCTTGAGGTAGACACAAAGAGGTAGTCATCGATGAATCTCAGTAACTTGTAGCTCAGGGGAGTGATTAGCTCTTTCTCTCTATCGCATTCTTTAGCAGACGCATCTCTAGAGGCTTCCTCGAGGAACGGGTAGATCAAAGTCCTCTCGAGATGCCCGTAGTAAAAACAGCATAACAAAGATGACAATCTGTGTCCCTGAGGTATTCCAGCTATTTTCACATAGAAGCTTTTATCCAACTGCAGCATGTTGTTCTTTAGCATATTTTCTATCCAAAGCATGAGATCCTTTTTCCTCACTAGATGGTCTTCTCCCTAAAACATTGGACCAAAAACCATATCACTGTTAAGGAAATAACTAAGTAACAAAGGGGACTATACAAGCTCTAAGAAATAGGATCTCTAAAGATTCCTCAGCAGTTCAATAGTTTTGTGTTTTACCCTCCAGAACCTATTATCCTTTTTTTCTCATGCAAATATCAATCAGTGAAGTAGATATTCTTAGTTGAACAAACAAATTAACTTAATAAACTTAAAATGCAATGCAAACCAAAGCTTTCCAATCCACATAATAATATGCCTTGAACTAGCAATTTTGTTCTAATTAATAAAATTTCTCATCATATAAGCAGAATGTGTTTTCGACACCAGGCTCACACAAATGTTGCAGAAATAGTCCACAGATCCAGCATATAGGGTTAAGATCATAGAATTTAAGCTTAACATGAAGAAGCATACCTGATCAACCATGATACTTTGCAGAGCATTATATGGAACATGTGATGTGAATCTTGAAAAGGTAGCGTTTTTATCACTCGAGACTAGTATATTGTTTACCCAACGTAATCTCTTCCCACAGCAGACCAATCTACATCTGTTTAAGATATGTTCATCTTTCAGGACACATTTTACGACATCAAGCAGCTTACCCTGATCGATCGAGTCAAATGCTTTATATACATCCGCAACCACAAAGAACAAAGGAGGAAGTTCTCCAGATTGACTCCTCAAATGGATCAGATATGGGCCTAGGTTCCTGTAGAAATCATCATGGTCAAAAACAGAAGACCCAAGGACATCTGGTTCTTTGAGTTGAATGTCCTTCAAAACGGCATGTGTATCACGAAGTGATTGCAACCTCGACGAGGAACTAAAATTTAACAACATCCTCACACCGTTTGTCTTTGGTAGAAATCTAAACTTCAATAACCCCAGAATTTTCCTTCTACTTTCAGCTTCAGAATCGTCCACTTGGACATATCCATCAAGGTTTTTGCTGATTTCTTTGCTTATTAACCTTTCCCAGTTGCATTTCCGGTAATAATAAATGTTTAGCCGACCTTCTTGGCGTTCAGTAGCATAGAAGTTGAAGAGCACCAACTTCTTGACAATCTCTAAGAAAAGCCAAGAAATCCATTTCGTGCACAACATCTGCTGTGTACTTCTGATGGACTCATTCTGGAGTTCATGTCCGTTGACCATACAGCATAACTGTTTACTGGCAAAGAAAGGGAAATCTGATGGTTTCACTTTATGCAAAAACTGCTTCACTGTGCATATCTCATTTCTTCGCCTAGAAACAAACCAGGCTATGTTTCTCCTAAGCACCCTCATCTGATGAGTGGTCCCAAGCAAACTTTCTGGAATAATGTACCTACAGATGGCCCAAATAAAGGAAACAACTTGGTCTTTTGTGCAATACAGCTTCGTTTCTTCGACACTGGGACAATTGGTTTTGCCCTTCTCTGAACTTGATCCATGAGGCAGCTTATCTGAATTTTTCCTCCAGGAACTCTGTAATAGAAGATATGTAAGGTTTGTCAATCCAAGGAACAGTTGGATGTGCCACGGATATGAATATTCTAGCAACTCTGATGATTTTCTCTTTCTACATTCTATCGTTGTTCATATTCGAATTTTCAACATATTTTTTCTGAGATCAAAATGATCAGATACATTATTCAAACTTTACAGAAATTTAATTTGAAAATAATATCATAAGGAAAATATTAACCTGGGAAGTCGTACTTGCAGACTTCAATGCATCCTCTTGCAGCAAGAGAACAGGACAGTGTTTATCTAGTATCCTTTTCAAATGAGAGGACTTTGTTTTTCCAATTAGGCTTTTAAGAGACTTGAGCAATGAATGATATCTGCAGAACAATGGAAAGAAACATCGTGATATCATTTTCCTCCCCGCATCAGTCACCTCAACCAAAATTAAAATTCTGTCCTTAACGTCAGTGACTCAGACTACTTCATAGTTGCATTATCCAATACATGCTCCAAGTTCCAGAATAAGTTATTTTCTTGAAACATTAAAAAATTTTGGAATAATCGATCGATCCCAGTTAGGTATTTTTTTGTATTGGGCTTAAACCAAATTGAAATAGAAGTGGATACAATTTCTTATTCAGGCAATTAAAATCTTATAATAGAATTCTCTAAAACGATACATTTAACTTCACTATCATTTCTTCCATAGTGTTGGGCAATCATTTATCTTTTCATGGTAAAAAGCAAGAATCAACTTAGGGTATTAAGAGACAAACAACTTAGGGAAATAAATGCATGACTTACAAGCAAATAGATCCACTGGGGCAATTGCCTTTGCCATGAGTTGGCGCCGTTGACCAAGCATTTACTTCACCAAATATATGGTTCATTAGGGACTTTGAATCAGAGCAGTTGGGCCTTAATGTTTTCAAAATGTCTGTATATCATAAGGAATCATACACAATGGAGAAGAACTGTACATAGAAGAGTCACATTTAAAATTCCCATCAAGCTATTGATGCTACAAGTAATTGAACATGTTCAAACCGCTGAAGGATACGCATTGGTGGTATAACAGAAAACATTTCCGAGTTGGCAAACTTGAAATGCTTATTTCTTTTCACCTGTTTAGCCTACACAAAGAAGTGGTTACATCTTTAGAAGGCAATAACAGGTTTTAAA